>CM065590.1:359882911-360091297 GCA_033119425.1 Bufotes viridis
ATGGGCATTGTATTGATAATCCCGTTTTTACTATTTTGCGTTGATTCCTCCAATCTTTCTTGTATTTGTTGCATTCCACTTTAATTACTGTCCGCAACTGGTGAAGATAAACCACAATTTTGATTTATAGTACTTGGCTGATTGGAAGAAGATATAGAATAAGGAATATTTTTTTAAATATCAGCAGTCACTTTTGAAACTGATTTCTGTACTTCTTCAATACTTCTTGTTATAGTTAGAGATGGCCCGAACTATTCGCCGGCGAACATAGCTTGTTCGCCTCAGAGGGCGAACATATGCAATGTTCGGTCCGCCCCCTATACATCATCATTGAGCAAACTTTGACCCTGTACCTCACAGTCAGCAGACACATTCCAGCCAATCAGCAGCATACCCTCCCGCCCAGACCCTCCCACCTCCTGCACAGCATCCATTTTAGATTAATTTGGAATTTGCAGTCTTAGTGAGAGGAGGGAGAGTGTAGTTGCTGCTGATTTAATTGGGAAATTGATAGCTAGGCTAGTGAATTCAGTGTCCACTCCAGTCCTGAAAGACTCATCTGATCTCTGCTGTAAGGACAGCGTCCTGACAGCACCCCAAAAAGCCCTTTTTAGGGCTGCAACATTAGTCTGCTTTTTTTTTCCTTTATATGCATATTGCAATTGCATGGCCTGCCTGTGTGTGAGGAGCTGCAGGCCCACAGACTGTAGTGTGTGCCCACTGCCAGTGCCCACCCCTGTCATCCCATGTAGCACAGGACTTTGCATAAAAAAAAAGGCATTTAATTTTTACACTTTAATCTAAGGTTAGTTGCCTGCCAGTGTGTGTCAGGCTGACTTCCAGTGACTGTAGTGTGCCCACTGCCAGTGCCTACCACTCATACCGGCTGGCAGAAGACTTTGCATCAAAAAAGGCATTTAATTTTTACACTTTAGTGTAATGTCAGCTGCTTGCCTGCTGCTAGTGTGTGTCAGGCCGACTTCCACTGACTGTAGTGTGCCCACTGCCAGTGCCCACCCCTGTCATCCCATGTGGCACAGGACTTTGCATCAAAAAAAGTCATTTAATCTTTACACTTTAATCTAAGTTTAGTTGCCTGCCAGTGTGTGTCAGGCTGACTTCCAGTGACTGTAGTGTGCCCACTGCCAGTGCCCACCACTCATACCGGCTGGCACAGGACTTTGCATAAAAAAAGGCATTTCATTTTTACACATTAGTCTAATTTCAGTTGCTTGCCTGCTGCCAGTGTGTGTCAGGCCCACTTCCACTGACTGTAGTGTGCCCACTGCCAGTGCCAACCACTGATACCGGGTGGCACAGTAGCTTGCCGATAAATGAGGCATTTCATTTTTACACATTAGTCTAATTTCAGTTGCTTGCCTGCTGCCAGTGTGTGTCAGGCCCACTTCCACAGACTGTAGTGTGCCCACTGCCAGTGCCCACCACTCATACCGGGTGGCACAGTACCTAGCACGCGTAGTAACACTTATCTAAAAAAAAAAATGACAGGCAGAGGCAGGCCATCCCGCAGGGGCCGTCGTGGTTGTGGTGCTGTGATTTCCACTGTCCCTGGAATAATGCCCAGTGTTCAGAGGCCACGTACCCTGAACCCGAAAAATTCTGAGGACATAGTTGACTGGCTTAGACAGGACACCCAATCTTCAACAGCTTCCGCTAAGAACCTTGACGCACCATCCTCCTCCAGCTCAGCTTTGGTCACCTGCTCTCAAGTTACCACGCACCCGCCCGCCGCTGATAGGAATAGTACTAGTTAAGACACCACTCATATAGGGTGTCACAGCACATTGCTCTGTGCACGCGCAGTGCCCCAATTTGGGAGTATGAGGACCGACCAAGCTGCTTTTTCCATCTCCCGTTTCCTGAAATCAATTCAGTTTGGTGTATGAGAGTTTGGTCTGTCACTGTGAAGGCAGTCGAAGGTACCAGGCCTAAATTTTTTTTCACAAAAGGCAATCCCTGATATGGGATGTAACAGGGATTAAACTGATGAGAATAGTACTACAGAAAATACCACTCATATCGGGTGTGACAGTAAATTGCACAGCGCAGACGAAGTCACCGTGGATTAAAACAGAGTGGAGGGAGCCAGCGTTTTTTTAACCATCTCCCCGTTTGAAAAATCAATTCAATTGACCTTTCGGGGACCCTTGGTGTTGTACGTGGCTGGGTGGAGGAAGAAACCTTCAATGACATCACCGGGACGTGGCTAGCTTGGTATCCAACCTTGTGCTAATGGGGAGTTTGCGGTTGTGCAAATGGACTGTTTGCGGTGCATTAAAAGAGGAGTTTGGTATGTCAATGTCTGTGAAGCGGGCGTAACCCTTACACTACCTGATCGATACAACATCATACCTGATCGTATACACACACTGGATGTTTTAAAGCATGTTATTCCAAACAATTTAGGAATGTTACGTGATTTATGCCCTTTATGGATTAAAACCCGACTCTGCATCCACTACGTAATTTTCCATGGGAGTTTTGCCATGGATCCCCCTCCGGCATGCCACAGTCCAGGTGTTAGTCCCCTTGAAACAACTTTTCCATCACTATTGTGGCCAGAAAGAGTCCCTTTGGTTTTTAAAATTCGCCTGTCTATTGAAGTCTATGGCGGTTCGCCTGTTCACGAACATTTGCGGAAGTTCGCGTTCGCTGTTCGCAAACTGAAAATTTTATGTTTGAGATATCACTAGTTATAGTACATAGTCCATTATTCAGTCCATGCTCCAAATTAAGGTTTATGTTAGAAAATGCCTGGTTTACTCCTTCTTCTAAAGCATTTGTCAAGGCAGATATTTGTTTTTTTCACAGTTTCTTCCATAAGCTGGATAAAACGGTTTTCCATCTGAGGGTGTAGTTCATGCATTTTCTTTTCAAAATTGATAAATCGTTCCTGTACTTTGCATGTAATTGGCTCTCTTCTGGTATTTTCGAGAACAATGGGGGAACAATTGATGTTCGGAACATGTGTTTTTTTTTTTCCTCTGAGTCGAGCACAAGTTTGCTGAGTAGAAACTTGGTTCCGCCAGCAATCTGTCTTCCTCCGCTCTAGGTCGAATTATTGTAATACCTTTTCTGTAGTTTTTGTCCGTCGTGCAGATCAGTTCATCTAGACATGAAATGATCCCGGCTGTGCTGCAGTTTTCTAAGGCTACAGTTCCATTAACAGACGTTTCAATCTTTTCTTGTACGGGATCACTTGACTCTGCTACTATTAATGGAGTACATCTACGTGCAGATCAATGAACAGATGAACATTTAGGTTTGACTTGCCTTTTCCTTGGATGATTGAAAAGGTTCTCCTTACCCAAGGCGGCAGAGTGTTTTTCAGGAGTTAGTGTAGGAATTTTCTTGTTCTTGGATTTTGCTGCTGGCACCAAACTTCGCAAAGATGCAGCCTGTTTTCCAGTCTGGTAAAACCTTTTAGATCGCATCTTGTATTAAAGAAAAAAATTCCAAGCTTGTCAACTGAAGTACTTGAATTTTATAGCTATGCTAATAATATTATAAAGTGTAGTGAAAAACAGAGGGTGGAGAAACCGATGAACAGGTGTGGAAAAGGTGTGCATAATTTACTGCACCCACCCAGACAACTGTATATAACACAAAAACTAGCAACGTTAACTAATATTAGTCAAGTTTCACCAGAAGACAATACCTACAGTACAGTTATTAAACAAAATGCTGCAAAGGGTTCCTCAATTTGTTATAGAAAAAATAATTTCTATGACTTCCGAGGGACATTGTGTTACTGATATCTACCGGTGTTTGCAGGAAGCTCGTATATCAATTCACATCAAAAGTGTACGATACTATGCTAAGGGGAAACAAAGAAAGTGAATGCCGATTATTTCAAAGACTACACTGTAAGTATTTCTGTGTACTGTACTCTAAAATTTGCAATTTTTTTAAACGTGTATTTAACATAGTCTATTTAATATAAGAGCATTGTATATATTGCACAACTACAGTACAGTACATTTAATTTTTTTAAATTTCTTTCTACAGTGAAGTTCGGGAACTGTTTCATGACATTACGAAAAAATCTGAAACTTTGTGCTAGTAAAGTGAAAAAAGTTTTGCAAGAAACATATGATGTAAAACTTTCTGAAAGCAGCATCCGTGCAGTTCGTCGACAGATGGGTTGGAAATATGCCAATACAAGGTACTGTATACCTGTAGTACATTATGTATATTAAAAGTAGACTATTGTATTTAGAACTTTCTCAGTCTAGCGATTTATTAAATGAAATACAACTTATACATTTTTTTATTTAATAGAAAGTCCCCCATGATCCGGAAGAATAAGGAAAAAAGATTGGCACAGGCTTCAGCTTGGATAGATAATCTGGAACAATTTAATCATGCGCTTTTTACAGATGAAACATCTGTTGCACTCGAACGTTTTGCCAAAATGTTCTTTCGGCATAAAAACCATATAGCTATAAAACCCCATCCCAAGCATCCCATAAAAATGCATGTCTGGGTTTGTATTTCGAGAAAAGGTCCTGGTCCTATCCTGATATTTGAAGGCAATGTTTATTACGGTAAATACAGTAAAAATGTGATTATTGTACATACAGTGCAGTACAGTACGTGGCAACATGTAATTTAACTTTTTTTTTTATAAAATATATTGTATGTGCATATAAATTATATTCATATAATTTTGTATTCTATCCTAGGTATTATGGACAATAATTTTTCCAGGATGAAATCATCTTAAAAACATTAGTTCCCTTATATCACTGACCACTGGCCTTCAGGACACCGACTTTTTCAAGATAACGACCCAAAACATTCGGCATCTGCAAAATTTATAGAAGATAATGGTGTAAATTGGGTAAAAACACCAACAGAGTAAGTACTGTACATTAAATTTAACACAAATACATAGACTGATTACATGTACATACATTTTTATATACGTTTTACATGGTTATTGAATAGAATTTTTAGTATTTTTTTTTTCAATCATTATTATTGTTCATAAATTTTAAACATGTCCCACAACAGTGGTTGCTGTAACCAACTGTACAGTACTGTACATTAAGTACAATATATCTTAAAAAAACACATACTGTATCTATTGGCACTTACATTACTACAGTATACTGTATACTGTATTGAAGTAATTAAACTGCGGTATACATTTTTTCTTCTGTAAGTTATTGAATAATGTAAAACTATTAAAAAAATCACATGTATGTATGTTTATGTACTGTATATATTCTGCAGATCACCAGACATAAACCCCATTGAAATCGTTTGGGCACTGATGAAAAATTATATAAGAAAGGAGGCAAAGCCTGCAAACAAAGAAGAACTAATCAAAGCTATAAAAAATAGAGATGAGCGAACACCTGGATGTTCGGGTTCGAGAGGTTCGGCCGAACTTCCGGAAAATGTCCAGGTTCGTGATCCGAACTCAACCCGAACTTCATCCCGAACCCGAACCCCATAGAAGTCAATGGGGACCCGAACTTTTGGGCACTAAAAAGGCTGTAAAAGACACCCAGAGGGATAATATACCGCAATAAACGCATTGCGATTACAACTTTGAGCTAACGATCACCATGGGAACGCTTCCTCCAGTAGAATGTACTGTCGGATCTGAGAATTAAGTTGAAATCGCAATGCGATTCTTATATATTTGCTTAATCGCATTGCAGATTCAACTTAGCATTGCTAAATAATTCCATCCATATCGTTAACTTACTGAGTCAGTAAGTTAACGAATATGGATGGAATTATTTAGCAATGCTAAGTTGAAACGGCAATGCGATTAAGCAGATATATAATAATCGCATTGCGATTTCAACTTAACTCTCACATCCGACAGTACATTCTACTGGAGGAGGCGTTCCCATGGTGATCGGTAGCTCAAAGTTGTAATCGCAATGCGATTAAGCAAATACATAAGAATCGTATTGCGATTCCAACTTTTTAGTACTCAACTTTTAAAATCGTACACCACTTTAAGTTCCAAAGTTGCAATCGCGTTCGAATAGAACTTAAAGCTGTCTCTTAGTCAGTTTTAGTACTGGTGTGCTGTAATAGTAGTTACATTCGTACGCGAATATAACTTAGAGCAATACAGTCAACTTTACACTGTTAGGTTTATTATCGCGATAATACAACTATTCAAGAATCGTGTACGTGCGTCTGTACGTGTGTGCGTTACCTCGGACACTATTCTATTTTGCCAGCCACAGCTGAAACCACTGATTTATGGTATTGCTATTTTGGCAATTGAATTTAGCCCCAGAAAATAATCTATCCTTTGCCAGACAGCAGACAGTATTATACTTGTCTAGCCAAAGCTGGAACACCAGATTTAGGGGATTGGTATTTGGGCAATTGTATTTAACCCCTTAATAAAATATAGAAATTTCTTTCCTGAGTTTCTAGGGGTGACAATTAGCACAGCCAAGCCCCTGATGTAGGATATAGCAAAAAAAAACTAGTATTGATGGATTGATGGACTTGGTGGCAGCTTCTTCTGGCGCACCACAAGTCACAAAATGGCCGCCGATCAACCCAGAAAATAAGTGACAGAAAACGCTCTGTGCAGCCTAAAAACCAGCGAGCAAGTAACTAGCAGAAGTTCAATGATTCTCAGCTGTAAATCGATCCGTTCATTAGGTGCTGTTGCTGACTTTAACCTGCCTAATCTCGCCCTGATAGAAGCTGCGTCCCTCTCCCTACACTAATCAGAACAGTGTGACGTGCGGCGCTACGTGACTCCAGCTTAAATAGAGGCTGGGTCACATGCTGCACTTGGCCAATCACAGCCATGCCATTAGTAGGCATGGCTGTGATGGGCTCTTAGGGCAAGAAGTAAAATGCTAACTGATTGGCTGCTGTGCAGCCCTTCAGAAAGCGGGAAGAAATCGACGAACACCGGACCCGAACCCGAACTTTTTTGAAAATGTCCGGGTTCGGGTCCGTGTCACAGACAAACCAAAATTCGGTACGAACCCGAACTATTCTCGAACTGTTCGCTCAACACTAATAAAAAATTATTGGTATACAAAACTCGCAACAGAAACATGCAACAATTTTAACAACCATTTATATACTGTGTTGCCAATAGTTATCAATAGACAGGGACAAGCAAGTGGAAAATGAATTTTTTGGATCAAAATAGTAGACGCTAATGACACTTGCATAATGTACATGTAATTTAATGTATGTTTTGTTACTAAATTTTGAGATTATTTTATTTTAGTTTTACTTAATATATGAATTATTGCACTTATGTATAAATATCTTATTGTAGTTGATCAATAAAATCCACGCCATCTAAATTACATGTCTAATTGATTTTAAGTTATCATCTTTAGTCTCGATATCTATACAGTATATCTATAACGATATATTTGTACACTATAGATATTTTTACTTCACTATATTTATACAGTATATTAGAATATATATCTATATATGTTTATTTTTTTATTATAAATCTATTTATATATACAGTATACTGTAATGGTATATGCAGACAGAGAAATAGAGATATAAAAATATACATATACAGAAGTCTACAGCGCTACTACCCGCATTATTCTGAATCCACAAATTAGCTAGGCGGTGGAGAATGTAAATTACTTACTAGTAGATTACGAAAAAGCTGTTTGTTTCCCTGCATGTCTCTAACAAAGAAAGGGTAAACTACTGTAGGTCTACCCATCCCCAGCTCCTCATTAGTGTTGATCATGAATTCTCGAATTGCGAATTTTAATCACGAATATCAGCACTTCGAGAACTCAAATATTGCAAATATTCATTTTATGAGAATTTTTTATATGCAAATTTTTGCAAGCAAGAAAATAATGTCATTATTTTCTTGTTTGCGAAAATTCGCATGAAAATTTGCATACATTAGCATAAAAATTCGCATAAATTAGCATAAAATTCACATAGGCTGGTATTTAAAAGGTATCTTTTAAATGCCAGCTTATGCGAATTTTTATGCTAATTTATGCATTTTTATGCTAATGTATGCAAATTTTGTATGCGAATTTTTGCAAGCAAGAAAATAATGTCTGGGGATTAAGAATTTGCGAATTTTCGAATATATGGCGAATATTCAGCCAAATATTAGCGAAATATCGCGAATTCGAATATTGCCCCTGCCGCTCATCACTACTCCTCATTACAGTGTTCAGAATCCACAAATTAAAGAGACAGAGGAGAATGTAAATTAATGTCCAGTGATTTAAGAAAAAGCTTTTGTTTCCCTGCACGTCTCTAACAAAGCAAGCCTACAGGTGTACCCATCCCCTCCCTTTGAACAGTAAGGCCTCATGCACACTACCGTTGGTGTTTTGAGATCCGCAAACCGCGGATCCGCAAAACACGGAAGCTGCTCCGCGTTTCGTTCCGCAATTTGCGGAACGGAACGTGGCCCATTATAGAGATGCCTATTCTTTTCCGCATAACGGACAAGAATAGGACATGCTCTATTTTTTTTTGCGGGGGCACGGAACGGAGCAACGGATGCCGACAGCACAAGGAGTGCTGTCCGCATCTTTTGCGGCCCCATTGAAGTGAATGGGTCCGCGGCCGAGCCGCGAAATATGCTGCTCGGACGCGAACAACGGCCGTGTGCATGAGGCCTAAAGCTGTGCAAATTCTGTCCAACAGTAGCAGAACATCACGGTAGATGTTGATGAAGTGGCTGGGGGAGTTGGTATTAAGTGGCTATGAAGTAAGAAAACGCACTTGTCATGAGCTACAGTTCTATGATATGAAAATTGCACTTTGAAATTTGCCTATACACAGCTATTGCAATGCAAGTAAATAGAAAATGTATGCAAGTAATATAATCGCATTGCGATTAAAAACTTAGCTCGCTAATTTTTTTATTCGCAATTCGATAATATTACTATTATTTTATAATTTCTTTCATTGACATAGCTGTCTTTAGGCAACTTTAGTGCATTTTTCATATTGTAGAATATTTGCGAATATTCTTAAAATGAATAAATAGCAAAATGTTGAAAATAATGATATATATTTGTATTTTAAACTAGTTGAAATTTTTTTTCCTTTTAAGTGACACTGACCAATGAAAGTTATAAAATAAATTGAATGTTTTATGTGTAATTATTATGTTATTAAATAAAAATATATAATTTTATTCTTTATATTGTATGTTAATTTCTAAACGTTTCATGTGTTTCAATTTTTTTCTCATATAAATTATTTATATATATATATATATATATATATATATATATATATATATATATATATATATATATATATATTATGATATAGAGAAAGCTCACTTCCTCCTTCGCATGGGTGGTGCTCTAATCCTACTTTGATTCAACCTTCAAAATGTGTGGTACAATGATTGAAAATGGATTGGCACTCTAATATGGAATTACCATGGACAATTTATTAGTAATAATACCTAAAACAATAAAAAATAATAACAATAATAAAAATAGTACAATGCCCTTGTGGTGGGGGACAGAAAATTATTGACTGTGTTCAGTGTGTACTGCCGTATTCTCCTACCTAATGATGGTGGATAGGGGAGGTAGCTGTTAGTCCAAATTGTAGGGGCTACGGCACCCACACGGAACCCCCGTGGTACAATACAGAGTCAGTGAAAAAATCAAGCAATATATATGGTGATCATTCGCAATATTCACTCGGCAGTGAATCCCTGTGTGGTAATTAAACTGTTAATATTCAGCACAACTACATAGAGTGGTGTTTAATTCATATATATTCCGTCTTGTAACGGGTGCGGTAATATCACTTTGTTATGCCACCTACTAACAAGTCCCCATACGCATTGGGATAGCAATGACCACACAAAACGGTTTCTAAATGTATCACTGATGGCCTGTGATCAAAATTGAATCTGGATATAATCCTGATGCTCATTTGCGGCCCTGGATACACCGTATATATTTGTGTCCAAAATACAATCTCGACCTGTGTCGACAATATCCCGATTGACAATACTAAAGTCACCAACAAATGCTGTATTGCACAGATGAGATGTCAAATCAAGTGCATGCAATAGTCTTTAAATCCGGCCGCCCGATCCCTACACATCAGTCTTTGGCCGGAATTATCTTTGGATGTTTGCTCATTAATAGCCAAAACTTATTGCGTTGTATTGTGCCTTCCCACTAGTGTGGGTTTACCTCCACCTGTCCCAGTCTTCTAGAGTGGACTAACTTGGGTGAGCACTCGTTCTCTGGCCCGCGTCCCGGCGTTCCTCGTGCTCCTTGTATTTGGCGTGTCACGTGATCCACAATGCGGAAGTCCAGAGGTTAAGGTTTCTCTTGCGGGCAACAGGTGGGGTCATAAACTTCAATGGCTAGGTACAATAGTCCGGTTATCAAGTAGTACAGTGCACTGTTCTTTCCAATCTTTTAAACTTGGTGTGCCGATCTTTGTTAAGCCATATATATATTTATAAAATCTTTATGCACTATATATAATAAAAATATAAATATACTGAAGTCCAGTGCACTGCAATTAGCATTGTTCAGACCCCAAAATTAGTTAGGCGGTGGAGAATGTAAATTAATGGCTAGTAGAGTAGTTTTAGAAAAAGCTTTTGTTTCCATGCACGTCTCTACCAAATAAAGGCTCGGTCTACCCTTCCCCCCATGGACATTAAATCTGAGCACATTCTCTCTGACAGTAGCAGAACATTACGGTAGATGTTGAATAAAGTGGCTGAAGTGGTTATGAAGTAAGAAAACCGCACTTGTCATGAGCTACAGTTCTATGAAACGAAAATTGCACTTTGAAATTTGCCTATACACAGCTATTGCAATGCAAGTAAATAGAAAATATATGCAAGTAATATTATCGCATTGCGATTAAAAACTTAGCTCGCTAAACAACAGCGCGCATCCCTGAGTGACTTGAATAACATCACACACCCCTCTACAACTAAGCAACCTTATTAAGTAATATTACTAATAAATATTAATGAATAAAAAAGAAGAAGAAGAAGCATCCCTGCACCCAAAAAAATTTGGACTGCCATTTTCTTTTCTGGCTTATATATATATACAGGTTTCCCACAATTAATTATTGGTTATTTACATGAAATGTAGTATAAAATGTGACCTGAATCTATTAGGAATATTTAATATTGTGAGGCACTGAGGGTGAACAATACCGTATGACATTGCCATGCATGGTTTGCTAGTGATCCCCATTTATTCGCTATATAATCATGCATTGTAAGCAATAATGAATTATGTATTTAGCTGATTTTTATTTATATTTTTATAGTTTTTGCAAGTGTGTGTGTGTGTGTGTGTGTGTATATGTGTATATATATATATATATATATATATATATATATATACATATTTTGATCTTTATATATTTGGTTTATCTGTGTATAATTAGTCCTGAAAAATTCAAATATACATGATTTTCATGCAAAAGTTGGAGGATTGTACACCTTGATTTTACTTCTTCTTCGTCTCTAGATTTTTTTTTATTACTACTATTTTTTATTTTCTTTTTGCATTTTTAGGTTTCATTTTTATACTATATGTAACAGTGATGCCATGCATAGAGCAGTTCGGTGCTAAGCACCACTACATCTACAGTCCTGGGAGTAATGTACCCACGGTGATGCCATGCACAGAGTTTATGGGTCCCTCTGAATTGTGAGGAATTATGGGTGCGCACAGGACAGATCTGGAATCCTGAGTACTAACCAGTAGGCTGAGGATGAACAGAGCTACAGATCCTTTCTAATAAGGGGCGTACTGTGGTGCAGTTCTGCAGATAAGAGGGGGGAGAAGTAACCCATGCCCGATTAACCGATGACTGCTGATCCTTTCTCTTCTGCACCTTCTGATGTATTGGGTTGGTAATCAGCGAATTATTAAGCCTATTGTTTTCAGCTCCCATTCCCCCACATACACATACATGCTCATTACCAATCCAATACACCGACAGTACAACCCTTTCAGCAACAGCAATGTACTATATAAGTGTGCACATGTATGTGTGTGTATTAATGTGTATGTCTTATGTATATATGTTTGTACAGTATATGTGTGGATATACATATATATGTACTGTACTGTATATACAGACACTAATAACACTTATAGTAAGTTAGACATGTATTATACTGTGCCCTCCCCCTTTTTACTTATCTATTCTGAGCTCTCATTGAGTTTAAATTACAAGTGAGTTATACCTTATAAGGGAAGAGAAAACCTCCCCACCTATGGCTAGAGTTCTTAGTGTCCATCATTTAGGTCCATAACCTGTCAATTAGCTTACCCAGCGCTTGCCTGCCGGACTTAGTCTCGGAGGCTAAAACCTTCCATGCCCATAGCGCATGTCCCCGGTCTTAGTGATTTTTCACTGCGCTTCTCTTCCACACATATCTTTACACTGAGGCTATTTCAGAATGATCTTACTATAAAATAGAGGAATTTACCCATATACTTCTCCATTAACGATTATTCAGTGATCCTCTACTTTCTGCACCTACTTTATTAACCAGCGATCCTCTTATTATAACATATTATTAACTAACAATCATAATAATTAATAATATATTAACATAACTAGATAATTGTTTAGGGTGGGTACCGTTTAAGTATACATTATTAAAAAAATTACATAGACAAACAAGATCAAAGTAATTGGAATGGACATTATGAAAATATTACCAAAATAAATATGATTATAATACAAAATAATAAATGTACAATCTAAAAAAGGACTTGATAGGATGAATTTATGAGCTACATTTAATGATCATGTTCTGATAAATAAATAATAAAAATAATAGGAACAATCATGATTAGAATATAGAATACACAACTATGATTTTAAAATAGAAAAAATATGATAAAGGAAAAATAATGCCTGCTATGGATAAAAAAAACCTGTCAGATATAGTTGAATCATAGTAAAAAGTGTAATTTTTTGAATGATAGGGGTGCAATTCATATAGATTAATTATAGTGTAGTAAACAGTAATACAATAGGTATAAATAGGTATATAGCTATTTATGTGCGCTGTCCACCACAAGAAGGGCTATCTGTGAAATTACAGGAACAGCTTTATGCCATTCATGTAATATGCATATTTATATAGATCTATGTGGGAATGGCTCAAGTTTGGCCATTCATATAATTTCACAGATAGCCATTCTTGTGGTAGACAAATCTGTGCGTGTTATATCTATCTTTTTGTGTGTGTGTGTGTGTGTATATGTGTGTATATATATATATATATATATATATATATATATATATATATATATATATATATATAGCAATCATGGATCTTGTATAGTGGTTATCTGCTAACTATAGTACTGGGGTGTCTTTTGTGTGAGAGGGGGTCGGTCTCTCCGTAGATTGTTTCCCTTAGGTTCACTTTAGTTAACTTATAACAACAAAATGGCATTCGGGTGAATAATGACCTCCTAACATACAGGTGCCATTTTTCCCCCATGCTTTATGCAGGGGAGAACTACAGTAACAGTATATTGTCGGATTCACCGGCACATACTGTACTGTATGTACTCTACCTCATTCTCGGGCTCCACTCTTCACTCTGCAGATTTGGCTGTATGCAGAGAAGTTGTTACTGTTTGATAGTGTTATTACTGTACACTACAGTTGTCGCAGATTCACTGTATTCATGAAAATGGGGCAAATTTGGACTGAAGATCAGTTTACAGTACTATAGAGCATCTGCAGCACAGTACAGGTGCCAGCATTCCCTTTAAATTATTTATTTTCCCTATGAATTAGTACAGTATTTTTAAATTTATGAATAATTAAAAAACAAAGGCGCTTAACAAAACCCTAGAAAGTACAGTACAGAACTGTAAATC
The DNA here is from genome assembly GCA_033119425.1 of Bufotes viridis. Classification (NCBI taxonomy): domain Eukaryota; kingdom Metazoa; phylum Chordata; class Amphibia; order Anura; family Bufonidae; genus Bufotes; species Bufotes viridis. Next base: position 359,896,804 of record CM065590.1, read on the forward strand.
AACAATCTCACCACTTCATCCCCTGAGCAAATAATAGAATGCAAGTAGAAAGAGGATGAAAAGGTTAATGGATAGGAGGTCAGTGGGGCGCTGCTCAACACTAGAGATAAGCGAACACCTGGAAGTTCGGGAAGTTCGGCCGAACTTCCTGAAAATGTTCGGGTTCGGGATCCGAACTCGACCCGAACTTTATCCCGAACCCCATTGAAGTCAATGGGGACCCGAACTTGTAGGCACAAAAAAGGCTGTAAAATAGTCTAGGAATGGGCTAGAGGGCTGGCAAAAGCAGCAAAATGTAGGTAAATCCCCTGCAAACAAATGTGGATAGGGAAATAAATTAAAATAAAATAAAATAAAATTTAACCAATATCAATTGGAGAGAGGTCCCACTGCAAGGAATCATGCGTCATATCACCTACCACTGGAGAAGGCCACTTTCAGTTATTTCGGCCCCAGCACCCAGACAGAGGAGAGAGGTCCCACAGCAAGGAATCATGCGTCATATCACCCACCACTGGAGAAGGCCACTTTCAGTTATTTCGGCCCAGCACCCAGACAGAGGAGAGAGGTCCCACAGCAAGGAATCATGCGTCATATCACCCACCACTGGAGAAGGCCACTTTCAGTTATTTCGGCCCAGCACCCAGACAGAGGAGAGAGGTCCCACAGCAAGGAATCATGCGTCATATCACCCACCACTGGAGAAGGCCACTTTCAGTAATTTATGCCCCACCACCCAGACAGAAGAGAGAGGTCCCACAGCAAGGAATCATGCGTCATATCACCCACCACCAGAGAAGGCCACTTTCAGTTATTTCGGCCCCAGCACCCAGACAGAGGAGAGAGGTCCCACAGCAAGGAATCATGTGTCATATCACCCACCACTGGAGAAGGCCACTTTCAGTTATTTTGGCCCCAGCACCCAGATAGAGGAGAGAGGTCCCACAGCAAGGAATCATGCGTCATTTCACCCACCACTAGAGAAGGCCACTTTCAGTTATTTAGGCCAGGCACCTAGACCGAGGAGAGAGGACCCACAGCAAGGAATCATGCGTCATATCACCCACCACCGGAGAAGGCCACTTTCAGTTATTTTGGCCCCACCACCCAGACAGAGGAGAGGTTCATTCAACTTTGGGTTGCACCGCAAGATCATGGTAAAGTTAAAAAAATGAGGATTCAATAAAGAAGTGCCCCGGAATACAAGAATACATGGTTGAGGGGGAGGCAGTTATAAATGTCTATTCTGCACAAGGCAGGCACAGGTCCTGTGGTATCCATGCCTGGTTCATTTTTATGAACGTCAGCTTGTCCACGTTGGCTGTGAACAGGCGGCTGCGTTTGTCAGTAATGACGCCCCCTGCCGTGCTGAATACACGTTCAGACAAAACGCTGGCCGCCGGGCAGGCCAGCACCTCCAAGGCATAAAATGCTAACTCTGGCCACGTGGACAATTTGGAGACCCAGAAGTTGAATGGGGCCGAACCATCAGTCAGTACGTGGAGGGTGTGCAGACGTACTGTTCAACCATGTTAGTGAAATGCTGCCTCCTGCTAACACGTTCCGTATCAGGTGGTGGTGCAGTTAGCTGTGGCGTGGAGACAAAACTTTTCCACATTTCTGCCATGCTAACCCTGCCCTCAGAGGAGCTGGCCGTGACACAGCTGCGTTGGCGACCTCTTGCTCTCCTCTGCCTTCGCCTTGGGCTTCCACCTGTTCCCCTGTGACATTTGGGAATGCTCTCAGGAGTGCCTCTACCAGACGCGCTTGTACTCGCGCATCTTCATATCACGCTCCAGTGCAGGAAGTAAGGTGGGCACATTGTCTTTGTACCGGGGATCCAGCAGGGTGGCAACCCAGTAGTCCGCACACGTTAAAATGTGGGCAACTCTGCTGTCCTTGCGCAGGCACTGCAGCATGTAGTCGCTCATGTGTCCCAGGCTCCCCAGAGGTAAGGACAAGCTGTCCTCTGTGGGAGGCGTATCGGCATCGTCCTCCGTATCCCCCCAGCCACGCACCAGTGATGGGCCTGAGCTGTGTCGGGTGCCACCCTGCTGTGAACCTGCTTCATCCTCATCCTCCTCGTCCTCCAGTAGTGGGCCCTGACTGGCCACATTTGTACCTGGCCTCTGCTGTTGCAAAAAACCTCCCTCTGAGCCACTTCTAACAGACTGGCCTGAAAGTGCTAAAAATGACCCCTCATCCTCCTCCTCCTCCTGGGCCACCTCCTCTTCCATCATCGCCCTAAGCGTTTTCTCAAGGAGACATAGAAGTGGTATTGTAACGCTGATAACGGTGTCATTGCCACTGGCCATGTTGGTGAAGTACTCGAAACAGCGCAACAGGGCACACAGGTCTCGCATGGAGGCCCAATCATTGGTGGTGAAGTGGTGCTGTTCCGCAGTGCGACTGACGCGTGCGTGCTGCAGCTGAAACTCCACTATGGCCTGCTGCTGCTCGCACAGTCTCTCCAGCATGTGCAAGGTGGAGTTCCACCTGGTGGGCACGTCGTATATGAGGCGGTGAGTGGGAAGGCCGAAGTTCCGCTGTAGAGCAGACAGGCGAGCAGCGGCAGGATGTGAACGCGGGAAGCGAGCACAGACGGCACTCACTTTATGCAGCAGCTCTGACATGTCGGGGTAGTTGTGAATGAACTTCTGCACCACCAAATTCAGCCCATGCGCCAGGCAAGGGATGTGCTTCAAACCGGCTAGTCCCAGAGCTGCGACAAGATTTCGCCCATTATCGCACACCACTAGGCCGGGCTTGAGGCCCACCGGCAGAAACCATTGGTCGGTCTGTTGTTCAAAACCCCACCACAACTCCTGCGCGGTGTGGGGCCTGTCCCCCAAACATATGAGTTTCAGAATGGCCTGCCGACGTTTACCCCGGGCTGGGCTGAAGTTGGTGGTGAAGGTGTGTGGCTGACTGGATGAGCTGGTGGAAGCAGAGGAGGAGGAAGCCGAGTAGGAGGAGGAGGCTACAGGAGGCAAAGAATGATGCCCTGCGATTCTTGGCGGCGGAAGGACGTGTGCCAAGGAACTCTCCGCCTGGGGCCCAGCCGCCGCTAAATTTATCCAGTGTGCAGTTAGGGAGATATTGCGTCCCTGGCCGTGCTTACTGGTCCACGTATCTGTGGTTAGGTGGACCTTGCCACAGATGGCGTTGCGCAGTGCACACTTGATTTTATCGGATTCTTGGTTGTGCAGGGAAGGCACGGCTCTCTTGGAGAAGTAGTGGTGGCTGGGAACAACATACTGTGGGACAGCCATGGACATCAGCTGTTTGAAGCTGTCTGTGTCCACTAGCCTGAATGACAGCATTTCAAAGGCCAGTAGTTTAGTAATGCTTGCATTCAGGCCCAGGGCTCGAGGGTGGCTACGTGGGAATTTACGCTTTCTCTTCAAGGTTCGTGAGGTGGAGAGCTGAACGCTGCCGTGTGACATGGTGGAGATGCTTGGTGACGCAGGTGGTGGTGTCGGTGGCACATCCTCTGTTTGGTGGGCGGCAGGTGCCAACATTCCTCCCGAGGCGGAGGAAGAGGCCGAGGCAGCAGCAGAAGAGGGAGCAGGGGGAGACTGAGCGGGTTCCTTGCTTTTAAGGTGTTTACTTCACTGCAGTTCATGCTTTGCATGTAGATGCCTGGTCATGCAGGTTGTGCTAAGGTTCAGAACGTTAATGCATCGCTTTAGGATCTGATGGCATAGCGTGCAAACCACTCGGGTCTTGTCGTCAGCACATTGTTTAAAGAAGTGCCATGCCAGGGAAACCCTTGAAGTTGCCTTTGGGGTGCTCGGTTCCTGGTGGCGGTTGACAGTAGCAGGCAAACTCTCTTGGCGGCGGCTGGTCTGCTTTTGCCCCCTGCTCTCTCTTTTGCTACGCTGTTGGCTCGGTCTCACCACTGCCTCTTCCTCTGAACTATGAAAGTCTGTGGCACGACCTTCATTCCATGTGGGGTCTAGGACCTCATCGTCCCCTGCATTGTCTTCCACACAGTCTTCCTCCCTGACCTCCTGTTCGGTCTGCACACTGCAGAAAGACACAGCAGTTGGCACCTGTGTTTTATCATCATCAGAGACGTGCGGACTCCGATGAGGTGGTATTCCCATGTCCTCATCTTCAGGAAACATCAGTGGTTGTGCCTCAGTGCATTCTATGTCTTCCACCACTGGGGAAGGGCTAGGTGGATTCCCTTGGGAAACCCTGCCAGCAGAGTCTTCAAACAGCATAAGAGACTGCTGCATAACTTGAGGCTCAGACAGTTTCCCTGATATGCATGGGGGTGATGTGACAGACTGATGGGCTTGGTTTTCAGGTGCCACCTGTGCGCTTTCTGCAGAAGACTGGGTGGGAGATAATGTTGTGAACGTGATGGATCCACTGTCGGCCACCCAATTGACTAGCGCCTGTACCTGCTAAGGCCTTACCATCCTTAGAACGGCATTGGGCCCCACCAAATATCGCTGTAAATTCTGGCAGGTACTGGAACCTGAGGTAGTTGGTTCACTAGGACGTGTGGCTGTGGCAGAATGGCCACGTCCTCTCCCAGCACCAGAGGGTACACTAACACCACCACGACTGCATCCGCGTCCCTTACTAGATGTTTTCCTCATTATTACCGTTCACCAAGCACCACAATAATAAAAAAAAATATTTGGCCCAATGTATTGATTTCAAATTCAGGCCTTTTTTTACAGGCACCTAACACTATCTGCCTATTTATTTATGTAGCGTATTACACTAATCCAGGCACAGCAGTAACCACTGATTTAGGGGAATATCTCTTTTAGGGCTAGGATTTAGGCCCTGGATGAAAGGTATCCTTTTATGGACAGATTTACACTTGGCCTGCAACAACTCGAACACCAGATTCAGGGTATTGCTATTTTGGCAAATGAATTTCACCCCAGAACAAAATATATGTTTTTGCGGACACTATGAAACTTGGCCAGCCACAGCTGAAACCACTGATTTATGGTATTGCTATTTTGGAAATTGAATTTCACCCCAGAACAAAATATATCCTGTTACGGACAGATTTAAACTAGGCCCGCAACAGCTAGAACACCAGATTCAGGGTATTGCTATTTTGGCAATTGAATTTCACCCCACAACAAAATATGTTTTGGCGGACACTATTATACGTTGCCTGCCACAGCTGAAACCACTGATTTATGGTATTGCTATTTTGGCAATTGAATTTCACCCCAGAACAAAATATATTCTTTGCAGGACACTATGAAACTTGGCCAGCCACAGCTCAAACCACTGATTTATGGTATTGCTATTTTGGCAATTGAATTTCACCACAGAAAATAATCTATCCTTTGCCAGACAGCAGACAGTATTATACTTGGCTAGCCAAAGCTGGAACACCAGATTTAGGTGATTGGTATTTTGGCAATTGTATTTAACCCCTTAATAAAATATAGAAATTGCTATCCTGAGTTTCTAGGGGTGACAATTAGCACTGCCAAGCCCCTGATGTAGGATATAGCAAAAAATAACTAGTATTGATGGATTGATGGACTTGGTGGCTGCTTGTTCTGGTGCACCACAAGTCACAAAATGTCTGCCGATCACCCCAGAAAATAAGTGACAGAAAAACGCTCTGTGCAGCCTAAAAACCAGTGAGCAAGTAACTAGCAGAAGTTCAATCATTCACAGCTGTAGATCGATCAGTTCATTAGGTGCTGTTGCTGACTTTTCCCTGCCTAATCTCGCCCTCACAGAAGCTGCGTCCTCTCCTTACACTAATCAGAGCAGGGTGACGTGTGGCGCTACGTGACTCCAGCTTAAATAGAGGCTTGGTCACATGCTGCACTTGGCCAATCACAGCCATGCCATTAGTAGGCATGGCTGCTGTGATGGGCTCTTAGGGCAAGAAGTAAAACGCTAGCTGATTGGCTGCTGTGCAGCCCTTCAGAAAGCGGGAAGTAATCGCCGAACAACGAACCCGAACCCGAACTTTTTTGAAAATGTTCGGGTCCGTGTCCCGGACACCCCAAAATTCGGTACGAACCCGAACTATGCTTGAACTGTTCGCTCAACACTACTCAACACCTAGTGTCATTGTATTTAATTAATATAAAAAAATTGCAGCATCTCTGTATCCTAATAACAGTAATCTGCCATTTTCTTTACTGCCAGGTCTTTTTATAGCTGGAGCGCTCAATACAGAATATTCAGCCAGTCACATTCTAGTTCCCACGGTCATGGGAACCAATCGCAGGCCGGTTCTCATGGAAATTAAGGTTAAATTCCCTGTTAACCAATATGAAATAATTGTTTTGACAAGCTGTCAACACCAATTGAGCTGGATTCCCAGCGAACCAGGCTCTGATTGGTTCCCATGACTGTGGGAACTAGAATGTGATTGGCTGAATATTCTGCATTGAGCGCTCCAGCTATAAAAAGACCTGGCAGTGAAGACAATGGCAGAGTAATGTTATTAGGATACAGAAATGCTGCCTCCGGTCCATTAAACTTTTCATCCCCTTTAATATCGCAGGATCCAAAAGAAAGGCAGCACTCCGGTTTCCAGTGAATAGTGAACCCTCTTTATTTTCCCATCAGCGACGTTTCAACCGCTCAGTACGGTCTTTATCAAGCATGTCAGCTGTCAGAGTTCAGATTACTCATCCCTGATACTGGCTGCCTCTTCTTTGAAGATATATATATATATATATATATATATATATATATATATATATATATATATTTATAAATAATAAAATAGTAAAAAATTGAAAAAAAATAAGCAGACAATTTATTAATTGTTATAATTTATCTATTATTATTTTAATTATTTATCAGCAATCATCATCCATTCACAAATGCACCTACTATTCCCACATCCCTCCATCCCTGCCCGTTCCTTGGCTTTCCTCCATCTGTGAATCACATAAATAAACGTGGCCTAAATGGGTGGGACTGCTCCAAACCCCAAACACTGTGACGTGTTTCTAACTGGGGGGGCAGTTCCTCCGCATGTGGTTCGCAGCAAACGGCTATCCCCAGCAAAAATTGCATACAATGGAGGATACCGGCGCGAACCACAAGCACCAGTTAGAAACACGCCACAGTGTTTGGGGTTTGGAGCAGTCCCACCCATTTAGGCCACGTTTATTTCTGTGATTCTTGTTTTATATGTATTGAATGTGCCATTGCATATGGGTGGTAAACATTCTGTTGCACCTGGAAGCCGGTGTCACATGGTCTGTTGTAGGTGTAGCTTGCGGCCTCATTTGTTCCCCATTGCATTGTTGGTCCTGCAATGCAGGTGAGTGGGAGGGGGCTGTAGGCTGCTTAATACCTGTTCAGACCTTGTTCACACACCATAGGTAGTCTAGTGGTAGGACCCCATGTCATGCTGAGATACCGTGAAGTGGTGCTTAAAGGGGCTCCGATATGTTCCTGATTGGAAATATTGGCGAATCTCTCAGCTTTTAACACCAGAGTGAGGGATTAGCCAGTGTTGTCAGTTGCTTATCCATGTGGTGCATCTTTTTTCTGTGAGTTATGTGTTTATATATTTTCATCCGCACATGTTTTATTTTGTGTAGGATGTTTGTTTGGTGCTTGTGGTTCGCGCCGGTATCCTCCATTGTATGCAATTTTTGCTGGGGATAGCCGTTCGCTGCGAACCACATGCGGAGGAACTGCCCCCCCAGTTAGAAACACGCCACAGTGTTTGGGGTTTGGAGCAGTCCCACCCATTTAGGCCACGTTTATTTCTGTGATTCTTGTTTTATATGTATTGAATGTGCCATTGCATATGGGTGGTAAACATTCTGTTGCACCTGGAAGCCGGTGTCACATGGTCTGTTGTAGGTGTAGCTTGCGGCCTCATTTGTTCCCCATTGCATTGTTGGTCCTGCAATGCAGGTGAGTGGGAGGGGGCTGTAGGCTGCTTAATACCTGTTCAGACCTTGTTCACACACCATAGGTAGTCTAGTGGTAGGACCCCATGTCATGCTGAGATACCGTGAAGTGGTGCTTAAAGGGGCTCCGATATGTTCCTGATTGGAAATATTGGCGAATCTCTCAGCTTTTAACACCAGAGTGAGGGATTAGCCAGTGTTGTCACTTGCTTATCCATGTGGTGCATCTTTTTTCTGTGAGTTATGTGTTTCCTCCATCTGTGCCCACTCCTCTGCATCCCTCCATCTCTGCCAATTTCTCTTCATCCTTGCATTTCTGCTCCTCTTCTGCTAGCACGAATCCCAGCATTCCTTCATCTCTGCCCATTCCTCTGCATCCCAGGATTTCTGCATAGATTTTTACACTCTATATGCAAATTAAAGTCTACACATTTTTATCTTTATTTCCATTATATTCTTGTAGATATATTTTATTGTATCCTTGGACAGAAATATGTTGCTGTACATAGCTAACTAACTCAACTCTGCTACACTTGTATACTTGTTATCAACAGAATTGTCCTCTACCATGTGTGTGTATGTGGGGGAAGGGGAGCAGAAAACAAATAGCCTATTGTTTTCTGCTCCCCTTCCCCCACATTCACACACACACATATACGACACAATAGTAATTGCTATTCCTCTGCTTAGTGTCAGAAGTCACTATAGGATTTATGATTTTCCACACTTACACAGCATACAATTGTTACAAACCCTCAACTGCAAGAAGTATTCGGTCTCTAGGGGTTTTCAGCTTCTGACTGTAAATAGTGACCTAATACTTCTCACAGATGAGAGTTTGTTACAATTGCATGCAATATACACAATGCTCTGTAAGCTAAGCACATCAGCGGCAAAAGTCTCTCTCCAGTTCTGAAAGTTTGTTACAATGTACAGTATCAGTCTGGAGTACAAGCGCAGAACTTAAACTTAAATAAAAAAATGTTTTCATACAACTTACAACAGATGAAGCAGTGTTACATTTGTCAGACACAACAAAGCTGAGTAGGTCAGATGACATCAGATAATCGATATACTGGTAAGTTATCCGATGTAGCAGAGTCAGATACAGTGTAGCAAATTCTCAGCTGTGAGTAGTATTATATCTCTGTTTACAGTCAAAAGCTGAAAACCCTTAGAGACCTTATACTTCTCAGCTTTTCAATGTAAAGCAGAATGTACCAAGGAGTAGCAGATATCGCAAGTTACAACCTAGAAAAGATCCCTGCACTGCATCATCTCTGCTGTTCCAGGGATTATGTGCAAGGCATGATATTACAGGGGAAATAAACATCTACACATTTAATAATGTTCGGATATTCGATTCCCCCCCCCCCCATTACTTTGTAACGGTCACTTCCTTCACACGTCAGGCGACTGTGCAGTGTGTGGATGTGGCCCAATCACATACTGCACAGTACTAGGCGCAACACATGGAACCGGGGCTACTGTACAGCACTGTACTGTAGCTCTTTGGTGAACATCCCCCCCACACCACCACCCCCGACACCCGATTTCTTCTTTTTGGCCACGTGCAAGATGAAGGGGAAAGTATACTGTACATTACAGTATATTGTCCTCAATGCCACGCAGGTTACTGTAATCTTTGCCACCTCGGTGTTTCCATAAGGGTGAACGTGACCAAGCGGTAATTACAGTAAGCTGCGCAGCAGCGATAATTCATGCATGTGTATGTACTGAACTGTACATGGCTGTATTTTTATTCATGCATTGCCATACTTTTTAATTAAATACAGCACATGTACAGTACAGAGTCCAACAGAGTATAGGGAACAGGAGGAGGATGAAGTCGGCTACCCGACAGACCATACGGCTTAACGCAGCCACAAGTACTGTACAGTAGATAATGACATGGATTGTAAAAAATAAATAAATAAAAAATCAGAGGACCGCTACGAATGTACAGTACTGTCATACAGTACAGTATACAATGCAGTACATCACCATGTAGCCTGTGAGCCGGTAGAGGAAAAAATGAGTGGACAGGAGATCAGTCGGGCGCCCACCACAAAAATTGGTTTAAAAGTATTTAATAAATCGAAAGTCCCCCCAAAAAAATGGCAGCATTCTGGCCTGATCACTTATAGGAACTGCAATTTTATTTCCAGTCAGATGTTTTTATAGGACAAAATGTCTTCTTATTGGTTCTTGGAGACACATACTGTACTGCACAGTACTAGGTGCAACATCGTGAGCCGGAGCTACTGTACAGTACTGTTAAAGTTAAATTCGTTAAAGTTGACATCGCCATGTGATTAATTCAAGTTCTATGAATCGCATTACGATTTCAACTTAAAGCTTCTGCCGACTTCCGTGCTCATGGAGCGTCCCCCTCACCATAGGAACGGCTTTATGCTAGAATGTACTGTCGGATTTGAGAAAGTTGAAATTGCAATGCGATTAATTCAAGTTCTATGAATCGCATTGCGATTTCAACTTAGAGCTTCTGCCGGCTTCCGTTCTCATGGGGCATCCCCATCACCATGGGAACAGCTCCATGCTAGAATGTACTGTCGGATTTGAGAAAGTTGAAATCGCAATGCGATTAATTCAAGTTCTATGAATCACATTAAGATTTCAACTTAGAGCTTCTGCTGACTTCCGTGCTCATGGAGCGTCCCCATCACCATGGGAACGGCTCCATGCTAGAATGTACTGTCGGATTTGAGAAAGTTGAAATCGCAATGCAATTAATTCAAGTTCTATGAATCGCATTGCGATTTCAACTTAGTCCTAGGTGCAACATCGTGATACGGAGCTACTGTACAGTACCACCCCCTTCTTCTTTTACAGTACAGAGTCCAACAGAGTATAGGGAACAGGAATATGATGAAGTCGGCTACCCGACAGACCATACGGCTTAACGCAGCCGCAAGTACTGTAGATAATGATATACTTTAGGTGCTTACTGTACACATACAGGGGGGGAACACTAAGTTTAGGGGAGAACAAACATTAAGGGAGATAGGCAGAGTGGGGAGGGATGACAGGAGCCGGTAAAACGGGAAGCCGCTCTGGCCAATAACTACGATAATTTGAATACTTTAACTAAACACCGCCATCTAGTGGCTTTGCTGTGTATTGCTACACTGAAGGAGATAAAATCGCGTTTCGGTTTTAACGAATTGCGAAAAAAAGGAGCAGTAACGATTATACAACTGTAAGTGTATTTTTTTGACAAAAAAGTGGAAATCCTGACTCACAAAGCATTTTGAAATACACCGCCTAAATACCGATTTCACATAACAGCTGAGAAATAGTGCATTATTCTTTTTTTTGTGTGAAAAAAGCTAGATTCCTGCTTCACAAAACAGTTGTACATACACGGTATAAATACCTACATTTAATTTACAGCAGTGAAAAACTGCATTTGTAAGTCTTGGTGACAAAAGCCGTGACATAGTCCATTTGTCTAGCCTGGGCTCTGTGGTGCAACAGAGCACTTTTGTATACTATGAATAACCTTCCAATTATCCTTCAAACGAGAGTTTCTAAAGGGAGGAACAAAAATACCAAACTTCAAAAAAGCAAAATTTAGCCAACTAACCGAGGCCATAGGCCTAACTAACTGGGACAAAATCCTTAAAAATAAAAATACAACCACAAAATGGGAGATTTTTAAAAGCATTGTAACATCTAATTGTGAGAGGTACATACCTTATAGGAATAAAAAGCTAAGAAACAATAAGAAACCAATGTGGATAAATAGAACCGTAAAGAAAGCAATAAATGACAAAAAGAAAGCATATAAATCACTGAAACAGGAGGAGAGCACTGATAAACTATAAGAAAAAAAAATAGAACATGTAAAAAACTAATAAAAATTGCCAAACTAGAGACCGAGAGATTAATTGCCAAAGAGAGTAAAACTAACCCTAAAATGTTCTTCAATTTTATAAATGGTAAAAAATATAAATCTGAAGGTGTCGTCCATCTACACAGCAATGAGGGGGGTGTTGCAGAGCGACGAGGATAAAGCAAAACTATTAAATGGCATACACCCCCGTATCCTAAGGGAATTAAGTGATGTCATAGCCAGACCTTTATTTCTGATATTTATGGACTCTATACTGACAGGGAATGTTCCACAGGATTGTCGCATAGTGAATGTGATGCCAATATTCAAAAAGGGTCCAAAAACAGAGCCTGAAAATTATAGGCTGGTAAGTTTAACATCTGTTGTGGGTAAACTGTTTGAAGGTTTTCTAAGAGATGCTATCTTGGAGTATCTCAATGAAAATAAGCAAATAACGCCATATCAGCATGGCTTTATGAGGGATCAGTCATGCCAAATGAATTTAATCAGTTTCTATGAAGAGGTAAGTTCTAGACTTAACAGCGGCGAATCAATGGATGACGTATATCTGGACTTCTCCAAAGCATTTGACACTGTACCTCATAAAAGGTTAGTATATAAAATGAGAATGCTCGGACTGGGAGAAAATGTCTGTAAGTGGGTAAGTAACTGGCTGAGTAATAGAAAACATAGGGTGGTTATTAACGGTACACACTCAGATTGGGTCACTGTCACTAGTGGGGTACCTCAGGGGTAAGTACTGGGACCTATTCTCTTCAATATATTTATTAATGCTCTTGTAGAAGGCTTGCACAGTAAAATATCATTTTTTGCAGATGACACGAAACTGTGTAAAGTAGTTAACACTGAAGAGTACAATATAGTGCTACAGAGGGATCTGGATAGATTGGAGGCTTGGGCAGAGAAATGGCATATGAGGTTTAACACTGACAAATGTAAAGTTATGCACATGGAAAGGAATAATGCAAGTCACCCGTACATACTAAATGGTAAAACACTCGGTAACACTGACATGGAAAAGGATCTAGGAGTTTTAATAAACAGCAAACTGTAAAAAACAATGTCAGGCAGCTACTGCCAAGGCCAATAAGATAATGGGTTGCATCAAAAGAGGCATAGATGCCCGTGATGAGAACATAGTCCTACCTCATTACAAATCACTAGTCAGACCGCATATGGAGTACTGTGTACAGTTCTGGGCTCCTGTGAACAAGGCAGACATAGCAGAGCTGGAGAGGGTTCAGAGGATGGCAACTAACGTAATAACTGGAATGGGGCAACTACAGTACCCTGAAAGGTTATCAAAATTAGGGTTATTCACTTTAGAAAAAAGACGACTGAGGGGAGATCTAATATCTATGTATAAATATATCAGGGGTCAGTACAAAGATCTCTCCCATCATCTATTTATCCCCAGGACTGTGACTGTGATGAGGGGACATCCTCTGCGTCTGGAGGAAAGATGGTTTGTACACAAACATAGAAAAGGATTCTTCACGGTAAGAGCAGTGAGCCTATGAACTCTCTGCCTGAGAAGGTAGTGAGGGTGAGTACAATTAAGGAATTCAAGAAGCGACTGGATGTATTTTTGGAGTGTAATATTATTACAGGTTATAGCTACTAGAGAGGGGTTGTTGATCCAGGGAGTTATTCTGATTGCCGGATTGGATTTAGGAAGGAATTTTTTCCCCTTAAGTGGGGAAAATTGGCTTCTGCCTTACAGGGGTTTTTTGCCTTCCTCTGGATCAACTGGTAGAAAACAGGCCGAACTGGATGGACAAATGTATTTTTGTATACTATGTTACTATGCACTAAACCGTATATTCTATTTCAGCTATCAAATAGTGCATTTGTGTATTTTAGTTGGTAAAAAAAGTGGTAATCCTGATCCACCAAGCCTATTTTAAAATATATAATTGACATTTCTGCGGTGAAATTGAGAATACGTGTAATTTTGGGGGAAAAACCGTATTCCTTGTCCACAAAACAGTTCTGCATACACCGTCCAACGACATATTTTATGTTTCTGCATGGAAATAGTGCTACTGTGAAATACAGCATAAGTGTTTTTTGACAAAAGAGTGGTAATCCTGATCCTCATAAAAGGTTAGTATATAAAATCTTGAAGCATCTTGAAATACACCGCTTAAATACCGATTTCACATTACAGCTGAGAAATAGTGCATTATTCTTTTTTGTGGGGAAAAAAGCAATATTCTTGCTTCACAAAGCAGTTGTACATAAACGGTATAAATATCAAATTAAATTTACAGCAGTAAAAAACTGCATTTTGGGGTTTTATTGAAAAAAGCTGTGTTTTAGGCCGAAAAAACAGTTGTGCATCCATCGTTTAAATAATTATTTCCAATTTATAACAGTCAAATACTGCATTTGTGAATCTTGGTGACCAAATCCGTGTTCTGGGTCCCCAAATCTGGTGTCCATACATAGTGTAAATATCTACTTTTAATGTACAACAGTTAAAAACTGCATTTTGGGGTTTTATTGAAAAAAGCCGTGTTTTAGGCTGAAAAAACTGATGTGCATCCATCGTTTAAATAACTATTTCCAATATATAGCAGTTAATTACTGCATTTGAGAATTTTTTGGACCAAATCTGTGTTCTAGGTCCCCAAATCTGGTGTCCATACATAGTATAAATATCTACAGCAGTTAAAAATTTTCCGTTCGCGAACAGCGAACGTGAACTTCCGCAAATGTTCGCGAACCGGGCGAACCGCCATAGACTTAAATGGGCAGGCGAATTTTAAAACCCACAGGGACTCATTCTGGCCACAATAGTGATGTAAAAGTTGTTTCAAGGGGACTAACACCTGGACTGTGGCATGCCGTAGGGGAATCCATGGCAAAACTCCCATGGAAAATTACGTAGTGGACGCAGAGTCGGGTTTTAATCCATAAAGGGCATAAATCAACTAATATTCCTAAATTGTTTGGAATAACATGCTTTAAAACATCCAGTGTGTGTATACGATCAGGTATGATGTTGTATCGATCAGGTAGTGTAAGGCCCCTTTCACACGAGCGTGTCCGGATTAGGTCCGGATGCGTTGCGGATGCGTTCAGTGAAAACTGTGCGATTTCACATGCAAAGCCATTCAGTTTTGCCTGCGATTGCGTTCAGTTGTTCAGTTTTTTCCGTGCGGGTGCAATGCGTTTTGACCCGTTTTTCACGCGCGTGATAAAAAACTGAAGGTTTACAAACAACATCTCCTAGCAACCATCAGTGAAAAACGCAACGCACCCGCACTTGCTTGCGGATGCAATGCATTTTTCACGCAGCGCCATTCACTTCTATGGGGCTAGGGATGCGTGAAAAACGCAAAATATAGAACATGCGTGAAAAAAAACTCTCATGTACACAGACCCATTGAAATGAATGGGTCAGGATTCAGTGCGGATGCTATGCGTTCACGTCACGCATTGCACCCGCGCGGAAAACTCGCTCGTGTGAAAGGGGCCTAAGGGTTACGCCCGCTTCATAGACATTGACAGACCAAACTCCCTTTTTAATGCACCGCAAACAGTCCATTTGCACAACCGCAAACTCCCCATTTGCACAAGGTTGGATACCAAGCTAGCCATGTCCCGGTGATGTCATTGAAGGTTTTTTCCTCCACCCAGCCACGTACAACACCAAGGGTCCCCGAAAGGTGAATTGAATTGATTTTTCAAACGGGGAGATGGTTAAAAATACGCTGGCTCCCTCCCCTTTGTTTTAATCCACGGTCACTGCGTCTGCGCCGTGCAATTTACTGTCACACCCGATATGAGTGGTATTTTCTGTAGTACTATTCTCATCAGTTTAATCCCTGTTACGTCCCCAATCTGGGGTCCATTTATTGAATTGATTTTTGAAACGGGGAGATGGTTAAAAAAACGCTGGCTCCCTCCCCTTTGTTTTAATCCACGGTCACTGCGTCTGCACCGTGCAATTTACTCTCACACCCGAAATGAGTGGTGTCATAACTAGTGTTGAGCGAACAGTTCGAAAATCGTTCGGGTCCGTACCGAATTTTGGGGTGTCCGTGACACGGACCCGAACCCGGACATTTTCAAAAAAGTTCGGGTTCGGGTCCGGTGTTCGTCGATTACTTCCCGCTTTCTGAAGGGCTGCACAGCAGCCAATCAGCTAGCGTTTTACTTCTTGCCCTAAGAGCCCATCACAGCCATGCCTACTAATGGCATGGCTGTGATTGGCCAAGTGCAGCATGTGACCCAGCCTCTATTTAAGCTGGAGTCACGTAGCGCCGCACGTCACACTGCTCTGACTAGTGTAGGGAGAGGATGCAGCTTCTGTGAGGGCGAGATAGGCAGGGATAAAGAAGTGATTGACTGATCTACCTTTCTACACCTGTGCATCAGAACAACTCAGCTGAGCTGTTCACTGAAAGTCACTATTTTGTGGAGACTGGCCAGAGCGATTTTTACTGGCACATGTAACTGGGTTGACCGGCGGTGGCCATTTTGGGACTTGTGGTGCGCCAGCACTTGCTGCCACAGAGTGTAAACCAAAGCTCCAAAGAAGTTAAAAATCTACACCTGTGAATCAGAACAACAGCGATTCAGCTGCTCAGTCAAAGTCAATTTTTTTTCTGGCTGGGCAGACTGTTTTCTGGCACATGTTACTGGGCTGATAGGCGGCGGCCATTTTGGGACTTGTGGTGCTACAGCAAAAGCTGCCACAACGTCCATTAATCTAATGTAATAGTCGATTTTTTCATAGATATACTACATCAGGGGTTTGGCTGTGCTTGTGTCACCCATACTAACTGCAAAGATATTTAATATATCAGTGGTGAAACTGAAAGTAACCCACTTGGATAGCAAATCCCATGAATGTGCTGTTCCAGCTAGGCTAGCCAGTGACACTACTTTGTCCAATACTGTCAGCCAGAAATATTTTTTTTTTTATGTGCCAGAAATATAAATTAGAAAAAGCTTTCACCGTAATAATAAAATTATTCTGGTGTTAGACCAGAAGAAGCACTCCTGTTGTAATTAATACTGTAAAAGGCTTAGGCAATATTTCTCCCAGTGTGGGAAATTTATCTAGCAAAACTAGCATTTTAACAATTCCGGTGTTCTGAAATACCAGCAGTCCTCTTGTAATTAATACGGCCAAAAGGCATTATATCGTCCAGTGTTGTAATTTTGGTGAAAAAAGGCCAATTTAATCAATCTGGTGTTTGTTAGACCAGAAAAACTAGGCCTCACGTTTTCACTCCTCTAAAAGGAATTATATTTCCCCGTGTGGGGATCTATGTACCAAAACTAGCATTATAAAAAATCTGGTGTCCAATTAGCAGCAGTGTTCTTGTAATTAATACCGCCAAAAGGCATTATTGTCCAGTGTTGTAATTTTGCTGAAAAAAAGGCCAATTTAATCAATCTGGTGTTTGTTAGACCAGAAAAACTAGGCCTCACGTTTTCACTCCTCTAAAAGGAATTATATTTCCCGTGTGGGGATCTATGTACCAAAACTAGCATTATAAAAATCTGGTGTCCAATTAGCAGCAGTGTTCTTGTAATTAATACCGCCAAAAGGCATTATTGTCCAGTGTTGTAATTTTGGTGAAAAAAGGCCAATTTAATCAATCTGGTGTTTGTTAGACCAGAAAAACTAGGCCTTACGTTTTCACTCCTCTAAAAGGAATTATATTTCCCGTGTGGGGATCTATGTACCAAAACTAGCATTATAAAAATCTGGTGTCCAATTAGCAGCAGTGTTCTTGTAATTAATACCGCCAAAAGGCATTATTGTCCAGTGTTGTAATTTTGGTGAAAAAAGGCCAATTTAATCAATCTGGTGTTTGTTAGACCAGAAAAACTAGGCCTTACGTTTTCACTCCTCTAAAAAGGAATTATATTTCCCCGTGTGGGGATCTATGTACCAAAACTAGCATTATAAAAAATCTGGTGTCCAATTAGCAGCAGTGTTCTTGTAATTAATACCGCCAAAAGGCATTATTGTCCAGTGTTGTAATTTTGCTGGAAAAAAGGCCAATTTAATCAATCTGGTGTTTGTTAGACCAGAAAATCTAGGCCTCACGTTTTCACTCCTCTAAAAAGGAATTATATTTACCCGTGTGGGGATCTATGTACCAAAACTAGCATTATAAAAAATCTGGTGTCCAATTAGCAGCAGTGTTCTTGTAATTAATACCGGAAAAAGGAATTATATCTTCCAGTGTGGGAATTTTGGGGCTAAAAAATAATATATTTTATTGTGGTGCGAGTTGAATCGCAACAATGAGGAAACATTCTATTAAGGGACGAGGACGCGGTCGTGGTGGTGTCCGTGGAGCCTCTGTTGCTGGGAGAGGACGTGGCCGTTCGGCCTCAGGCGCACAAAGTAGTGAACCAACTCCCTCAAGTAGCCGGCAGAATTTACAGCGATATTTGGTGGGGCCCAATGCCGTTATGAGGATGGTAAGGCCTGAGCAGGTACAGGCATTAGTCGATTGGGTGGCCGACAGTGCTTCCAGCACGTTCACCACATTGTCTTCCGCCCAGTCTTCTGCGGAAAGCGCACAGGTGGCACCTGAAAACCAAGCCCATCAGTCTGTCACATCACCCCCATGCATATCAGGGAAACTGGCTGAGCCTCAAGTTATGCAGCAGTCTCTTCTTCTGTTTGAAGACTCTGCTCCCACGGTTTTCCAGGGGTGTCCACCTATCCCTTCCACAGCGGTGGAAGACATTCCATGCACTGACGCACAACCACTTATGTATCCAGATGATGAGGACATGGGAATACCACCACAGCAGAGTGACCGAGTGTCTGATGATGACGAAACACAGGTGCCCACTGCCACGTCTTATTGCAGTGTGCAGACTGAACAGGAGGAGGTCAGGGAGGAAGACTGGGTGGAAGACGATGCAGAGGACGATGAGGTCTTAGACCCCACATGGACTGAAGGTCGTGCCGCTGACTTAAATAGTTCAGAGGAAGAAGCAGTGGTGAGACCGAGACAACAGCGAAGCCAAAGAGGGAGCAGGGGGCAAAAGCAGAACAGCCGCCGTCCAGAGAGTTTGCCTGCTATTGGCCAGCGCCAACAGGGACCCAGCACCCCAAAGGCATCTTCAAGGAGTTCCCTGGCATGGCACTTCTTCAAACAATGTGCTGAGGACAAGACCAGAGTGGTTTGCACGCTGTGCCATCAGACCCTGAGGCGAGGCATTAGCGTTCTTAACCTGAGCACCACCTGCATGATCAGGCATCTACATGCAAAGCATGAACTGCAGTGGAGTACACACCTTAAAAACAAGAAACCCGCTCAGGCTCCCCCTGCTCCCTCTACCGCTGCTGCCTCGGCTTCCGCCTCGAGAGGAATGTTGCCACCTGCCGAGCAGCAAACAGAGGATGTGCAACCGACACCACCACCACCACCGCCAACGTCACCTAGCGTCTCCACTATTTCACACAGCAGCGTTCAGCTCTCCATCTCTCAAACCTTTGAGAGGAAGCGCAAATTCCCACCTAGTCACCCTCGAGCCCTTGGCCTAAATGCCAGCATTTCTAAACTACTGGCCTTTGAAATGCTGTCATTCCGGCTGGTGGACACAGACAGCTTCAAACAGCTGATGGCCATGGCTGTCCCCCAGTATGTGGTTCCCAGCCGCCACTACTTCTCCAAGACAGCCGTGCCTTCCCTGCACATGCAAGTGTCCGATAAAATCAAGTGTGCACTGCGCAACGCCATTTGTGGCAAGGTCTACCTAACCACAGATACGTGGACCAGTAAGCACGGCGAGGGACGCTATATCTCCCTAACTGCACACTGGGTAAATGTAGTGGCGGCTGGGCCCCAGGCGGAGAGTTCCTTGGCGCACGTCCTTCCGCCGCCAAGGATCACAGGGCATCATTCTTTGCCTCCTGTAGCCTCCTCCTCCTCCTACTCGGCTTCCTCCTCCTCCTCCTCTGCTTCCACCAGCTCATCCAGTCAGCCACACACCTTCACCACCAACTTCAGCACAGCCCTGGGTAAACGTCAGCAGGCCATTCTGAAACTCATATGTTTGGGGGACAGGCCCCACACCGCGCAGGAGTTGTGGCGGGGTATTGAACAACAGACCGACCAGTGGTTGCTGCCGGTGGGCCTCAAGCCCGGCCTGGTGGTGTGCGATAATGGGCGAAATCTCGTGGCAGCTCTGGGACTAGCCGGCTTGACGCACATCCCTTGCCTGGCGCATGTGCTGAATTTGGTGGTGCAAAAGTTCATTCACAACTTCCCAGACATGTCAGAGCTGCTGCATAAAGTGCAGGCCGTCTGTGCGCGCTTCCGGCGTTCACATCCTGCCGCTGCTCGCCTGTCAGCGCTACAGCGGAACTTCGGCCTTCCCGCTCACCGCCTAATATGCGACGTGCCCACCCAGTGGAACTCCACCTTGCACATGCTAGAGAGACTGAGCGAGCAGCAGCAGGCCATAGTGGAGTTTCAGCTGCAGCACGCACGGGTCAGTCGCACTGCGGAACAGCACCACTTCACCACCAATGATTGGGCCTCCATGCGAGACCTGTGTGCCCTGTTGCGCTATTTAGAGTACGCCACCAACATGGCCAGTGGCGATGCCACTGTTATCAGCGTGACGATACCAATTCTATGTCTCCTAGAGAAAACGCTTAGGGCGATGATGGAAGAGGAGGTGGGCCAGGGCCAGGAGGAGGAGGAGGAGTGTTTTTAGCACTTTCAGGCCAGTCTGTTAGAAGTGGCTCAGAGGGAGGTTTTTTGCAACAGCAGAGGGCAGGTACAAATGTGGCCAGCCAGGGACCACTACTGGAGGATGAGGAGGAGGAGGAGAAGGTGGAGGAGGATGAGGATGAAGCAGGTTCACAGCGGGGTGGCACCCAGCACAGCGCAGGTACATCCCTGGTGCGTGGCTGGGGGGATAGAGAGGATGATGACGATACGCCTCCCACAGAGGACAGCTTGTCCTTACCTCTGGGGAGCCTGGCACACATAAGCGATTACATGCTGCAGTGCCTGTGCAATGACAGCAGAGTTGCCCACATTTTAACGTGTGCTGACTACTGGGTGGCCACCCTGCTGGATCCACGGTACAAAGACAATGTGCCCACTTTACTTCCTGCACTGGAGCGTGATAGGAAGATGCGCGAGTACAAGCGCACACTGGTAGACGCGCTCCTGAGAGCATTCCCAACTGTCACAGGGGAACAGGTGGAAGGCCAAGGCCAAGGCAGAGGAGGAGCTAGAGGTCGCCCACGCAGCAGTGTCACGGCCAGCTTCTCTGAGGGCAGGGTTAGCATGGCAGAAATGTGGAAAAGTTTTGTCTCCACGCCACAGCTAACTGCCCCACCACCTGATACGGAACGTGTTAGCAGGAGGCAACATTTCACTAACATGGTTGAACAGTACGTCTGCACACAACTCCACGTACTGACGGATGGTTCGGCCCCATTCAACTTCTGGGTTTCCAAATTGTCCACGTGGCCAGAATTAGCATGTTATGCCTTGGAGGTGCTGGCCTGCCCGGCGGCCAGCGTTTTATCTGAACGTGTATTCAGCACGGCAGGGGCGTCATTACTGACAAACGCAGCCGCCTGTCCGCAGCCAACGTGGACAAGCTGACGTTTATAAAAATGAACCAGGCATGGATCCCACAAGACCTGACCCTCCCTTGTGCAGAGTAGTCCTTAATAACTGCCTTAAACCATGTTGTCTTGTACTCCTGGCCACTTCTTCATTGAAAAATCCATTTTTGAAATTAAGTAGGATCTTGAGGTGCAACCCAGAGTTGAATGAACCTTCCATCTGTCTGGGTGCCGGGGCCAAAGTACATGAAAGTGTCCTTCTCCTGTGCTGGGTGATATGAATGTTATACTTGTGCTGTCTGACATGTCTCCTTTGTGTGGGTGCAGGGGGCCAAAGTCACTGAAAGCGGCCTTCTCCTGTGGTGGCTGATATAAATGCCTGAATCTCTGCTGTGGGACCTCTCTCCTCTTTCTGGGTGCAGGGGTCAAAGTCTCTAAAAGTGCCCTTCTCCTGTGGTGGTTGATGTGAAACTGATGCTTGTGCTATCTGACCTGTCTCCTCTGTGTCGGTGCTAAGGCCTAAGTCACTGAAAGCGGCCTTCTCCTGTTCTGGCTGATATAAATGCCTGAATCTCTGCTGTGGGACCTTTCTCCTCTTTCTGGGTGCAGGGGTCAAAGTCTCTAAAAGTGCCCTTCTCCTGTGGTGGTTGATGTGAAACTGATGCTTGTGCTATCTGACCTGTCTCCTCTGTGTCAGTGCTAAGGCCTAAGTCACTGAAAGTGGCCTTCTCCTGTGCTGGCTGATATAAATGCCTGAATCTCTGCTGTGGGACCTCTCTCCTCTGTCTGGGTGCAGGGGTAAAAGTCTCTCAAAGTGGCCTTCTCTTGTGCTGGGTGATGTGAAGCTGATGTTTGTGCCATCTGACATGGTTGCCGGGGTCCCATTAAATGGTGGCCTACTCCTGTGGTGGGTGATCTAAATGCCTGATTCTCTGCTGTGAAAACCCCTCTCCTCCGCCTGGGTGCAGGGGTCAAAGTCTCTCAAAGTGGACTTCTCTTGTGATGGGTGATGTGAAGCTGATGTTTGTGCCATCTGACATGGTTGCCGGGGTCCCATTAAATGGTGGCCTACTCCTGTGGTGGGTGATCTAAATGCATGATTCTCTGCTGTGAAAACTTCTCTCCTCTGTCTGGGTGCTGGTCCAAAATACATGAGAGTGGCCTTCTCCGGTGGTGGTTGATATGAAGCATGATTCCTTGCTGTGGGACCTGTATCCTCTGTCTGGGTGCTGGTCTGAAATAAATGAGAGTGGCCTTCTCCGTTGGTGGTTGATATGACGCATGATTCCTTGCTGTGGGACCTGTATCCTCGGTCTGGGTGCTGTGCCGAAATAACTGAAAGTGGCCTTCTTCAGTGGTGGGTGAAATGACGCATGATTCCTTGCTGTGGGACCTCTCTCCTCTGTCTGGGTGCTGGGCCTAAATAACTGAAAGTGGCCTTCTACAGTGGTGGTTGATATGACGCATGATTCCTTGTTGTGGGACCTGTATCCTCTGTCTGGGTGCTGGTCCCAAATAAATGAGAGTGGCCTTCTCCGGTGGGGGTTGATATGACGCATGATTCCTTGATGTGGGACCTCTCTCCTCTGTCAGGGTGCTGGTCCAAAATAAATAAGAGTGGCCTTCTCCGGTGGTGGTTGATATGACGCCTTATTCCTTGCTGTGGAACCTGTATCCTCTGTCTGGGTGCTGGTCCAAAATACATGAGTGGCCTTCTCCGGTGGTGGTTGATATGACGCCTTATTCCTTGCTGTGGGACCTGTATCCTCTGTCTGGGTGCTGGTCCAAAATACATGAGAGTGGTCTTCTCCGGTGGTGGTTGATATGAAGCATGATTCCTTGCTGTGGGACCTGTATCCTCTGTCTGGGTGCTGGTCCCAAATAAATGAGAGTGGCCTTCTCCAGTGGTGGATGATATGACGCATGATTCCTTGCTGTGGGACCTCTCTCCAATTGATATTGGTTAATTTTTATTTATTTTATTTTATTTTAATTCATTTCCCTATCTACATTTGTTTGCAGGGGATTTACCTACATTTTGCTGCCTTTTGCAGCCCTCTAGCCCTTTCCGGGAGTCTTTTACAGGCTTTTTAGTGCCCAAAAGTTCGGGTCCCCATTGACTTCTATGGGGTTCGGGTTCGGGATGAAGTTCGGGTTGAGTTCGGATCACGAACCCGGACATTTTCCGGAAGTTCGGCCGAACCTCTCGAACCCGAACATCCAGGTGTTCGCTCATCTCTAGTCATAACTAGTACTATTCCTATCAGTTTAATCCCTGTTACGTCCCATATCAGGGATTGCCTTTTGTGAAAAAATTTTTAGGCCGGGTACCTTCGACTGCCTTCACAATGACAGACCAAACTCTCATACACCAAACTGAATTGATTTTAGGAACCGGGAGATGGAAAAAGCAGCTTGGTCGGTCCTCTTACTCCCAAATTGGGGCCCTGTGCGTGCACAGAGCAATGTGCTGTGACACCCTATATGAGTGGTGTCTTAAATAGTACTATTCCTATCAGTTTAATCCCTGTTACGGACCCTATCCGGTCGAATTGATTAACCATTGTCGAATTAGCGAACCATTACGACATCATGAAATAATTTAGTTCTGAGCTCTGTACTTGCTTTGTATTGGAATTGATGGGGATTTTTTTAATTGTCTGCATTATTTCTAATAAACTATTAAGAGACTTTATTATGATTTTTTATTTTATGTATTCAAAACCCATACAACTTTAAAAAAAATCCAGCCGTCCGATCGCTTTTGGTCTGACCATAATGAAGCAACGGCCTTATCATCTGGGGTGTGGCAACCTTGCCAACACACTCATAGAGGTGATGATTGCTTCATTGTGATACGCAAGCCCCTTCACCACAACAAGGTAACGATCACGAAGGGGAATTGACACTTGTAACATAGTAACATAGTACATAAGGCCGAAAAAAGACATCTGTCCATCCAGTTCGGCCTGTCATCATGCTAGTTGATCCAGAGGAAAGAAGTACTCCCTGGATCAACTAAACATCTCTAGTAGCTATAGCCTGTAATATTATTACACTCCAGGAATACATCCAGGCCCCTCTTGAATTCCTTTATTGTACTCACCATCACCACCTCCTGAGTCAGAGAGTTCCATAGTCTCACTGCTCATATCGTAAAGAATCCTCTTCTATGTTTGTTTACAAACCTTCTTTCCTCCAGACGCAGAGGATGTCCCCTCGTCACAGTGACAGTCCTGGGGATAAATAGATGATGGGAAAGATCTCTGTACTGACCCCTGATATATTTATACATAGTTATTAGATCTCCCCTCAGTCGTCTTTTTTCTAAAGTAAATAACCCTATTTTTGATAACTTTTCTGGGTACTGTAGTTGCCTCTTTCCAGTTATTACTTTAGTTGCCCTCCTCTGAACCCTCTCCAGCTCTGCTATGTCCGCCTTGTTCACAGGAGCCCAGAACTGTACACAGTACTCCATGTGTGTTCTGACTAGCGATTTGTAAAGAGGTAGGACTATGTTCTCATCACGGGCGTCTATGCCCCTTTTGATGCAACCCATTATCTTATTGGCCTTGGCGGCAGCTGCCTGATACTGGTTTTTGCAGCTTAGTTTGCTGTTTATTAAAATTCCTAGATCCTTTTCCATGTCAGTGTTACCGAGTGTTTTACCATTTAGTATGTACGGGTGACTTGCATTATTCCTTCCCATGTGCATAACTTTACATTTGTCAGTGGTAAACCTCATCTGCCCAAGCCTCCAATCTATCCAGATCCCTTGTATGTGCCTTTTATTTTTCAGCCACAGTGCTGCACCATAGGACAGAAAAATTAGGCATGTACACATGCCTGAAAAACAACGGCATTGTTGCAGCCGCTGTTGTAGCAGCGGCCGGAAAAATTTATGTTTTCCAGGCAGAAAAGTGACTAAAACATTGCGGCTTGAACCCTAGTTGGTTGCGGAGAATTCTCGAAAGTCATCCGGTATGCAGACATTAAATACAACAGCGTGGGGACCATTTTGAGGCCAAGGCATGTCATCAGGCATTTTGTTAGTCAAACGTATCCCCCACTGTCAGTCCCTTTGGGATCCATGCCTCATTCATATTTATGAAGGTGAGGTAATCAACACTTTTTTGACCAAGGCGACTTCTCTTGTCAGTGACAATGCCTCCTGCTGCACTGAAGGTCATTTCTGACAGGACACTTGAAGCAGGGCAGGCCAGAAGTTCTATCGCAAACTGGGATAGCTCAGGCCACAGGTCAAGCCTGCACACCCAGTAGTGAAGGGGTTCATCGCTCCTCAGAGTGTCGATATCTGCTGTTAAGGCGAGGTAGTCTGCTACCTGTCGGTCGAGTCGTTCTCTAAGGCTGGATCCCGAAGGGCTGTGGCGATGTGTAGGACTGAAAAAGCTCCGCATGTCCTCCATCAACAACACATCTGTAAATCGTCCAGTCCTTGCCGCCGTAGTAGGAGGAGGATTACACTCACCTCTTCCCCTGTTAGATTCCCGTTGTGCTGTGACATCCCCCTGTGTAGGACTGAAAAAGCTCCGCATGTCCTCCATCAACAACACATCTGTAAATCGTCCAGTCCTTGCCGCCGTGGTAGGAGGAGGATTACACTCACCTCTTCCCCTGTTAGATTCCCGTTGTGCTGTGACATCCCCCTTATAAGCTGTGTAAAGCATATTTTTTAGTTTGGTTTTGAACTGCTGCATCATTTCCTACTTTCGGTAATTTGGTAACATTTCTGCCACTTTCTGCTTATACCGGGGGTCTAGTAGCGTGGCCACCCAGTACAGGTCATTCTCCTTCATCCTTTTTATACGAGGGTCCCTCAACAGACATGACAGCATGAAAGACCCCATTTGCACAAGGTTGGATGCAGAGCTACTCATTTCCCGTTCCTTGTCCTCACTGATGTCATTGACAGTCTGTTCTTCCCCCCCAGCCACGTACAACACCATGGGTCCCAGATAGGTGACAACAACAAGCACCCTGGGGTGCCTGCTGTGGTTGGTCTTCCTCCTCCTAAAAGCCACATTCCTCCTCTGACTCCTCTTCCTCATACTCCTCTTCCAGTGTTGCCACAGGTCCGGCAAGCGATTATGACAAGGCTGTTTCTGGTGGTAATGGTGACCACAACCTCCTCTTCCTCTTCACGCTCATCTACAGCCTGATCCAGCACTCTTCGCAGGGCACGCTCCAGGAAGAATACAAATGGGATGAGGTCGCTGATGGTGCCTTCGGTGCGACTGACTAGGTTTGTCACCTCCTCAAAAGGATGCATGAGCCTACAGGCATTGTGCATGAGCGTCCAGTAACGTGGCAAAAAATTCCCAGCTCCACAGAGGCTGTCCTAGCACCCCGGTCATACAAATACTCGTTGACGGCTTTTTTCTTGTTGGAGCAGGCAGTCGAACATTAGGAGTGTTGAATTCCAACATGTCGGGCTGTCGCAAATCAAGCGCCTCACTGGCATGTTGTTTCACTTCTGAATATCGGAAATGTGCGCCATGGCCGTGTAGGAATGCCTGAAATGGCCACACACCTTCCTGGCCTTCTTGAGGACACCCTGTAAGCCTGGGTACTTAGACACAAAGCGTTGTTCGATGAGATTCAACACATGTGCCATGCACGGCACATGTGACAACTTGCCCAAATTCAATGCTGACAACAAATTTGTTCCATTGTCACACACCACTTTGCCGATCTCCAGTTGGTGCATGGTCAGCCACTGATCCACCAGTGCGTTTGGGGCAGACAGGAATTGCTGGTCCTGTGTGGCTCTCTGCTTTCAGGCGAGTCAACCCCAAAACAGTGTGACACTGTCCTATCCGGAATGTGGAATAGCCCCTGGGGAGCTGGGAGATTCAGTTGATGTGCAGCCAGACGCCGCAGCAGAAGAGGACTCAGCCGAGGAGGATATCGAAGAGGATGGAGTAGGAGTAGAGGAGGTGGCGGTAGGCCTGCCTGCAAGTCGTGGCGGGGTCACCAACTCTGCTGCAGAGCCACGCATTCCATGCTTGTCAGCCGTCAGCAGGTTGACCCAATGCGCAGTGTACGTGATAAACCTGCCCTGACCGTGCTTTGCAGACCAGGTATCAGTGGTCAGATGGACCCCTGCCCCAACACTGTATGCCAAAGATGCCATGACTTCCCTTTCAATAACATAGTAGAAGTTTGGGATTGCCTTTTTTGAAAAAAAAAATTCATCCAGGTACCTTCCACTGTGGTTTCCCAATAGCGACAAATTTTTTGAAGGCCTCAGACTCCACCAGCTGGTATGGTAAAAGCTGGCGGGCTAAGCATTCCGTCAAGCCAGCTGTCAGTCGTCGGGCAAGGGGGTGACTTTGTGACATTGGCTTCTTACGCTTAAACATTTCCTTAACAGACACCTGACTGTGGGCAGATGATCAGGAACTGTTGAAGGTGATAGGCGGAGTGGCGGGTGGTTGAGAGGGGGCAGGGAGGACAGCAGTGGTTGACGTGGCTGAAGATGCTGGACCAGGAGGAGCATGGTGGCTTTGAGTTTGTGTGCTGCTTGTACTCATGTGTTGATCCCATAGGTGTTTGTGATGTGAGATCATGTGCCTTCGCAAAGCAGTTGTACCGAGGTGGGTGTTGGACTTCCCACAACTCAGTTTCTTTTGGCACAGGTTGCAAATGGCATTGCTGTTATCAGAGGCAGACACACAAAGAAAATGCCACACTGCTGAGCTTTGCAATGATGGCATTCTGGTGGTGGCAACAGCATGCGTTGACTGGGGTGCTGTCTGGCTGACCCCGGGTGCCGATACATGCTCTCTGACTGTGCCACTAACTCCTTGTGATGACCTCCCCCTGCTTCCAACTCGTCTCCTCCTTCTCTCTGTCTCCCCATCTGAACTTTACCCCTCTTCTTCTCTTCGAGCAGGCACCCACGTGGCATCCGTGGACATATCATCATTATCAACCGCTTCACTTGTATCTGACACCTCAGCAAAGGAAGAAGCGGGTACAACATCATGATCATCACACGGTACGTCCATGTGTGTAATTCTGCCTGACTGAGACATATCGCTGTAATCTACATCATCTGGCAATAATGGTTGCGCATCACTAATTGCATCCAACTGATGTGTAAATAACTCCTCTGACAGATCAAGTGAAGCGACTGTGGTGGCTGTGGTGGTAGTGGTGGTGGTGTCGGAGGGCGGGAGCGTGGTAACTTGAGAGCAGGTGACCGAAGCTGAGCTGAAGGAGGATGGTGCGTCAAGGTTCCTAGCGGAAGCTGTTGAAGATTGGGTGTCCTGTCTAAGCAAGTCAACTATGTGGAAATCACAGCACCACGACCACGACGGCCCCTGCGGGGTGGCCTGCCTCTGCCTGTCATTTTTTTTTTAGATAATTGGTACTACGCGTGCTAGGCACTGTGCCACCGTGTATGAGTGTTGAGCACTAGCAGAGGGCACACTACAGTCAGTGGGCCTGACACACACACACTGGCAGGCAGGCAACTGAAATTTGACTAAAGTGTAAAAATTAAATGCCTTATTTATCGGCAAGCTACTGTGCCACCCGGTATGAGTGATGGGCACTAGCAGAGTGCACACTACCGTCTGTAGGCCTGACACACACACAGTGGCAGGCAGGCAACTGAAATTAGACTAAAGTGTAAAAATTAAATGCCTTATTTATCGGTAAGCTACTGTGCCACCCGGTATGAGTGGTGGGCACTGGCAGTGGGAACACTACAGTCTGTGGATGTCAGCTTGACACACACTGGCAGCAGGCAAGCAACTGAAATTACATTAAAGTGTAAAAGTTAAATGCCTTTTTTTGATGCAAAGTCCTGTGCCACCCGGTATGAGTGGTGGGCACTGGCAATGGGCACACTACAGTCTGTGGATGTCAACCTGACACACACTGGCAGCAGGCAAGCAACTGAAATTAGACTAAAGTGTAAAAATTAAATGCCTTTTTTTGATGCAAAGTCCTGTGCCACACGGTATGAGTAGTGGGCACTGGCAATGGGCACACTACAGTCTGTGGAAGTCGGCCTGACACACACTGGCAGCAGGCAGGCAACTGAAATTACAATAAAGTGTAAAAATTAAATGCCTTTTTTTATGCAAAGTCCTGTGCCACACGGTATGAGTGGTGGGCACTGGCAGTGGGCACACTACAGTCTGTGGGCCTGCAGCTCCTCACACACGGGCAGGCCAGGCAACTGCAATATATATATGGA
Organism: Bufotes viridis; assembly: GCA_033119425.1. Taxonomy (NCBI): domain Eukaryota; kingdom Metazoa; phylum Chordata; class Amphibia; order Anura; family Bufonidae; genus Bufotes; species Bufotes viridis. Next base: position 359,926,371 of record CM065590.1, read on the forward strand.
GAAAAAAAAAAAAAGCAGACTAATGTAGCAGCCCTAAAAAGGGCTTTTTGGGGTTCTGTCAGGACGCTGTCCTTATAGCAAAGATTAGATGAGTCTTTCAGGACTGGAGTGGACACTGAATAGACTAGCCTAGCTATCGATTTCCCAATTAAATCAGCAGCATCTACACTGTCCCTCCCCTCACTAAAACTGCAGCTTCCGATTGAATCTGAAATGGATGCTGTTCAGGAGATGGGAGGGTCTAGGAGGGAGGGTATGTTGCTGATTGGCTGGAATGTGTCTGCTGACTGTGAGGTACAGGGTCAAAGTTTGCTCAATGATGATGTATAGGGGTCAGACCGAGCATCGCATATGTTCGCCTGCCGCAGCGAACGCGAACAAGCTATGTTCACCGGGAACTGTTCGCCGGCGAATAGTTCGGGCCATCTCTATTGTGCATCCGTCGTTTAAATAATTATTTCCAATATATAGCAGTTAAATACTGCATTTGTGAATTTTGGTGACCAAATCTGTGTTCTGGGTCCCCAAATCTGGTGTCCATACATAGTATAAATATCTACTGTTAATGTACAGCAGTTAAAAACTGCATTTTGGGTTTTTATTGAAAAAAGCCATGTTTTAGGCCGAAAAAACTGTTGTGCATCCGGCGTATAAATAATTAATTTCAATTTACAGCAGTGAAATACAAATTTTTTGCATTTTATTACAAAAATACTTGTTCTTGTTCCACAAACCACTTGTGCATACAGCGTACCAATAACATTTTTACATTTGCGCATACATATTGAGAATCAGTGTATTTTGGGCACAAAAAACATTATTCTGGGTCCATAGATCATTTTTATGACATGGGCACTGCCTTAGCGAACGTAATTGTCGACTAGTGGCAGGTAAATTGACACCGGAGAGAGACCAATCTTTCAACTTGGTGGGTGAACGCAAATAATGAGAATCAAATAAGGGGACGTGGGCATGGTCGTGGTGGTGTTGGTGGAGCTCCTGTTGCTGGGAGATGACGTGACCGTTCAGAGCCAAATACCGCTCCAAGTCAAACACCTTCCTCTGGTGCGAGTAGGCGACAGAATCTACAGCGTTATTTCTTAGGCCCAAATGCCGCTCTACGGATGGTGAAGCCAGAACATGTACAGGCGATAGTAGATTGTGTGACTGACAGTGCCTCCAGTTCCTTCACAGAATGTAACACCCAGTCCTCTACAGAAAGCTCAGAGTTGGCACCTGCAGCCCATGCCCATCAGTCTTCCACCTCACCCCCTTGCAAATCAGCCAAGCAGTCAGAGCCCCAAATCATGCAGGAAAGTCTCATGCTTTTTGATGACTCTGTTGGCAGGGTTTTCCTGGCCCATCCACCTAGCCCTGCCCCAGAAGAGGAAGACCTTGATTGCACTGATGCTCAACCACTTTTGTTGAAGGATGAAGACATGGGAATACCGCCACAAAACGTCTCTGATGATGACGAAACACAGGTGCCAACTGCTGTGGCTTTCTGCAATCTGCAGACCGACGAGGAGGGCAGGGGTCATGAATGGGTGGAAGATGATGTGGAGGATGATGAAGTCCTAGACCCAGATTGGACTGAAGGTCGTGCTAGTGAGGCTTGCCGTTCTTCTGAACAAGAGGCGGTGGTCGCACAGAAGCAACAGCACAGCAAACGAGGTTGCAGGGTGCAAAAGCGGAGCGGGCGTTCCAGAGACAGTACGTCTTCTACTGTCCACCACACCCAGGCACCGAGCACACCAAGGCCTGCTCCAAGGAGTTCATTGGCGTGTCAGTTCTTCACACAATGTCCTGACGACAAGACACGAGTGGTTTGCATGTTGTGCCATCAGACACTGAAGCGAGGCATAAGCGTTCTTAACCTGAGCACAACCTGCATGACCAGGCATCTACATGCAAAGAACTGCATTGACTACATGAACTGCAGTGGAGTAAACACCTTAAAAACAAGGAACTCTCTCATGCTCCTCCTGCTCCCTCTTCTGCTGCTGGCTCGGCCTCTCCCTCCACCTCTGGCGTCACCAGCAAGCAGAGGATGTTCCACCAACACCACCACATACGACACCATCACCAAGCACCTCCACCATGTCACACGGCAGCATTCAGCTGTCCATCTCCCAAACATTAGAGAGAAGGAAGGAAATACCCACCTACCCACCCTCGAGCCCTTGCCCTGAATGCCATCATATCAAAATGACTTGCCTTTGGAATGCTGTCATTCCATCTCTTGGAAACGGACTGTTTCAAACAGCTGATGACGGTGGCTGTCCCCCAGTACGTTGTTCCCAGCTGCCACTACTTTTCCAGGCAAGCCGTCCCTTCCCTGCGCAACCAAGTGGAGGATAAAATCAAGTGTGCGCTGCACAATGCCATCTGTGGCAAGGTCCACATAACCACAGATACATGGACCAGAAAGCACAGCCAGGGTCGCTATATCTCCCTTACTGCACACTGGGTAAACGTAGTGGTGTCTGGGCCCGAGGCGGATAACGGTTTGGCGCATCTCCTTCCACCACCGAGGATTGCAGGGCATTATTCGTTGCCTCCTGTTGCTTTCTCCTCCTACTCCGCATCATCCTCCTCCTCCCACTTTTCTTCTAACACCCCCACATCCAGTCATCGAAAGAACCTCACCCCCAACTCCAGCACAGCCCGGGGTAAACATAAGCAGGCGATTTTAAAACTCATGTGTTTGGGTGAGGAACCCCACACCAAACAGGAGTAGGGATGAGCGAACCAGAACTGGATAGTTCGGGTTCGTACCGAATTTTGGGGTGTTTGGGACCCGGACCCGGACCCGAACATTTTCAAAAAAGTTCGGGTCCGTTGTTCGGCGATTTCTTCCCGCTTTCTGAAGGGCTGCACAGCAGCCAATCAGCTAGCGTTTTACTTCTTGCCCTAAGAAGCCATCACAGCCATGCCTACTAATGGCATGGCTGTGATTGGCCAAGTGCAGCATGTGACCCAGCCTCTATTTAAGCTGGAGTCACGTAGCGCCGCACGTCACTCTGTTCTGATTAGAGAAGGACGCAGCTTCTGTGATGGCGAGATTAGGCAGGGAAATGTCAGCAAAAACACCTAATGAAGTTGATCGATCTACAGCTGTGAATCATTCAACTTCTGCTAGTTAATTGCTCACTGGTTTTTAGGCTGCACAGAGCGTTTTTCTGTCACTTTGATCGGTGGCCATTTTGTGTCTTGTGGTGCACAAGCTGACACCAAGTTCATCAATTCATCAATACTATTTTTTTTTTTTTGCTATATCCTACATCAGGGGCTTGGCTGTGCTTATTGTCACCCCTAGAAACTCACAATAGAAATTTCTATATTTTATTAAGGGGTTAAATTCAATTGCCAAAATAGCAATCCCCTAAATCTGGTGTTCCAGCTGTGGCTAGCCAAGTGTAATACTGTCTGGCAAAAGGATAGATTTTTTTCTGTGGTGAAATTCAATTGCCAAAATAGCAATCCCCAAAATCTGGGGTCCCAACAGCAGCTGGCAACGTTTAATAGTGTCCGGCAAAGGATATATTTTGATCTGGGGTGAAATTCAATAGCCAAAATAGAAATACCGTAAATCTGGTGTCCCAGCAGTGGCTGGCCAAGTTTAATAGTGTCCGGCAAAGGATAGATAATTTTCTGGGGTGAAATTCAATTGCCAAAATAGCAATCCCCCAAATCTGATGTCCCAGCAGTGGCTGGCAAATTTTACTAGTGTACGGCAAAGGATATATTTTGTTCTGGGGTGAAATTCAATAGCCAAAATAGAAATAATGTAAATCTGGTATCCCAGCAGTGGCTGGCCAAGTTTAATATTGTCCGGCAAAGGATAGATAATTTTCTGGGGTGAAATTCAATTGCCAAAATAGAAATACAGTAAATCTGGTGTTCCAGCTGTGACTGGAGAAGTTTAATAGTGTCCGTCATAGGATATATTATTTTCTGCGGTGAAATTAAGTTTCAAAAATAGAAATACCGTAAATCTGGTGTTCCAGCTGTGACTGAACAAGTTTAATAGTGTCCGGCAAAGGATATATTTTTTCTGGGGTTAAATTCAATTGCCAAAATAGCAATAAAGTAAATCTGGTGTCCCAGCAGTGGCTGGCAAAGTTTAATAGTGTCCGGCAAAGGATAGATTTTGTTCTGGGGTGAAATTCAATTGCCCAAATAGCAGTACCATAAATCAGTGGTTTCAGCTGTGGCTGGCCAAGTTTAATAGTGTCCGTCACAGGATATATTATTTTCTGGGGTGAAATTCAATTGCTAAAATAGCAATACCTTGAATCTGGTGTTCCAGCTGTGACTGGATAAGTTTAATAGTGTCCGGCAAAGGATATATTTTTTTCTGGAGTGAAAACAGGAGGTCAGGGAGGAAGACTGTGTGGAAGACGATGCAGGGGACGATGAGGTCCTAGACCCCACATGGAATGAAGGTTGTGCCACTGACAAAAGAGGGAGCAGGGGGCAAAAGCAGAACAGCCGCCGCCAAGAGAGTTCGCCTGCTACTGGCCTCCGCCAGCAGGGACCGAGCACCCCAAAGGCAGCTTTGAGGAGTTCCCTGGCATGGCACTTCTTTAAACAATGTGCTGACGACAAGACCCGAGTGGTTTGCACGCTGTGCCATCAGAGCCTGAAGCGAGGCATTAACGTTCTGAACCTTAGCACAACCTGCATGACCATGCATCTACATGCAAAGCATGAACTGCAGTGGAGTAAACACCTTAAAAACAAGGAACTCATTTAGGCTCCCCCTGCTCCCTCTTCTGCTGCTGCCTCGGCCTCTTCCTCCGCCTCGGGAGGAATGTTGGCACCTGCCGACCACCAAACAGAGGATGTGCCACCGACACCACCACCTGCGTCACCAAGCATCTCCACCATGTCACACAGCAGCGTTCAGCTCTCCATCTCACAAACCTTGGAGAGAAAGCGTAAATTCCCACCTAGCCACCCTCAAGCCCTGGGACTGAATGCCAGCATTTCTAAACTGCTGGCCATGGAAATTCTGTCATTCAGGCTGGAGGACACAGACAGCTTCAAACAGCTGATGGCCATGGCTGTCCCACAGTATGTTGTTCCCAGCCGCCACTACTTCTCCAAGAGAGCCGTGCCTTCCCTGCACAACCAAGTATCCGATAAAATCAAGTGTGCACGGCGCAACGCCATCTGTAGCAAGGTCCACCTAACCACAGATACGTGGACCAGTAATCACGGCCAGGGATGCTATATCTCTCTAACTGCACACTGGGTAAATGTAGTGGCGGCTGGGCCCCAGGCGAGAGTTCTTTGGTGCACGTCCTTCCGCCGCCAAGGATCGCAGGGCATTATTCTTTGCCTCCTGTATCCTCCTCCTACTACTCGGCTTCCTCCTTCTCTTTTTCCACCTGCTCATCCAGTCAGCCACACACCACCAACTTCAGCACAGTCTGGGGTAAACGTCAGCAGGCCGTTCTGAAACTCATATGTTTCGGGGACAGGCCCCACACCGCGCAGGAGTTGTGGCGGGGTATTGAACAACAGACCGACCAGTGGTTGCTGCCGGTGGGCCTCAAGCCTGGCCTGGCGGTGTGTGATAATGGGCGAAATCTCGTCGCAGCTCTGGGACTAGCCGGTTTGACGCACATCCCTTGCCTGGCGCATGTGCTGAATTTGGTGGTGCAGAAGTTCATTCACAAATACCCCGACATGTCAGAGCTGCTGCATAAAGTGCGGGCCGTCTGTGCGCGCTTCCGGCATTCACATCCAGCCGCTGCTCGCCTGTCTGCACTACAGCGTAACTTCGGCCTTCCCGCTCACCACCTCATATGCGACGTGCCCACCAGGTGGAACTCCACCTTGCACATGCTGGAGAGACTGTGCGAGCAGCAGCAGGCCATAGTGAAGTTTCAGCTGCAGCACACACGGGTCAGTCGCACTGCGGAACAGCACCACTTTTTTACCAATGACTGGGCCTCCATGCGAGACCTGTGTGCGCTGTTGCGCTGTTTCAAGTACTCCACCAACATGGCCAGTGGCGATGACGCCGTTATCAGCGTTACAATACCACTTCTATGTCTCCTTGAGAAAACACTTAGGGCAATGATGGAAGAGGAGGTGGCCCAGGAGGAGGAGGAGGATGAGAGGTCATTTTTAGCACTTTCAGGCCAGTCTGTTAGAAGTGCCTCAGAGGGAGGTTTTTTGCAACAGCAGAGGCCAGGGACAAATGTGGCCAGCCAGGGCCAACTACTGGAGGACGAGGAGGATGAGGAGGAGGAGGTGGAGGAGGATGAGGATGAAGCAGGTTCACAGTGGTGTGGCACCCAACACAGCTCAGGCCCATCACTGGAGCGTGGCTGGGGGGATACGGAGGATGATGACGATACGCCTCCCACAGAGGACAATTTGTCCTTACCTCTGGGCAGCCTGGCACACATGAGCGACTACATGCTGCAGTGCCTGCGCAAGGACAGCAGAGTTGCCCACATTTTAACGTGTGCGGACTACTGGGTTGCCACCCTGCTGGATCCCCGATACAAAGACAATGTGCCCACCCTACTTCCTGCACTGAATCGTGATAGGACGCTGGTAGACGCGCTCCTGAGAGCATTCCCAAATGTCACAGTGGAACAAGTGGAAGCCCAAAGCGAAGGCAGAGGAGGAGCAAGAGGTCGCCAACGCAGCTGTGTCACGGCTAGCTCCTCTGAGGGCAGGGTTAGCATGGCAAAATGTGGAAAAGTTTTGTCACAACGCCACAACTAATTGCACCACCACCTGATACGGAACGTGTTAGCAGGAGCAGCATTTCACTAACATGGTTGAACAGTACGTGTGTACACCCCTCCACGTACTGACTGATGGTTCGGCCCCATTCAACTTCTGGGTCTCCAAATTGTCCACGTGGCCAGAGCTAGCCTTTTATGCCTTGGAGGTGCTGGCCTGCCCGGCAGCCAGCGTTTTGTCTGAACGTGTATTCAGCACGACAGGGGGCGTCATTACTGACAAACGCAGCAGCCTGTTCACAGCCAACGTGGACAAGCTGACGTCCATAAAAATGAACCAGGTATGGATCCCACAGGACCTGTCCATCCCTTGTGCAGAATAGACATTTATAACTGCCTCCCCCTCAACCATATATTCTTGTACTCCGGGGCACTTCTTTATTGAATCCTCTTTTTTTAATTGTACCATTATTTTGGGGGAAACCTCAATTTGAATGCACCTCTCTTCTGTCTGGGTGTCAGAGGCCTAACATTCAGTTAATCGCCTGCTGCTTTGTCGGGTGACATCAAGCTTGATTTTCTGCTATGGGACCTTTCTCCTCTGTATGGCTGCTGGGGCCTAAATAACTGAAAGTGGCCTTTTCCATTGCTGGGTGACATGAAGCCTGATTTTCTTCTATGGGACCTCTCTCCTCTGTCTGGTTGTCAGGGGCCTATACTTCATTTAATCGCTTGCTGCAACTATTGGTGGGCGATTCTATCATAAGAGGTGTGAAGTTTGAAGAAATGGGTTTTGTGAGATGTCTCCCTGGTGCTACTGCAAGCAGGGACAGACGACGTATTCTTAACATTATTAAGCAAGCAAAAATGGAAAAAGGGGGTGGATGTTATTGTCCATATTGGGACAAATGATCTGGCTTGCAATGAAGTTTCAAAGGTGAAGGAAGCTTTTCACACACTTGGTAATGATATACAGGAGATTGCATTGACTGTCTCATTCTCTGCAGTTCTGCCTGTGCATAACCATCAGCATGACAAGCAGTTGCGTATTAAGGAATTCAATGTATGGCTTGCTGAATGGTGTTTGAACCAGGGATTTGGCTTTGTGTCTCATGTTGGCTCTAGCTGGAATGGAAAAGAACTGTACAAGAAAGATGGTTTGCATCTTTCTCTCAAGTGAACGAATGTCCTCAGTGAACAGTTAAAAGTTTTTGCAAAGGAGCATTTAAACTAGGAAATGGGGGCATAAAAGAGACAATCCATCAGTTCGGCTGCCCCCCGAAAAAACAATGCCAGAAGTTGCCAGGAGCTGATAGGATAATAAATGACAAGCTGAGAGTCTTGTCTACAAATGCTCGCAGTTTAGGGAATAAGATCAACGAACTTGAGTCTGTAATGGCATCTGAGAATATAGATTTAGTGACTGTTACTGAGACATGGTTCAATGAGAGTAATGACTGGGATATAACAATACCTGGGTTCTCTCTATATAGGAAAGACAGAGAAGGCAAGAAAGGGGGTGGAGTGGCCCTATATGTGAAAGATAGCATAAAATCTAATCTAATACAAGTCAGCGAAACCAATTTAGAGTCAGTTTGGGTTACGTTGCAGCTTGGTAATCATAAGGTAACTCGTGTAGGTGTCATATATAGACCACCTAGCCAAGTCAAAGAATTAGATGATCTACTAGTTGAGGAAATGGCTAAAATGCCTTTCTCTGCAGTATTTTGCTGTGTGAATGCAAACTCTTTCTGGCTTGCTCTCTTGTTACAAGGCAAAATGTGTCTGGGTGTGCAAAGGGGAGAGGGCAAACCCCACTGTGATTGTCATCTTGGTAGGTCTCTCTATCCATAATCTGCAAGAAGGTCTGATCCTCTATAGAGAGGGCCTGTTTATCATCATCTTTAGTTTTCTGGAACACTGTAATCCCTAGATTGTCTATCTTAATGTTGGAATTGACTTCTTCTTTGCCATATAGTGTAGAAGAGTCCCAGTGTTGTGTTGACCTGCCAAAGCTTTCCTTGACAACGAAGCTGTTGTGACAGGGACTGAGAAGCAATGTGAATCCATTTGTTAACACAGATGTCTTCAAAGTGCTAATGTTGTCAGGCTGGTGCACTGTCCCCAGGCAAACTTCTCCTACAATGACCCACCCCAGGTTCAGTCTCTGTGCATAGGGGGCATTGTAAGGTCCATTTATTTGCTGGTGCACCTTGTGTACCTGAAGGATGTCTCTTCCAAGAAGTAGAAGGATAGAAACTGTCACCGCCAGGTCGGTGAGAAAGTCAGACAGACATTCTTCCCTACCTTTTGTATGACGTTCTTTGTTTTGGTTTCACTTTGTCCTTCTGCCAGGTGTAACTTATTTAGACTAATTGTCTTCCTTTATATTCCCCCATGCTGCCTCACCTTTCGGTTTATACTACTTCCTGGATCAAGTGTTCACTGCTGGAGGCTGCTGCTTCTGCTTTTTGCTCAGATAAGTATTTTCCCTTTATTGTGTTTCCTTGCTGGCTTGATTCTAGGTAACCCTGACTCCCTCCGTATTCAGTGCAGGGAGCCGGTGGCCGTGTCCCCTCACTACTATAGGGTTTTCAGGTGTCACACAGTCTTAGGTACGTTGGCATGCAATTGTCTACCATTGAGGCCTTTGCATGTGTAGCAGTCAGGGAGAGCTCTTAGGGTTTTATAGGGCCCACCTATATGCTCCTTAGTTTTGGATCAAGCCAGTCAGTCGTTAATTTATAAGTTCCAGCTATCTGCAACTTCATCCGTAACAGAAACATCTGGCTCAACAGCTGGGATAAGGTGAGCAATTGAGCTGAGGTGAGGGTGATGATGGGCTACTTCTGGAGAGGGAATCTCTGTTTTGTTATCAGGTATCATGCCACACTCTAATAGGGTAGGAAGTGGGAACTGCACTTTCTTATTGAAGGATTCAATGGTAAAGTCAGTAGCTTCTTACTGTGGTTTCAAGTGTCCCCGCACATCTCCTTAGAGTGTATGGAACTGCACTTGCCTTAAGGTTAAAGATTTTAAAGAAGTCTGACTTTGCAAGGGATCTGTTGTTCTGTTCATCCAGCACTGCATACATTTTCACTGCCTTTTCTCTCTTGCCAGTGGTATACTCAGTCACTAAACAGATTTTAGAGCATGATCGTGCACTCTTGCCTTGGCCACACACTGCAGTTCAATTAGACATTACTGAGGAAAGTGGGGCCTTTTGTTGCTCCCTGCCCTGAACTTTCATGGGTTCTACAGTCTCTAGTGGTGCAGGAGCAGGGCCAGGGTGCAAAGCTGCAATATGTCTCTCACTGCCACATTCTGTACATTCTACTGGTATTTTACAGTCTTTGGCAATGTGACAAGTAGATCCGCAATACTTAACAGATGCTGTTTTTTTTTTCAGGAAGGACATCCGCTCTGCAATAGGTTTGCCTCTAAAGCCTTTGCATTTCTTTAGTGGATGTGTTTTTTTGTGTATTGGGCAATGTCTATCAGGGTTTTCTATTGTATATACATTGTGCGTGCTTTGACAGTCTGCGACTTCTGAAGGTACAGCTGTTTTGTGTGTGGATACAGAGGTCTTACCGTGAGGTCTGTGTGGTCTTTGTGATTGCCGCTGGTGGTGAAGGTGAAACTGGGATCACTTTGGATTTTCGCTGGCTGTCGACAAACCTTAGAGAACAGAGAAAAAGGGGGAAAAGCGACACCATAGTCTTCTTTGAATTTACCTCTCACAGACATTCACTTGTCTTGCAGATTTGAAGGTAGTTTCTCTACTATGGGATTAGTGCCTCTGGCTGTATCTAGATATGAAAGCCCTGGCTCTAGCAGAGAATCACTCAGTTCTTGTAGCCGCACATTGTTTCTGTAGCCCACCTTAGGAAAGACTTCAAGCTTTTTCAACAGTGCTCCTTCAATTACCTCTGGGGATCTTCCAGTCTTTTCCAGGTCATGTTGAGTCCTGCTGCAGGCTTGAACAGGTTTGTTCTTCTCATCCTCTTTGCATGCTCTGCTGACTCGGTACCAAGCCATTTTATCATTAAATCAAGCATTTCTGATGGTGATAAGTTCAGACCTCCATTGGCATTCAGAAAGGAAGATTTCCATGCCCAATAGTTTTCAGGACAATCATCAAATGGGAGAAAGCCTGAGCTAACCATTTCTTTGCGGATGAGATATTTGGTGACATCCACTGCACATTGTTGTTCACACATGTAATCTTTAGGTTGAGGTGGTGGTAACACTTGTTTTTTGTTCCTAGGAGGTTCTGGTGCTTTATATTTGGTTTGCTGGCAGCCACTGACCTTATGTGGTTAATTGGGCCTGCTCAGGGGGTCTGTTGATCTCGGCCTGAATTCCTTTGCTTTAGGTTTAAGAGACTGTTCCTTTGTATGCACATCAGTAAAATTCTGGATGTATTCACTTGCACGATCTGCAGAGGATAGAGGTTTTTCTGGAACCTTTGGGTCTTTATATGATTTTTCACTACCTGATCGACTTGTTCCCATGTAGGCAGCGGTCATTGCTTTAGGAACTGCAGCTGCAGTCTGTCACTGCAGGATAAGCAATTTTGATTCTAATTCCGCCTCTTCTTGTGCTATGGCAGCTTCCTTAGATGCTCTCTCTTGTGCTATGGTAGCTTTCTTAGCTGCTATCTCCTGCATCATCATGGCATCTTTTTCTGCTCAGGCCCCATTCACATGTCCATGGTGTGTTGTGGATCCACAACACACCCGGCCGGCAGCCCCCATAGAAATGCCTATTCTTGTCTACAAGAATAGAGCAGGTCAGAACATGCCCTATATATACATATACATTTCTATTTTCAGATATGAAGACAATTAGTGCAAGAAAAAACGCATTGGAACCGCCTTGATGTTCGCTGCGGTTCTTGTAATATAATTGATAGATAAATGCCTATAATATATGTATATAAACTGTCCATTACAGGGGAACCATTTATGATATGTAACTCGATACCTTAGCCCCATAGGAAATTTAGCGATTATTTATAAACCTATGTAGAATCATTATTGGAGAATGCATTGGAACTGAGGACTAACGTTCGATGCATTTTCTAAGATTCACACGGGTGACATATAAGGATAATCCAGATCTGAGGACTGACAACGTATATTACCCTCTAAACGACTATAATATGTGGAGTATAGTGACGGCCTATTATTTTATGTCATAAAGTTTTTATCGCATGAAAAACGCATCGGAACCGCATAGGTTTCGATTGCGTTTTTTAGACTATAATGTATAAAAGAATATTGGGAACGACTGTATGTAAGGAATAGTAAATTGGAACTTGCTCACCTATAATATGAAGCATAATACATGCTATTATCTAGGCAATTATGGTCTGATACATAAACTGACATTAGATGAATCCAAACTACTCAGACAAGAACTGTGATCATTGCAAGTCATATTTGAAATATATTGGTATATTATGAATTTTGATTAATCCCTGTTCGATTTTAATATACAATACGACCTATGATTTGTTACCCTTTTTACCTCTTTTTATATTTTATAATTTTGGGAAAGAGAATTCCATGCCAGTTTTTCCATGTTACCTGCACCTCATATAAAGGAGGGGTGATGGAAGGGGAACTTTAGCCACTGATGAAGGGGTCATTCATTTTTACCCCGAAACGCGTTTGGTGAGATAATCCCCCGAATACAACAAAGATACTGCAGAAAACAGCTTAATCCGGCATCATATCGTGAAATACAGATTTCCGCGCGAAAAACCCGACCCTGCACACGGAGAAACCGACTCCACAACGAGACACGTGCAACACAGGAATCGCGTATGTCTGAGCAGCCCTTGAAATCGTGCTCCTAACACCCTAAAGGAAGAAATCACGTAGAGGGCAGCATTATCGCACCGGTAAGACTGTTCCTTTTCTACAGTACTTGATCGCGATCTATATTATATGATATAGCGGGACGCCGCTTCGATTTTTTGACTGGAGACGGAACGCCGTCTTCCAGTATATGGATTTGGATCACTGGTTGGATATATCTCAAGGACTATCCAGAGGTCTTGGCCTCTGAATACAAGACTCAAATCAGACCCCCTGGATTTTATTTTATTTTATTTTATTATAGTGTGGTTGCGAATATTTATGATAATTGATTGTCGTGACTAAAATTTGCGCTCTATATGGTTTGGCCAAACCTAGATAATCTAGTATGACTATGCAATATTTAACTCTGATGTTTTAACACTTTATTGTATACCTTCTAGCCTTTATTCAATTTTATTGTTTCTAACACTTGGTGCTCAATAAAAGCCTGTACATAGATATTCAGGAGTGTGCCCCCACCATTTATCCAGTTATTTTAATCCATTTGATAGTTTGGTGAATCTATCGGTGGGTTGTGCACCTCCCTTGGGTACTACACTACTCTAGTGCGACATATAACGTAAAATCCTCAAGAATAGAACATGTTCTATCTTTTGCAGAGCCGCGGACCAGAAATTCAGGGCCGAAACACGGAAGTTCGGGGCCACGCTCCTCAGATGCGGAAGCGGAGAGCACATAGTGTGCTCTCGGCTTCACGTCTGGCCCCATTGAGAATGAATGGGTTCGCACCCGTTCCGCAGAATTGCGGAACGGATGCGGACCCATTTGCGGACGTTTGAATGGAGCCTTACTGTAGCTGGACACGGGCAGCTTCTGCCTTGGCACGAGATCTAACTGCTGAGCAACTTGCTGAGGACATCTTGCTAGATCGTGAAGATCTGGACACATGCGACTGTGCAACATCTTTCTGGGCACTGGGGATATTCTCCCTGCCTTGCTGTGTCGGCGGTAGCATGTAATCAGACTGGTACTTTGTTCCTTACACTCATGCTGCAATAATGGCGTCTCCGTTTATTCCAGACTGCCACGTGGATGTCCTTTTACTGTTCTGCTTCGCGTTATTGAACTGTTGTATAACACTATTCAGACAGTCTAATAATAATTCAGAAGTCAAGAAATGTGAGACATCAGATTTCTATGTATTCTTTGTTCTGAAGTGAGTGCATTCACCGACAATTCTATTATAAGTCCAGGAATAGCTCAGAGCTCCACTGTATGCTGCTTGCTAGATCCAGAAGAAAACACAAAATGGAGGATAGGAAGTTCCAGGTTAAAAGTTACTGTCTCTGTATGTGAAAACTACCACTTCCTGTCAAGTCCTGATTTAACTAGGCATAATATTAACTAACTGCTGCTAGATGGCAGCAACATCAACATAACATTGCAGTATAACCCATTACAGTACATTGCATACATTTACTTTCAACAACATGGGCAGAACACCCTCCACCATTTTTATAGCCAGTCTCTGCACCCGTTCCATTTTATTTATGCTTTTTTGTAGGTGGGTTCTCCAGAACTGACCTACTACCAGCCTTTACTGCATAGGCGTGTGCATGGGGTGTGCTGGGTGTGCCTGGCACATCCTAATCAAGCCAACAGAAGGTTTACAATGTGCGCTCAGCTGCAGATTTCACTGCCATTCATCAGCGCACTGAGCGCTGTGAACGGCACAGGCACTGCAGGCAGCAGAGCAACACAGCTGATCCCTGAAATCTCCAATAACAGAGCTCCGTACATTACAGACCTTAGTTTTTAGGGAGCATAGGCGTGCGCAGCCTATTACATTAGGGTGTGCACCCTAAGAACAAACACATGCCGCGCGCGTTTGTGTGTATGCGTGTGTGTATGTATGTATGTATGCATATATATTATATACAATTTTTACCGTGGTTACTGCTTCACAGGCCTCGAACTGTGGGGCTGGACCCTTTTCACCTAGAAGCCCTGGCCGGGGGCTGTGGTCGTCGGCTGTGTCCCTATCTTTCCACGGCTTAAGTAAATTCACGTGGTACACCTGCTCCGGCTTGCGCCGCCCTGGCTGGTGTACTTTGTAATTTACTTCCCCTACCTTCTCGATCACCTCATAGGGGCCCTGCCACCTAGCTAGGAATTTGCTGTCAAGGGTGGGTACCAGAACCAAAACCCGATCTCCCGGATTGAAGTCCCGTACCCGAGCCTGACGATTGTACACCCTACTCTGGGCTTGTTGCGCTGCCTCCATATGCTCCCGGACCAAGGGCAACACCCTTTCCATCCGGTCCTGCATTTGGGCGACATACTCAATGACACTTTTGTGGGGGACAGGCTGTTGTTCCCACGCTTCCTTGGCGATATCCAACAGGCCCCGAGGGTGTCTGCCATAAAGCAGTTCGAAGGGCGAGAACCCAGTAGAGGCCTGGGGCACCTCTCGCACTGCGAACATGAGATAGGGCAGAAGCAGATCCCAGTCCTTCCCATCTCTAGACACCACCCTCTTTAACATATTTTTTAGAGTTTGGTTAAACCTCTCCACAAGACCGTCTGTTTGCGGATGGTAAACGGACGTCCGTAACTGCTTTATACGCAACAATTTACACAGTTCCCTCATTACTTTGGACATAAAGGGGTCCCTTGGTCTGTCAGAACCTCTTTTGGCAGGCCCACACGGGAAAACATCTCCATTAACTCTTTGGCAATGAGCTTAGCTGAGGTATGTCGCAGAGGCACCGCCTCCGGATACCGAGTGGCATAGTCGAGAACTACCAGAATGTGTTGGTGGCCCCTGGCAGACTTTGGTACAGGCCCAATTAAATCCATCGCGATTCGCTCAAGCGGTACTTCAATAATTGGCAGAGGTACCAGGGGACTACGGAAATGTGGCTGGGGGCTAGTTATCTGACAGGTCGGACAGGACTTACAATAATTCTCTACCTCCTTGAACACACTGGGCCAATAAAATCGCTGCAGTATGCGGTCCTGGGTTTTCTGCCACCCCAGGTGTCCCCAAGAACATGTTGGTGGGCAAGCTCCATGACAAGCTTGCGATACGCTGTGGGCACCACCAACTGTTCAACAGGTTCGCCTCGGATTTGGTTCACCCGATACAACATATCCTGCAGAACAATAAACCGTGGGAACATTAATTCAGCCCCTGGTTTCTGGGGTTTCCCATCAATTTCCAGCACATTCTCCCAGGCCCTGGTTAGGGTTTGGTCCCGGTGTTGTGCGGTCCCAAAATTTTCCCGGAGACATTGAGGTCTGCCAACTCAGGTCCCGGTGGCAAGTCCTCCGTGTCTCCCACCATTACACTCAGTGGGGTTGTCTCCCCTCTACCGCTGGAGCAGTGGTCACCCCTACCGCCGGCCCTTCAGACTCGGGCTCCCAGGGTTCTGGCCTTCCAGCGGTATCAGGCCACTCTACTAGGGTCACCCCTGTCTCGGGTCCCTCAGATACCTTTATTGCCGGCCACAGCGCCGGAAAACCGGGAAGTCCCTCCCAAGTATTAGTTCGTGTGGGAGTTTAGTAGCGACAGCCACCTCGTGGGTCCACCTACCAGCCGCTGTGGACAAAGTCACTAGTGCAGTGGGATAGTCTTTCAGATCTCCGTGGATGCACAGGACCCCGACTTTACGGCCAGTATACTCCGCAGGCCGTACAAGTGCAGCCCTTACCAGGGAGACTAAACTCCCGGAGTCCAGCAGAGCCACCGCCAGAGAGTCTCCCACCTCTACCTGACACAGGTGGTTATGGTCCTGCACCTCACGGGTGCCAGTTGCGCACAGCTTCCGTGCATACAGGGAGTGACGACCCCGTAGTTCATATCCATCGGCTCATCCCGATGCGGACAGTCGGCCCTGATGTGGCCTGGCTCCTGACACCTCCAGCATACCACGGGAGGCGGACTCGCAGGGGGTATATTCCGGGCAGGCCGCTCTGTCGCGGACGTCGGAACTGGGGCAGAGGCCTCCGGAGTTTGACTGACCCCTTCCCGCAAGAGTCCCCTGCAGGTTTCTGGTGGCCTCGTAGCGCTCCACCAGGTCGACCATCTCCAGGGCATTGGTGGGCGATACCTGGCCGATCCAGTGCTGGAGGGGATAAGGCAGGGCCCTCCAAAAGATGTCCGCCAACAGTCGATCCAGCATGGCAGTGGGACTTAGTAGATCGGGCTGCAGCCACTTTTGCAGCCTGTGCAGCAGATCGTAGAACTGCGGCCTAGCGGGTTCAGTCGTTTTAAAGTCCCACTGGTGGACTCTTTGGGCGCGGACCAGCACGTTCACGCCCAGTCTGGCTAGGACCTCTCCTTTCACAGTGTCATAATCTGCCGCTTGGTCATCCGACAAGTCGAAAAACACCTGCTGGGGTCCGGAAGCCAGGAACGGAGCGACCACCTCAGCCCACTGGTCACGGGGTAACTTTTCCCTCACGGCGACCTTCTCAAAAACCGCCAGGTACGTCTCAACGTCGTCTGCGGGGTCATTTTCGGGATCGCCGCACGGACCGCTTTCCGGGCATCTTGGACGTGGTGGGACGCTCCTGCCGCCTGTAACGCCATCACATGTTGTAGCAGTAGTTGGTTGGTCTCCCGCTGCTGCACGTTAGCCTCTATGAGAGCCTTCACAGCAGCCTCCATGTTGCCAGAAACTCCTGCTTGCAGCTTTGCTGGCTTAATATATTCCATACACTTTAGAAAAACAAAACTTCGGCGTTCACGCCAGCCTCACTGCGCATGCCCGCATCCTCCACCAAATGTGGGGAGTCGCTCTGGTAGACAGCGGTGCGGGTGCAGTTTAGAGGCAAAACAAGGAGTCCAGATTGTGCAACAAACAGTGTTTTATTCACACTTGCACACAAAATGAAAAACAGTCTCTTGGTGACAGTTCACACACAACGGAAATAACGTAGCCAAACAAAAACAGTCCAACACAGGTTCAGTCACCTGGGAGGTGTAGGTGCAGGTTCGCACCACGCTGTCGGCCCAGCCGCAGGAGAATCCAGCTTCAGGTAGCCAGGAACAAAATACCTCCTTGCTGGGCTCTTTCCTCCTGGACAGAGAACTCCCAGCCCTGTTAGCAGCTCCAGGATAATCACACTCCTCAGACACAGCTGCTGGCTGCGTTTTATATCCAGCCCAAAACATGGACTGGACCGTGGGGAGCAGCCACCCACCCTACTCTTTAGCTGCTCCCAGTAAGAGCCGGCCCGGATCGGCTTTGCAGCCATGCTATTTAACAAAGTCAAACAGCACTAGCTGCTGCAGACAAAAACCCGGCTCTCACCTCACCGAGGCCAGCAACCTCGGTGACACGTACCTGCCATCACATATGACACCTTGCACCTTACCACAACATACATACAGACCCGCATTATCAATATAATGAAGGGAGAAGAAATAATTTTTAAACTTACCGTATTTTTCACCCTATAAGACACTCTGGCGCATAAGATGCACCTAGGTTTTAGAGGGGGACAATAAGAAAAAAATATTTTTCATTACACCTCAGGTCAGACCAGCAATCAGACCCCCAATGGTAATCAGACCTCAGCTGACAACTTCAATCAGACCCCCAATGTCGTTAAGATCCCAATAAGTCCTCAGATCAGACCCCCATTTAGACCTCAGCTCAGACCCCAATGTGAATTATCCCCAATCAGACCTCAGATAAGAACCCCAGTGCCGCATATCAGACCCCAGTGCCACATATCAGCCCCAATGCTTCATATCAGCCCCGAACACCACACTTAAGACCTCCAGTGCCTCTCTTCAGCCCCCCAGTGCCTCATATCAGCACTCAAATAAAATAAAAAAAACACTTACCTTTCCTCCTCCGAACACCGCTGCTCCTTACCGCCCGCGTGCGGTAATCCTCTTGTACAGTCTGTGGTGTGGGCGCGCACAGTGTGAGGTCACAGCGCGGCCTCACACTGTGAACAGCCTTCACAGTGGAGCACCGAGGACCAGGAAGCGGTGAGTATAACACTTTCAGCGCTTCCCGGCCCTCCGGTACTAATCAACGCTTCCATAATGAAAGCACTTGAATATTATTCGCCCCATAAGACGCACTTTTGGGGAGAAAAAATGCAGCAAAGAGGTGACAGAACCAGTGTTGCCTCTAAGCCTTGGCAGCAGCTGAGCGGGGTTCGCTCAGGGTTGGGCACAGCGCCATCAAAGGTGGGCGATAGGAAAACCTAAGATAATTGGCACATCAAAGAGCATTCAAACCCCTGAGCCATCCCATACAATACAGTATAACCCCTGTACCATCCCGTACAATACAGTATAACCCCTGCACCATCCCGTACAATACAGTATAACCCCTGCACCATCCCGTACAATACAGTATAACCCCTGCACCATCCCGTACAATATACAGTATAACCCCTGCACCATCCCGTACAATATACAGTATAACCCCTGCACCATCCCGAAAAATATACAGTATAACCCCTGCACCATCCCGTACAATATACAGTATAGTCCTCTCTGTGATCACTGGACTATATATAAACCATACTGGGAAAAATACTGTCATTGATCCAGAGAACTTACATAGAAAAACTAATAACCAAGAGACTAAACAAAACCCTGTTTCTGACCCTTATGTTAAAACATAACTTTCGTTTGATTGCTCTAATACCTAAAAACCTAAAGGAAAAAAATAATTTTAAAAAGCTGCTGTTTCTCTAGATGACCGGTTGTTTATAGTTGTTTATAGTAGTGGTAATAGAGTGGTTATAGTAATAGTAATAGAGTCTCAAGAATCTATAAAAGCAGCTACACTATTTTTACAGACCTTCGATACTCTATTAACACTACTATCAACATAAAGTCATCTAGAGAAAAACAGTAGGTTTTTATTTTTTTTCCTTTAGATGTTAAAACATAACTATTATTTCATTGCTCTAACACCTAAAGGAAAAAATAGAATTTTAAAAACCTGTTGCTTATCTAGATGGCCTTATGTTAATAGTAGTGTTAAAAGAGTCTCAAAGGTCTGTAAAAATAGTGTAGCTGCTTTTATAGACCCTTGAGACTCTATTACCACTACTATGAACAACCGGTCATTTTTTCCTTTAGGTGTTAAAGCAATCAAATGAAAGTTATGTTTTAACATAAAGGTCAGAAGCAGGGTTTTGTTTAGCATCTTGTTTATTAGTTCATAAAGCACCATATTGAGCTCCCACCATATTGAGCTCCCACACCCCCCTCTCTCGGGAGCTGAACACAGCAGGAGCAGCTTCCTTTTCAGTTATCAGGAAGAGCACCAACCCTGCACCATTCCCAGCAGCTGATGAAGTCCCAGGGATAGCATGGTAGGAATGGAGCCTCTGAGCAAAGAGCATGTGCCCAGGTGATGTGACAACAGAAGTGCCCTGCAGGCTTCTATCTACTGCTGGGAGCTCAATATGGTGCTTCATGAACTAATAACCAAGAGGCTAAACAAAACCCTGCTTCTGACCCTTATGTTAAAACAAAACTTTCATTTAATTGCTTTAACACCTAAAGGAAAAAAAATAATTTTAAAAAGCTGATGTTTCTCCAGATGACTGGTTGTTTATAGTAGTGTTAATAGAATCTCAAGGGTCTATAAAAGCAGCTACACTATTTTTACAGACCTTTGAGGCTCCTTTAACACTACTATTAACTTAAGGTGTTAGAGCAATGAAATAATAGTTATGTTTTAACATCTAAAGGAAAATAAATAAAAATCTACTGTTTCTCTAGGTGACTTTATGTTGATAGTAGTGTTAATAGAGTATCAAAGGTCTGTAAAAATAGTGTAGCTGCTTTTATAGATTCTTGAGACTCTATTACCATTACTATAACCCCTCTATTACCACTACTATAAACAACCAGTCATCTAGAGAAACAGCAGCTTTTTAAAATTATTTTTTTCCTTTAGGTGTTTAGGTATTAGAGCAATCAAACGAAAGTTATGTTTTAACATAAGGGTCAGAAACAGGGTTTTGTTTAGCCTCTTGGTTATTAGTTTTTTTATGTAAGTTCTCTGGATCAATGAGAGTATTTTCACCAGTATGGTTCATATATAGTCCAGTGATCACAAAGAGGACTATATATAGTATATTGTACGGGATGGTGCAGGGGTTATACTGTATATTGTACGGGATGGTGCAGGGGTTATACTGTATTGTACGGGATGGTGCAGGGGTTATACTGTATTGTACGGGATGGTGCGGAGGTTATACTGTATATTGTACGGCATGGTGCAGGGGTTATACTGTATTGTACGGGATGGTGCAGGGGTTATACTGTATTTTATGGGATGGTGCAGGGGTTATACTGTATATTGTATGGGATGGTGCAGGGGTTATACTGTATTGTACGGGATGGTGCAGGGGTTATACTTTATTGTATGGGATGGTGCAGGGGTTATACTGTATTGTACGGGATGGTGCAGGGGTTATACTGTATTGTACGGGATGGTGCGGAGGTTATACTGTATATTGTACGGCATGGTGCAGGGGTTATACTGTATTGTACGGGATGGTGCAGGGGTTATACTGTATTGTATGGGATGGTGCAGGGGTTATACTGTATTGTACGGGATGGTGCAGGGGTTATACTGTATTGTACGGGATGGTACAGGGGTTATACTGTATTGTACGGGATGGTGCAGGGGTTATACTGTATTGTACGGGATGGTGCAGGGGTTATACTGTATTGTACGGGATGGTGCAGGGGTTATACTGTATATTGTACGGGATGGTGCAGGGGTTATACTGTATTGTACGGGATGGTACAGGGGTTATACTGTATTGTATGGTATGGTGCAGGGGTTATACTGTATTGTACGGGATGGTGCAGGGGTTATACTGCATTTTATGGGATGGTGCAGGGGTTATACTGTATTGTATGGAATAGTACAGGGGTTATACTGTATTGTACGGGATGGTGCAGGGGTTATACTGTATTGTACGGGATGGTACAGGGGTTATACTGTATTGTACAGGATGGTGCAGGGGTTATACTGTATTGTATGGAATAGTACAGGGGTTATACTGTATTGTACAGGATGGTGCAGGGGTTATACTGTATTGTACGGGATGGTACAGGGGTTATACTGTATTGTATGGGATGGTGCAGGGGTTATACTGTATTGTATGGGATGGTGCAGGGGTTATACTGTATTGTATGGAATGGTACAGGGGTTATACTGTATTGTACGGGATGGCGCAGGGGTTATACTGTATTGTACGGGTTGGTGCAGGGGTTATACTGTATTGTACGGGATGGTGCAGGGGTTATACTGTATTGTACAGGATGAGGCAGGGGTTATACTGTATTGTACGGGATGGTGCAGGGGTTATACTGTATTGTATGGGATGGTGCAGGGGTTATACTGTATTGTATGGAATGGTACAGGGGTTATACTGTATTGTACGGGATGGCGCAGGGGTTATACTGTATTGTACGGGATGGTGCAGGGGTTATACTGTATTGTACAGGATGGCGCAGGGGTTATACTGTATATTGTACGGGATGGTGCAGGGGTTATACTTTATTGTATGGGATGGTGCAGGGGTTATACTGTATTGTATGGAATAGTACAGGGGTTATACTGTATTGTACGGGATGGTGCAGGGGTTATACTGTATTGTACGGGATGGTACAGGGGTTATACTGTATTGTATGGGATGGTGCAGGGGTTATACTGTATTGTATGGGATGGTGCAGGGGTTATACTGTATTGTATGGAATGGTACAGGGGTTATACTGTATTGTACGGGATGGCGCAGGGGTTATACTGTATTGTACGGGATGGTGCAGGGGTTATACTGTATTGTATGGGATGGTGCAGGGGTTATACTGTATTGTACAGGATGGGGCAGGGGTTATACTGTATTGTACGGGATGGTGCAGGGGTTATACTGTATTGTATGGGATGGTGCAGGGGTTATACTGTATTGTATGGAATGGTACAGGGGTTATACTGTATTGTACGGGATGGCGCAGGGGTTATACTGTATTGTACGGGATGGCGCAGGGGTTATACTGTATTGTACGGGATGGTGCAGGGGTTATACTGTATTGTATGGGATGGTGCAGGGGTTATACTGTATTGTACAGGATGGCGCAGGGGTTATACTGTATATTGTACGGGATGGTGCAGGGGTTATACTGTATATTGTATGGGATGGCGCAGGGGTTATACTGTATTGTACGGGATGGCGCAGGGGTTATACTGTATTGTATGGGATGGCGCAGGGGTTATACTGTATTGTACGGGATGGCGCAGGGGTTATGCTGTATTGTATGAGATGGTACAGGAGTTATATTGTATTGTATGGGATGGCGCAGGGGTTTGAATGCTCTTTGATGTGCCAATTATCTTAGGTTTTCCTATCGCCCACCTTTGATGGCGCTGTGCCCAACTCTGAGCGGAACCCACTCAGCTGCTGCCAAGGCTTAGAGGCAACACTGGTTCTGTCACCTCTGTGCTGCACATTTTCTCCCCATTAGATAAATTTTTTCCCCAAAAAAGTGCGTCTTATGGGGAGAATAATATTCAAGTGCTTTCATTATGGAAGCGCTGATTAGTACCGGAGGGCCTGGAAGCGCTGAAAGTGTTATACTCGCCACTTCCTGGTCCTCGGCGCTCCACTGTGAAGGCTATTCACAGTGTGAGGCCGCGCTGTGACCTCACACTGTGCGCGCCCACACAGCAGACTGTACAAGAGGATTACAGAACGCGGGCGGTAAGGAGCACCGGTGTCCGGAGGAGGAAAGGTAAGTGTTTATTTTATTTTATTTGGGTGCTGATATTTAGGCGCTGGGGGGCTGAAGAGAGGCACTGGGGGGATTAAGTGTAGTATTTGGGGCTGATATGAAGCATTGGGGCTGATATGTGGCACTGGGGGCTGATATGAGGCACTGGGGCTCTTATCTGAGGTCTGATTGGGGGTAATTCCCATTGGGGTCTGAGTTGAGGTTTGATTGGGAGTCTAATCTGAGGATTTATTGGAATCGATCTTAACGACATTGGGGGTCTGATTGAAGCTGTCAGCTGAGGTCTGATTATCATTGGGGGTCTGATTGCTGGTCTGACCTGAGGTGTAATGAAAAATATTTTTTTCTCATTGTCCCCCTCTAAAACCTAGATGCGTCTTATGTGCCAGAGCGTCTTATAGGGTGAAAAATACGGTAAGTTTAAAAATTATTTCTTCTCCCTTCTTTATATTGATAATGCGGGTCTGTATGCATGTATACAGAGTGTATTTATGTATATATATATATATATATATGTGTATATAATATATATACATACATGCATGCATGCATGCATGCATGCATGCATGCATACATACATACATAGACACACGCGCACACACAAACGCGCGTGGCATGTGTTTGTTCTTAGGGTGCACACCCTAATGTAATAGGCTGCGCACGCCTATGACTGCATCGATGTATTGGTGGTAGGAGTAGAGGAATAATGGCATGACATATTTTCAGTGTGTTTTATATTATAGAAAGCTCTTTTGACTTTGTGTTTCATAGAAGACAGAAATATTACCAGCATTTTTTTCATTACTTAATTGGTGGTAGAGGGAAATAATTACATTACAATTTTGCTATGTGTAAAATCTTTTTTTTTTTGACCAGGGATTGTGAAACACAATTTAGTAAATAAAATATTACCAGACTTTGCTGCATTGGTATGTTGGTGATAGGTAGGGAACAATCGCATGACATGTTTGCAACTTGTGCTTTATACTGTAGTATCGACCCAGTGTTGTGTTACGTAAATTACACAGTAGACAGAAGAATTACTGGCTTTTCATGCATCATTATATTGGTGGTTAGATGGCGCATTAACAAAAAGATCCCTGAGGGTGAAACCCATGGGGATTTTGACAAAAACTAAATGAGAGGGTTGATAACCCAAAAAATAGTCCCTGTGGTGGATAATTGTATTACAGGTTTGTAACTTGTGTTTTAGAGTATAGAAATCTCTTTTGTGACTCATCATTGTGAAACACAAATGACACAGTAGGCAAAAATATTTCTGGCCTGTATTATATGGTTATATTCGCAGTGTGTGTATGTGTTTGTTGGGGGGGGGGGCAGGATAATTACCTTACAAGTTTGCAATGTGAGTTTGTAGTAAAGTAGTCTTTTTTGGGGAAAAACAAATTACACAGTGGACAGAAATATTACTGCCCATTCCTGCACTGTTATATTGGTGGTTAGCGCATTAACAAAAAAGATCCCTAGAGGGTGAAACCCATGTGGATTTTGACATACTGTAAGTGAGATGGTCGCTGTACAGGGTCATCCTTGTTACTATAAAACGTAACTTTTACTATTTGTGCTAAAAGAAAATACAAATGTGATCCATTAAAGCTATCGGGGTACCACTGTCAGTCTATTATGGTATAAAGATCACATCTATCATCTGATAGGATATTGGAGTGAGGTGTTGGCTTAAAGTGCACATGAAATTCTGGTGGGGAGTTAATCCACCAGTATTTTGGGGTGAATCTGTAGGTATCCAGATTACCAAATATGTCCCAGGTCTACTGGTCCCAGTGTGGTCTGGCTGCAGGCTAGTTATTAGATTTTTCCAAAGTAGCAGAGGAGCTTTCGCTTTTGTGATTGCTTGCTTTTGTCAGCAGTCATACATAGGTGTGGAGAGTGACCTCTTTCACTACTAAAAACTCCCCTCACTCCCTTCTCATACCCTTAAACAGGGGAAGGAGAGAGGGAGAGAAGGTACGTTCAGATCACATATACACATTAGAACCTAGGTGTGGAAAGAGACCTCTTCCACTGCTGGGGTCTCTCCTTGTTCTTTTCTTACACCCTTAAGTGGGGGGAAAGGGGAAAAAGCACACTAGAGTGGCCAACACACACACACTTCTATCAAGAGATAGATGCTGTAGATCTGTTAGTTAACAAAAACTATCCAGTGCTAGAGGTAGAATAGCGGTTCTCTGTGTAAGCCATGTACAGGGGTAGGCTCCCCAGGATACAGTGAAGTCATGAACGAGGAAAGCAACTCTGACACCAGTTTTGCCAAAACCGTATTTTACTAGAACGTGGTAATGAACGCAACCACAGATGTTGGTTACACATGAATAAATTTACATACACCCAGTCAGGAAGTTGAGACCGTTTTGCTGTACAGCGCGGTGCCCTCTGGTGGATGCTGGAGGTAAAAGCGCTAAATTTACTTACTGGCGGGCTCAAATAGACTAGCCATGCCATACCTATTATTACCCTAGGATCTGGAACAATTATTTAGGTGCATGATGCGGGCTAGCCTGCGGTATAGCACAACAGCTTACAGATTACATGCTATAGTATTCCCCCTCAACAACTGCTCAAATAGCACATGCCTATGGTGTTTCTCCTGAATAAACACCAGCCTGGCTTGAATTAGTTGCAAAGCTGATCAGCTCTCCGTTGTGAACTGGCACTTTAACCTTTTTACATGTACGGCGCTGGCTGCTCTGGCTTAAATAGCAGCGCTGTAGTACTATGACCACACTGATCGGACGAGTGCAGGTGCTGATAGCCGGACCCCTGCTGTATGCAGCGGCATCAGTAAAAACACAGATGCTGGCGCATTTTCCCTAGATGTGCCGCGGTCAGCGCTGACCGCGGCACATGCGATGTCCGTGCAGGGAGGGAGCACCCATCGGTTCTCCGCGCTTCTAGGACCCAATAGTTTGGACGGCAGCTTAATGCCTTCCCTAGGCATTGTGGCTGCCATCAGTGTCTGCCTGTGAGATCCAGCCCTCTGGATCTCCCAGGCAGGAAGGCTGTAAATGTATTACACAATGTAATTGTATTGTAATGCATTGTAAAGGGGATCAGACCCCCAAAAGTTGAAGTCCCAGCGTGGGAAAAAAAATAAAGTAAAAAAATAAAATTGTTTAACAAAAAAATTACAAGTTTCAAGTAAAAAAAATAAAAAAGGAAAAGCATCCTTTCCCCAAAATAAAGTAAAAAAAATTGTGATAAAAAAGAAAAAAAAAGAAGAAAAGTAGACATATTAGGTATTGCCGCGTCCATATCGACCGGCTCTATAAAATATAACATGATCTACCCCATCAGGTGAACGCCGTAAAAAAAAATAATAATAACAACAGTGCCAAAAAAGCCATTTTCTGGACACTTTGCCTCACAAAAAGTGTTATGCCAAACGATCAAAAAGTCTTATGTAATTCAAAATGGTAACAATGAAACAGTCATCTCATCCCGCAAAAAAATAATTATAATACACACATGGGGTATCACTGCATCCGAAACAACCTGCTCTATAAAATATCACATCAGATGCCCCATCAGGTGAATGCTGTAAAAAAAAAATTAAGAAAACTATGCCAAAACAGCCATTTTTTGTCACCTTCACGAAAAGTGTAATACCAAGCGATCAAAAAGTCTCATGTACCCCAAAATGGTATCAATGACAACATCACCTCATCCCGGAAAAAATGAGCCCCAAAATAAGACAATCACTCAAAAAATTAAAACCAATGGCACTCGTTAACCATCAAAATCTGCACTGAAAAAGCCTTATGGCGCTTCTTCTGTTCTGAATCCTGCCATGTTTTCCCCTACAACAGTTTTTCCACTACATATGGGGTGTTGATGTATTCAGGAGAAAACGAGTAACAAATTATGGGGTGCTTTTTCTCCTGTAACCGGCGGGCCGAGGAGGCATATGCCCAGCTGTTCTCAGACTCCGAGAGCCCCAGTGAGGGCGAAGATGACCCCACTTTCCTCTTGTCATCCGCATCCTCCTCATCATCTAGTGATGATGATGAGCCCCCAAGGCGGCGAAGACGGAGCAAGAGGACTCCCATGCCAGGGACCCCGTGGCCCACACTAGTACGAGCAGCTCTGGGGCTCATACTAGTTTTCCGGCCCACCAGATAAGTCCACCTGAGCCCCCTACCAGTGAACTTGTCTGCTGTACCCCAGAGGATTTTGAGCCTGTGATTTCTGATTTTGTTGGCCAACCAGGAATCCAGATTCCCACAGTGGGCTTCACTGAATATGACTATTTTAGGGTTTTTTTCAGTGACCACTTTTGCTCAACACCCGGGCTCCTTTTTGGCTAGGTCCGGTGCCTGGACTCCGGTCAGTGCGGCCGAGATAAGGACATTTTGGGGCCATGTGCTGCACATGGACATAGTCAAAAAACCCAGTGTCAGGCTGTACTGGAGTGGGGATGTCCTCTACCAGACCTCACTCTACTGTATGGCCATGACACGTTCCCCTTTTAAGGCCATTCGATAATGTCTGCATTATGCAGATAATGCAGCATGTCCCCTCCGAGGTAATCCTGCCTATGACTGCCTGTACAAATTCAGGCCAGTCAACGATCATTTCGGGGCCCAATTTTTGGAGGCCTATGTACCTGGAAGGGAGGTCGCTGTTGATGAGTCTCTCATTGCTTTCAAGGGGAGACTCATTTTCCACCAGTATGTTCCCTCTAAGTGGGATAGGTATGGCGTGAAGCTGTACAAACTTTGTGAGAGTACCTCAGGGTACACTTACAAGTTTCGTGTGTATGAGGGGCGAGATTCCCATATTGAACCCCCAGAATGTCCCTCCACTCTGGGTATTAGCGGGAAACTTGTGTGGGACCTTATGCACCCACTGATAGATAAGGGTTACCACTAGTGATGAGCGAGCACCAAAGTGTTCCGGTGTTCGGGTACTCGGTCCGAACACAGCGATATTCGTGCGCTCGGCCGAGCACCCGAGTATAATGGAAGTCAATGGGAGACAACCAGGCACCCCCTGCTCGGATGAGGGTGCCTGGTCCATTGGAAAAGGTCAGAAAGTGACAGAAACACCACCGAAATGGATCTGAAACAGCATAGGGACCATGTCTGGGTGCATCTTGAACTCCAATGTCACAGCTGGGAACCATATTGTCCCAGTTGTCCGCCACTTTTTTTAAAGCGACAAAATCACGCCCAAAATCCCGCCCCCTCAAAAAAAAAAATATTTTTAGAGGTAAAATTGTTAGGAAACATTCTTTCCTAGATATTCAATTGTATATACAGTGCAAATGCTCAAAACACAAAGGTATTGAGACCGCACGTCCCTTCCTCTCTTATTTCCCACGCTATGTCAATGTGGCACTTAATCGAGTCGTCCAAGAGACCCAGGCTCCTTGCATGTGGAGATCCTGTGAAATGTCAGAGAGCATATACCGTAGTAGAGTACCCTCATGAACCACATACCTCCACCACTCCTATATACTTACTAGACACAGAGAAAGTTGGGACATGCTGCCAAAAATTACAAGGAAGAAGCACTTCTGATACAGCCTGTATATCACATAAACGAGGGCATCATACACACCATTGAAAAACTGTCATTGATGGCCTACTGGTGACCCTCAAAAACATTTGGAGCAAGGGCGTGCTGGTTACCATCTAAAACATTATAGTTGAGGGCCTGAAGGTGAGCGGACCCAAAAAAAATTGTAGTGAGGGCCTGAAGGTGAGAAGACAATATTAGAGGTAAGCGTCTGAAGCCTAGTGAACCCCATAAATCATTGCAGTAATGGCCTACAGGTGAGCAGGCAGTATAAAGCATTGGAGATGAGGGCCTGAGGCCTAGAGAACCCCATAAAAAATTGCAGTGATGGGCTACAGGTGAGCAGACGGTATAAAGCATTGAAGGTGAGGGCCTGAAGCCTAGCGAACCCCATAAAAAATTGCAGTGATGGGCTACAGGTGAGCAGACGGTATAAAGCATTGGAGGTGAGGGCCTGAAGCCTAGCGAACCCCATAAAGTATTGCAGTGATGGGCTACAGGTGAGTAGACCTTATAAAGCATTGGAGGTGAGGGCCTGAAGCCTAGCGAACCCTATAAAACATTGCAGTAATGGCCTACAGGTGAGCAGACGGTATAAAGCATTGGAGCTGAGGGCCTGAAGCCTAGCGAACCCACTAAATCATTGCAGTGATGGCCTACAGGTGAGCAGACGGTATAAAGCATTGGAGGTGAGGGCCTGAAGCCTAGAGAACCCCTAAATCATTGCAGTGATGGCCTACAGGTGAGCAGACGGTATAAAGCATTGGAGGTGAGGGCCTGAAGCCTAGAGAACCCCATAAATCATTGCAGTGATGTCCTATAGGTGAGCAGACGGTATAAAGCATTGGAGGTGAGGGCCTGAAGCCTAGCGAACCCTAAAAAAGATTGTGACCGTGTCACAATCCTAACCGTGTCCGCGTCCTAAATAATCCCTTAGTGCCATACAACTACTGAGTGTCCAAGCTGGCACAAACTTGCGCTCTATGTCTTGGAAGTGCTGGCCTGCACTACCGCTAGCGTATTGTCTGAGCACGTATTTAGTGCTGCTGGTGGCATTATAACAGATAAGCGTATCTGCTTGTCCACTGACAATGCTGACAGGTTGACTCAGATAAAAATGAACAAGGCCTAGATTGCCCCTGACTTCTCCACTCCACCAGAGGAAAGCTGAGCTAATGAGGAGCAATTTAAATGTATGCTTTATAATGTACTCAATCCACAAGATTCCGATTTTTTTACCCCTTTCACCGCAAAAAAAGGGTATATGTTTGAATCTTGTTTTCTCATCCGCCTCCTTCTCCGACTTGTCCTCCACCACAGGAATGAGAGATGAGAAATTCTCTTTGTAGCAGGGAGCGAGAATGGTGAACACCCAGTAATCGGTGTTACCTAAAATGCGTATAACGCAAGGGTCGCGGGAAAGGCAGCCTAACATTTAGGTGACATGTGTGCCAGAGTACCAACCGGCAAGACGTCAATGTCAACTTCAGGATGACTCTCCATACCCTCATCCTCCTCCTCCTCTTCTGCCCATCCACGCTGAACTGATGGAATAAAAGTTCCATGGGTACTAGCCTCTGTAGCAGAGGCAAGTGTCTCCAGCTCCTCCTCCTCTTCATGGCCCAATTCGCGCTGAGAAGATGAACTAGGGGAGGTCTAGCTATCACCCTGTGTAATCTCCTCCTCCATTACCTCATCTGCCACATTCAAAGCATCCTACTTAATTGTGAGCAGCGATCGTTTGAGTAGACACGGCAGTGGGATGGTTACACTGATAATAGCGTTATCACCACTAAGCATCTGTGTGGATTCATTAAAGTTTTTTAAAACCTCACATAGGTCTGACTCCTCGCTCGTGAATAGTGACAGTTGACTGGAAAGGTGACGACCATGTTGCAGCTGGTATTCCACAACTGCCCTCTGCTGCTCACAAAGCCTGGCCAACATGTAGAACGTAGAGTTCAACCGTGTGCTCACGTCGTACAACAGTCGGTGAGCTGGAAGCCGAAGCTGTGGACAACTTTCGGAAATGGGCACACAAGCGGCGCGCCTTCACTAGTAGCTCCTGCAAATTGGGGTAGGTTTTGATGAACCGCTGAACCACTAAGTTTAAGACGTGGGCTAGGCATGGAATGTGTGTCAGGTTGCCGAGCTCCAAAGCCGCCACCAAGTTACGGCCATTGTCAGACACAACCATGCCTGGTTGTTGGTTGAGTGGCGAGAGCCACAGCTTGGTCTGGTCCCTTATACCCTGCCACAGCTCTGCGGCGGTGTGCTGTTTGTCCCCTAAACAGATCAGCTTCAGCACGGCCTGTTGACTCTTACCCACAGCAGTGCTACACTGCTGCCGGATAGCGACTGATGGCTGACTGCTGTTGGGGGTGGAAGTGAAGGAGGAGGCGGCGGAGGAGGAGAAGTGGGGGTGGAGCCAGTAATATAGCTGCTGGCGGAGACCCTGATGGGCGTGGGGCGAATCAATGGATGTCGTATATCTGGACTTCTCCAAAGCATTTGACACCGTACCTCATAAAAGGTTAGTATATAAAATGAGGATGCTCGGACTGGGAGAAAATGTCTGTATGTGGGTAAGTAACTGGCTGAGTGACAGAAAACAGAGGGTGGTTATTAACGGTAGATACTCAGATTGGGTCACTGTAACTAGTGGGGTACCTCAGGGTTCAGTATTGGGCCCTATTCTCTTCAATATATTTATTAATGATCTTGTAGAAGGCCTGCGCAGTAAAATATCTATTTTTGCAGATGACACTAAACTGTGTAAAGTAATTAACACTGAAGAGGACAGTTTTCTGCTACAGAGGGATCTGGATAGATTGGAGGCTTGGGCAGAAAAATGGCAGATGAGGTTTAACACTGATAAATTTAAAGTTATGCACATGGGAAGGAATAATGCAAGTCACCCGTACATATTAAATGGTAAAACACTCGGTAACACTGACATGGAAAAGGATCTAGGAATTTTAATAAACAGCAAATTAAGCTGCAAAAACCAGTGTCAGGCAGCTACTGCCAAGGCCAATAAGATAATGGGTTGCATCAAAGGGGCATAGACGCCCGTGATGAGAACATAGTCCTACCACTTTACAAATCACTGGTTAGACCACACATGGAGTACTGTGTACAGTTCTGGGCTCCTGTGAAAAAGACAGACATAGCAGAGCTGGAGAGGGTTCAGAGGAGGGCAACTAAAGTAATAACTGGAATGAGGGATCTACAGTACCCTGAAAGGTTATCAAAATTAGGGTTATTCACTTTAGAAAAAAGACGACTGAGGGGAGATCTAATAACTATGTATAAATATATCAGGGGTCAGTACAGAGATCTGTCCCATCATCTATTTATCCCCAGGACTGTGACTGTGACAAGGGGACATCCTCTGCGTCTGGAGGAAAGAAGGTTTGTACACAAACATAGAAAAGGATTCTTCACTGTAAGAGCAGTGAGACTATGGAACTCTCTGCCTGAGGAGGTGGTGATGGTGAGTACAATAAAGGAATTCAAGAAGGGACTGGATGTATTTCTGGAGTGTAATAATATTACAGGCTACAGCTACTAGAGAGGGGTCGTTGATCCAGGGAGTTATTCTGATTGCCTGATTGGAGTCGGGAAGGAATTTTTTTTTCCCCTTAAGTGAGGAAAATTGGCTTCTGCCTCACAGGTTTTTTTTTGCCTTCCTCTGGATCAACTTGTAGGAAACAGGCCGAACTGGATGGACAAATGTCTTTTTTCGGTCTTATATACTATGTTACTATGTTACTTACCACTAAGCATCTGTGTGGATTCATTAAAGTTTTTTAAAACCTCACATAGGTCTGACTCCTCGCTCGCGAATAGTGACAGTTGACTGGAAAGGTGACGACCATGTTGCAGCTGGTATTCCACAACTGCCCTCTGCTGCTCACAAAGCCTGGCCAACATGTAGAACGTAGAGTTCAACCGTGTGCTCACGTCGTACAACAGTCGGTGAGCTGGAAGCCGAAGCTGTGGACGACTTTCG
The DNA here is from genome assembly GCA_033119425.1 of Bufotes viridis. Lineage (NCBI taxonomy): Eukaryota > Metazoa > Chordata > Amphibia > Anura > Bufonidae > Bufotes > Bufotes viridis. The sequence goes on from CM065590.1 coordinate 359,959,269, forward strand.
GAAATGGGCACACAAGCGGCGCGCCTTCACTAGTAGCTCCTGCAAATTGGGGTAGGTTTTGATGAACCGCTGAACCACTAAGTTTAAGACGTGGGCTAGGCATGGAATGTGTGTCAGGTTGCCGAGCTCCAAAGCCGCCACCAAGTTACGGCCATTGTCAGACACAACCATGCCTGGTTGTTGGTTGAGTGGCGAGAGCCACAGCTTGGTCTGGTCCCTTATACCCTGCCACAGCTCTGCGGCGGTGTGCTGTTTGTCCCCTAAACAGATCAGCTTCAGCACGGCCTGTTGACTCTTACCCACAGCAGTGCTACACTGCTGCCGGATAGCGACTGATGGCTGACTGCTGTTGGGGGTGGAAGTGAAGGAGGAGGCGGCGGAGGAGGAGAAGTGGGGGTTGGAGCCAGTAATATAGCTGCTGGCGGAGACCCTGATGGGCGTGGGGCCCGCAATCCTTGGTGTGGGTAGCACCTGTGCCATCCCAGGGTTCGACTCACTTCCGGCCTCCACAATATTCACCCAGTGTGCGGTTAGGGAAATGTAGCGTCCCTGGCCACCAGCAGTTGTCCATGTGTCCGTGGTGTGGTGGACCTTCCCAGTAAGTGCTTTGGTCAGGGCACGGGTGATGTTCTGGGACACATGATGGTGTAAGGCAGAAACAGCACATCGTGAAAAATAGTGGCGGCTGGGGCATGTGTACCGAGGGACGGCCGCCGACATCAAATGCCTGTGTTATCGACCTTTAGACGCTGCGCTTGGGACAGGGAAGTGGATGTTGTTGCTGACTGTTCATGCGAAGGTCCAGGTACAGGGCGAGGGGCATCCGGGCCGGCGCCATCGACAGGGGATTGGCCAGCAGTGCGTAACACAGGGGAAGTGGAGGCAGTGGTGGGACCCTCAGACGCAGAGTATGGACCCAGGCATTCGGCCCACTTTTTAGGGTGCTTGGATGCCATGTGGCGGATCATGCTGGTGGTGGTGAGGTTGCTAGTGTTCACGCCCCGGCTCATTTTGGTATGGCACAGGTTACAAACTACCACTCTTTTGTCATCTGCGCTTTCCTCAAAAAAGCGCCGTACTGCGGAACCCCTACCCCTTGGCAAGGTAGATTTACGCAATGGGGGTGCTCGGTGTAACAATTGCGGGCCTTTTTGGTGTGGGCCGACATCTCCCTTTTGCCACCCAACTGCCTCTTCCAGACTGTTGCGGTGCTATGGATCCCTCCCCCTCTGTACTGCTGTCCTCACTCGGCTTTTCACCTAACCATGTTGGGTCAGTGACCTCATTGTCCACCACCTCCTCTTCCACTTCCTCACTCTGCTCATCCTCCAGACTTGACCTAACCACCACCTCAGTGATTGGCAACTGTGTCTCACCATCATCCACCTCATGAACGAATGATTGCGGTTCACCACCGTCATCTTCTTGAGACTGTGAAGGCTCAGGAGGTTGGGAATCAGGGCACAATATCACAGGTACCTCTTCAAGCGTGCTTGGCGAAAGAGCCAAACCAAGTACTGGCGATGGAAAGAGGTCATGTGAATATCTGAGTGTGGGATCACTTGTTTGCCCAAACGCGACATGATGGGAGGAAGGAGAATCAGAGTGAGGATTCGGTTGAACAGACTCTTGGGTACAGAGACTGTACTTTGTGGTAGAGAGGGTTGTGCTTAACTGACTGGAAGCATTATCTTCTGCAATCCAACCGACCACCTGTTCGCACTGGTCCGACTTGGACAGTGTTGTCCTGCGTTGCCCAGCTAAGTTGGACATGAAGCTGGGTAAGGTGGATTTTTTTAGTTTTTTCTGGTGCACTGGCAGCAGGCACAGTTTTATTGCACCCAGGGCCACAGCCTCTGCTTGCACCATCAGCATCACGCCCAGGGCCACGGCTTCTGCTTGCACCATCAGCATGACGCCCAGGGCCACGGCCTCTGCTTGCACCATCAGCATCACGCCAAAGGCCACAGCCTCTGCTTGCACCATCAGCATCATGCCCACTTCCCTCTCCCTTTGTGCTTGACTTCATCATATTAATGGTTTTGTCTGTAGATGTGGCGCAGATTGTTTTACTGTCCGCTAAAGACACAGTTTTCTGATGCAGGTACTGGATACAGAAAAATACAGATTTTCCACACTACACTAGCCCAGAGATAATGTTATTTTTACAGTACACAATGCACAGTCATGGCCAAAAGTTTTGAGAATTACATAAATATTGGAAATTTAAAAAGTTGCTGCTTAAGTTTTTATAATAACAATTTGCATATACTCCAAAATGTTATGAAGAGTGATCAGATGAATTACATAGTCCTTCTTTGCCATGAAAATTAACTTAATTCCAAAATAACCTTTCCACTGCATTTCATTGCTGTCATTAAAGGACCTGCTGAGATCATTTCAGTAATCGTCTTGTTAATTCAGGTGAGATTGTTGACGAGCACAAGACTGGAGATCATTATGTCAGGCTTATTGGGTTAAAATGGCAGACTTGACATGTTAAAAGGAGGGTGATGCTTGAAATCATTGTTCTTCCATTGTTAACCATGGTGACCTTCAACGAAACGCGTGCAGCCATCATTGCGTTGCATAAAAATGGCTTCACAGGCAAGGACATTGTGGCTACTAAGATTGCACCTCAATCAACAATTTATAGGATCATCAAGAACTTCAAGGAAAGAGGTTCAATTCTTGTTAAGAAGGCTTCAGGGCGTCCAAAAAAGTCCAGCAAGCACCAGGATCGTCTCCTAAAAAGGATTCAGCTGCGGGATCAGAGTGCCACCAGTGCAGAGCTTGCTCTGGAATGGCAGCAGGCAGGTGTGAGCGCATCTGCATGCACTGTGAGGCGAAGACTTTTGGAAGATGGCCTGGTGTCAAGAAGGGCAGCAAAGAAGCCACTTCTCTCAAAAAAAAAAAAACATCAGGGAAAAAGGTGAGCGCTACCATTAGTCCTGTGTCATGCCAACAGTAAATCATCCTGAGACCATTCATGTGTGGGGTTGCTTCTCATCCAAGGGACTCACAATTTTGCCACAAAACACAGCCATGAATAAAGAATGGTACCAAAACACCCTCCAACAGCAACTTCTTCCAACAATCCAACAACAGTTTGGTAAAGAACAATGCATTTTCCAGCACGATGGAGCACCGTGCCATAATGCAAAAGTGATAACTAAGTGGATTGGGGACCAAAACGTTGACATTTTGGGTCCATGGCCTGGAAACTCCCAGATCTTAATCCCATTGAAAACTTGTGGTCAATCCTCAAGAGGCGGGTGGACAAACAAAAACTCACTAATTCTGACAAACTCCAAGAAGTGATCATGAAAGAATGAGTTGCTATCAGTCCGGAATTGGCCCAGAAGTTGATTGAGAGCATGCCCAGTCGAATTGCAGAGGTCCTGAAAAAGAAGGGCCAACACTGCAAATACTGACTCTTTGCATAAATGTCATGTAATTGTCGATAAAAGCCTTTGAAACGTATGAAGTGCGTGTAATTATATTTCACTACATCACAGAAACAACTGAAACAAAGATCTAAAAGCAGTTTAGCAGAAAACTTTGTGAACACTAATATTTTTGTCATTCTCAAAACTTTTGGCCACGACTGTATTGGATTGCTGTATTGTACTGAACACAGAAAAATAAAGATTTTCAGGAGTACACTAGATAACACTAGCCACAGATAATACATTTTTTACTGTACACACTGTATTTGCTGGCTGTAATGAACAGGAGACAGAGAAATACAATTTTTCGGCACTACACTAGGACAGAGATAATGTAATGTTTACAGTACACACTGTATTTGCTTTCTGTAATGTACTGGAGACAGAAATACAATTTTTCGGCACCACACTAGCCCAGAGATAATGTAATTTTTGCAGTACACACTGTATTTGCTTTCTGTAATGAACAGAAGACAGAGAAATACATTTGCAATAGAATGTTAGAATCTAATCTAGTAGGTTCACAGAATTGGCATGTGTAGGGTGAGCGCGATATCAGAAGTTTAAAGGTTAATTGGTCTGAGTTGTACTGTATGGATACGGCCATACAGTGATATTGCAGCCAATCGTCTTTAATCAGCGCCAGTGGAGTCTTGTTATAACTGTAGTCAATAAGCCCCTTTTAATAATGTCTGCCCAACACACTGCTTTATAGTGGTGCAGTGTATATCTCAGTGCCAGGAACACTGTAGTGAATAAGCCCCTTTTAATAATGTCTGCACAACACACTGCTGTATAGTGGTGCCGTGTATATCTCAGTACCAAGGAACATTGCAGTGAATAAGCCCCTTTTTATAATGTCTGCCCAACACACTGCTTTATGATGGTGCAGTGTATATCTCAGTACCAAATAACACTGTAGTGAATAAGCCCCTTTTGATAGTATCTGCCCAACACACTGCTTAATGATGGTGTATTGTAGATGTCACTAATCGGAAATCCTTCTGTCTTTTAGAAGTGATTGTCAAGCCCTGCACTTATCTGTCCCTTCCTGGTGACGCCTGTCCCTGATAGTGCTTAATTAACCCCCTTCTTTAAAAAAAAATGTGCTGCACTGCTGTCAAACACACACTCTAGTCCTTAAAAGGACCGTTAGGTCTTTCAGTAAGGTTTATGGAGTGTAGTCAGTAAGTTTAGAGTAAAACACTATCTGTCCCTGCCTACTGTCTGCTCTCCCTGACGCTGAATGAATCAAGCGCCGTACCTCAGCTTCTATATGAAATGGTATAATTTGTTCCGGCCAGGCTTACAGCTAACATTGCTATGGCCTTACACTGAGGGGAATTACTTACCTGGACCTTGATTGGCTGCTTAGAAGGCACCAAACGTGTGGGGAGGAGACTGGAGCAATGCGACGAATACACGTGGTGCTCGGCCGAGTAAAGCTGAGCGCCGAGCATAGCGATGCTCTAACCGAACCAAAGCTCGGCCGAGCATGCTCGCTCATCACTAGTTACCACCTGTACGTGGATAACTTTTATACTAGTATCCCCTTGTTCCAGTCCCTCACCGCCCGATCCATGTCCGCTTGTAGGACCGTGCGGAAAAATCAACTCGGCCTCCTGGTACCTATCCCCAGGGGTGAGGGGTGAGACCCATGCCCTTACCAGTGAAAACCTGTTACTGGTCAGATATAAGGACAAAAGGGATGTCCTTGTACTGTCCACAATTTACGGTAACGGCATCACCTTTTCCCTGTGCGAGATACTGCGGCAACGGTCCTCAAGCCCGATTGTATCGTCTACTACAATTGGTATATGGGAGGAGTTGATCTCTCTGAGGCTCCGCGGTGTTTTTTGTAGCTGGTCTCCCTGAGATCAGCTATTGTTGTGTTTGGGTGGTCTCTGAGGCATTGCTCCCAGTTAGCCAGAATCCTACTCCGCACTGATGAGGGGCAACACCCCGAAACAGCTGTCTGTGGATGGATAACTGGCTTAGGTTTTCCCCGTCACATCCTTAAAGCTTGTAAAAAAAAGCGGGATCTTGACATAGGGGCCACTTAATATGGTGGATTTGGTGATCTCTGTAATGGAGACACCCATTTGCTTGGTTTTCCTTCCTTTGAGGGATATTTGGCTTTCATTGTGTTGTAGACCCATAACTGGGGCTCCACATTTATTTTGCATATCAAGCCATATAACGTCATGCGCAAAACCTTGGCATGGTACAAAAAAGTTGCGGTCTATTTGGTACAGGTTGCCTTGCACAACTCTTTTGTGCTGTCCCGGAGTGCTGGCAACACAGGGAAATTCCTGCAGTTGTATGAGGCAGTCCTCAAGGACCTGTATCTTTTCTGACCGGTAAAGAGCAGGCCGGAGTACCTCGGGAACGGGAACCAAAAAAAGTGCAGAGTCTGTCACAGGAGGGGGATACGGAAGAACACCACCACTGTGACACGTTCCCCGATCATCCGGGCCTCTGCATTGATGGTTGCTTCAGGGAGTACCACACTTCCATGGAGTATTAAATTTATATTCCCCTTCCCCAATTTTTATTATATTTCGCCACAGACACTCGCTCAGAAAAAAAAAATAAAAAAAATATGGCTCTCAGACTTTGGAGACACTAAAACTAATTATTTTTTTTTTTAAATGATATTATTTAGTAAAACTAAAATAAATAAAAAAAGTAGACATATTAGGTAACGCCGCATCTGTAAGAATCTTCTCTATAAAAATACCCCATGACCTAACCCAAAATACCCCATGACCTAACCACTCAAATGAACACAGTTAAAAAAAAAAAAAAAAAAAACGGTGACAAAACAGCTATTTTTTGTCAAGTTTTCCATTTTAATCCATGTTTAGTAATGGTTAAGGGTTAACAGCCAAACAATACTTAATATTTATTGCCCTGATTCTGTAGTTTATAAAAACACCCAATATGTGGTTTTAAACTGCTGTATGGCCAAACGGCATGGCGCAGAAAGAAAGGAAGGCCATATGATTTCTGGAAGGCAGATTTTGATGGCCTTTTTTTTATTTTCACCATGTCCCATTTGAAGAACCCCTGATGCACCCCTAGAGTAGAAACTCCCTAAAACTGACCACATCTAAGAAACTACACCCCTCAAGGTATTCAAAACTGATTTTACAAGCTTTGTTAACCCTTTAGGTGTTCCTCAAGAGTTTATGGCAAATGGTGATGAAAATTCAGAATTTCTATTTTTTGTAACCTTGCCTCACAAAAATGTAATATAGAGCAACCAAAAATCATATGTACCATAAAAATAGTCCCAACAAAACTGCCACCTTATCCCATAGTTTCCAAAATGGGGTCACTTTTTTGGATTTTCTACTCTAGGGGTATAGCAATAACAATTGACAAAACAGGTTCACACTGCGGTCTTACTAAGCCCTCAAACTGATGCTAAAATTGAGAGGTTAGTCAACATGTCCTACAGTGGAGGACATGTCTTAAGCCCGAGCACCTCGCCAAGATCTCTCAAGTAGCGTAGTGTTAGGTCCCTAACCTAACACTCACCTACCTGTGCCATATGGGCACAGGTAGGTGAGTGCCATGCCAATATTATTTATTACATCCACACTATTGCCATCTTGTGTAGGATGTCTTTTGTGGTACTTGTGGTCCACTGCGGGCATCCTCCACCGTATGAATTTTTGCTGGGGATCGCCATTAGCAACGGGCCACAAGTGCAGGATCTGCTCCCCTGTATATATATGCACAACTGCATTTTTTGGGTTGAGCACATCCTGCTTCAAGCCACCTTTCAGTTGGTTTGTGTAAATATAATTTTTTGGAGGCGTATAAACTCACATGTAAATGTAGCCTGTTTTCCATCCACAGGCTACATTTAAGTGCACCTGTGAGGCCTGGGCCATATCAGCCAGTCTTGGGTGGGGCTCACAGTCCTCTTCCCCCTCCCATTGCAGGCATGGCCACATGCTGGAGGTGACTGAGGAGTCTGCTATGAGTCGGTCTAATACATTCCTGTAATTTTTCCCACAGGCCCCTGGTATTGCCCATATGGCACAGGTAGGTGAGTGTTAGGTCCCGAGCTACTTGAGAGACCTTGGTGCGCTGCTCGGGCTTAAGACATGTCCTCCACTGTAGGACATGTTGACTAACCCCTCAATTTTAACATCACTTTGAGGGCTTCGTAAGACCGCAGTGTGCACCTGTTTTGTCAATTGTTATTGCTATATTGTTATATTATTTATTACATCCACACTATTGCCATCTTGTGTAGGATGTCTATTGTGGTACTTGTGGTCCGCTGCAGGCATCCTCCACCGTATGAATTTTTGCTGGGCATCGCCATTAGCAACGAGCCACAAGTGCAGGATCTGCTCCCCTGTATATATATGCACAACTGCATTTATTGGGTTGAGCACTTCCTGCTTCAAGCCACCTTTCAGTTGGTCTGTGTCTACTCTAGGGGTGCATCGGGGGGCTTCAAATGGGACATGGTATAAATAAACCAGTCCATCAAAATCTACTTTCTAAAAACCACATGGCGCTCCTTTCCTTTTATGCCCTGCCGTGTGCCCGTACAGTAGTTTACGACCACATACGGAGTGTTTCTATAAACTGCAGAATCAGGGCAATAAATATTGAGTTTTGTTTGGCTGTTAACCCTTGCTTTGTTACTTGAAAAACTGGATCAAAATGGAAAATTTGCCAAAAAATTGAAATTCTGAAATGTCTTCTCCATTTGCCAATAACTCTTGTAAAATCAGTTTTGAATACCTTTAACGGGTGTATTTTCTTAGATGGGGGTCACTTTTATTGAGTTTCTACTCTAGGGGTGCATCAGGGGGGCTTCAATGGGACATGGTGTCAAAAAAACAGTCCAGCAAAATCTGCCTTCCAAAAACCATATGGCACTCTTTTCCTTCTACGCCCTGCCGTGTGCCCGTACAGTAGTTTACAACCACATATGGGGTGTTTCTATAATTTACAGAATCAGGGCAATAAATATTGAGTTTTGTTTGGCTGTTAACCCTTGCTTTGTTACTTGAAAAAATGGATTAAAATTGAAAATTTGCCAAAAAATAGAAATTCAGAAATGTTATCTCCATTTGCCATTAACTCTTGTGGAACACCTAAAGGGTTAACAACGTTTGTAAAATCAGTTTTGAACACCTTGAGGGGTTTAGTTTCTAGAATGGGGTCGTTTTTGGGTGGTTTCTATTATATAAGCCTCACAAAGTGACTTCAGAACTGAACTGGTCTTAAAAAAAGTGGGTTTTGGAAAATTTCTGAAAAATTTCAAGATTTGTTTCAAACTTTTAAGCCTTGTAACGTCCCCCAAAAAATAAAATGGCATTCCCAAAATGATCCAAACATGAAGTAGACATATGGTGAATGTAAATTAATACCTATTTTTGGAGGTATTACTATGTATTTTAGAAGTAGAGAAATTGAAACTTGGAAATTTGCAAATGTTTCAAAAGTTTTGGTAAATTTGGTATTTTGTTATAAATAAAAATGATATTTTTATTTACTCCATTTTACCAGTGTCATAAATTGCAATATGTGATGAAAAAACAATCTCAGAATGGCCTGGATAAGTAAAAGCGTTTTAAAGTTATTAACACATAAAATGACACTGGTCAGATTTGGAAAAAAATGGCCTGGTCCTTAAGGTAAAAATGAGGCCGGTCCTCAAAGGGTTAAATGATGGCAGGTGTATGCTGACTCCTATTTAACATGATTTTGAATGTGATTGCTTAATTCTGAACACAGCTACATCCCCAGTGTGCACACTTCTGGAAATTATAGGCCGGTAAGTTTAACATCTATTGTTGGTAAACTGTTTGAAGGGTTTTTAAGAGATGCTATTTTGGAGTATCTCAATAAAAATAAGCAAATAACGCCATATCAGCATGGCTTCATGAGGGATCGGTCATGCCAAACAAATTTAATCAGCTTCTATGAGGAGGTAAGTTCTAGACTTGACAGCGGCGAATCAATGGATGTCGTATATCTGGACTTCCCCAAAGCATTTGACACCGTACCTCATAAAAGGTTAGTATATAAAATGAGGATGCTCGGACTGGGAGAAAATGTCTGTATGTGGGTAAGTAACTGGCTGAGTGACAGAAAACAGAGGGTGGTTATTAACGGTAGATACTCAGATTGGGTCACTGTAACTAGTGGGGTACCTCAGGGTTCAGTATTGGGCCCTATTCTCCAATATATTTATTAATGATCTTGTAGAAGGCCTGCACAGTAAAATATCTATTTTTGCAGATGACACTAAACTGTGTAAAGTAATTAACACTGAAGAGGACAGTTTTCTGCTACAGAGGGATCTGGATAGATTGGAGGCTTGGGCAGAAAAATGGCAGATGAGGTTTAACACTGACAAATGTAAAGTTATGCACATGGGAAGGAATAATGCAAGTCACCCGTACATATTAAATGGTAAAACACTCGGTAACACTGACATGGAAAAGGATCTAGGAATTTTAATAAACAGCAAATTAAGCTGCAAAAACCAGTGTCAGGCAGCTACTGCCAAGGCCAATAAGATAATGGGTTGCATCAAAAGGGCATAGACGCCCGTGATGAGAACATAGTCCTACCACTTTACAAATCACTGGTTTGACCACACATGGAGTACTGTGTACAGTTCTGGGCTCCTGTGAACAAGACAGACATAGCAGAGCTGGAGAGGGTTCAGAGGAGGGCAACTAAAGTAATAACTGGAATGAGGGATCTACAGTACCCTGAAAGGTTATCAAAATTAGGGTTATTCACTTTAGAAAAAGACGACTGAGGGAGATCTAATAACTATGTATAAATATATCAGGGGTCAGTACAGAGATCTCTCCCATCATCTATTTATCCCCAGGACTGTGACTGTGACAAGGGGACATCCTCTGCGTCTGGAGGAAAGAAGGTTTGTACACAAACATAGAAAAGGATTCTTCACTGTAAGAGCAGTGAGACTATGGAACTCTCTGCCTGAGGAGGTGGTGATGGTGAGTACAATAAAGGAATTCAAGAGGGGACTGGATTTATTTCTGGAGTGTAATAATATTACAGGCTACAGCTACTAGAGAGGGGTCGTTGATCCAGGGAGTTATTCTGATTGCCTGATTGGAGTCGGGAAGGAATTTTTTTTTCCCCTTAAGTGAGGAAAATTGGCTTCTGCCTCACAGGGGTTTTTTGCCTTCCTCTGGATCAACTTGTAGGAAACAGGCCGAACTGGATGGACAAATGTCTTTTTTCGGTCTTATATACTATGTTACTATGTTACTTATGCAACCACATTATTTTAGTTTTTTTTGTTTTCTTCCCTCCACCTAAAAGATTTCAGTATGTGACTGTATGTTGGAGTGGCTGAAGGCAGGGGGAGTAGTCTATTTTACATGGGACTGTATAGTAGAGTGGCTGAAGGCAGGGGAGTGATGTATTTTGTATGGGACTGTATGGTGGAGTGGCTGAAGGCAGGGGAGTAATGTATTTACATGGGACTGTATGGTGGATGGGCTGAAGGTCAGGGAGTGATATATTTTACATGGGACTGTATGCTGATGGAGCTGAAAGCCAGGGAGTGATGTGTTTTACATGGGACTGTATGCTGGAGGGACTCAAGGCAGGGGGAGTGATGTATTTTGCATAGGACTGTATGTTTGAGGGGCTGAAGGCAGGGGGAGTTTTGAATTTTAAATGGGACTGTTTGCTGGAGGAGCTGAAGGCAGGGAAGTAATGTGTCTTACATGGGACTCTATGCTGGAGGGGTTGAAGGCAGGGGAGTGATGTATTTTACATGGGACTGTATGCTGGAGGGACTGAAGGCAGGTAAGTAATGTGTTTTACATTGGACTGTATGTGGGAGGGGCTGAAGACAGGGGAGTGATGTATTTTACATGGGAATGTATGTTGGAGGGGGTAAAGACAGGGGGAGTTTTGTATTTTACATGAGACTGTATGCTGGAGGGGCTGAAGGCGGGGAAGTGATGTGTCTTACATGAGACTGTGTGCTGGAGGGACTGAAGGCAGTGGAGTGATGTATTTACATGGGACTATGTGCTGGAGGGACTAAAAGCAGGGGAGTGATGTATTTACATTGGACTGTGCAACGGGTGTCTCCCCCTAGGGCCCTCTATGTAATGCAACCCAGGTATAGAAATGCCAAGTGGTATAGTGCGGCCTAAAATGTCCCTTTACATGTGTCACGGTGCTCCTACCTGGAAACGGTTGGACCCCAGGCATTGGCTTCAAAGCAATAAATAGAGAGAATAATTAAGGGGATTTTAAAGAAAAATTGAACAGCAGCTTTACTTTGCATAAATGTTTATCAGAAACAATCTTCAAGCTTTATCTTGGTCCCAGCAGGCTTAAGCATTAAAACTGGCAGGCAAACTTGTCTCTGCTAAATCTGTTTCTCTCTGGCTTTGCTAAACTGACAGACTGACTGTATGACTTTGCTTCTTCTTCTATGCTGCACTTCTCTTTGTATGGTCTGTCTCTAAATTAGGCCAGGAACTTTCCTCCTCACTCCTGAGGCTCTAAGCCTTGGCTAGCAGAGCAGTGGGGGCACACTTGTCCCATAGCAGGGGGTAAGCAAGACCAACCAGAAACTGGTCCCCACCCTTCCTGCAGGAAATAGGACTAGCTCACTTCCCTACAGAGGGGGATTAGAATGGAATGGAATGCTCCATTCTACCTAAGTACAGCTCTGCCGTGTTTGCTGACACCTGCTGGTGAACCAGGCATATTACATGTTATAAACAGTTACAAACATTATAATAGATGCACGTTATGGAGAGGACCCGGAACATAATGCATAAGATTACATTATATTAGCCCATTAGAGATAGTAGCAGGGTGTAGTGGTAACAACACTCTGGGTGTTACAACTGTATTCTGGAGGGACAGAATGCAGGGGAAGTGATGTATTTACATGGGAATGTATGTTGGAGGGACATAATGACAGGAGGAGTGATGTATTTTACATGGGACTGTATGCTGGAGGGACTGAAGACAGGTGAAGTGATGTGTCTTACATGAGACTGTGTAGCTGGAGTGGCTGAAGGCAGTGGAGTGATGTATTTACATGGGACTATGTGCTGGAGGGACTGAAAGCAGGGGAGTGATGTATTTACATTGGACTGTGCAACGGGCGTCTCCCCCTAGGGCCCTCTATGTAATGCAACCCAGGTATAGAAATGCCAAGTGGTATAGTGCGGCCTAAAATGTCCCTTTACATGTGTCACGGTGCTCCTACCTGGAAACGGTTGGACCCCAGGCATTGGCTTCAAAGCAATAAATAGAGAGAATAATTAAGGGGATTTTAAAGAAAAATTGAACAGCAGCTTTACTTTGCATAAATGTTTATCAGAAACAATCTTCAAGCTTTATCTTGGTCCCAGCAGGCTTAAGCATTAAAACTGGCAGGCAAACTTGTCTCTGCTAAATCTGTTTCTCTCTGGCTTTGCTAAACTGACAGACTGACTGTATGACTTTGCTTCTTCTTCTATGCTGCACTTCTCTTTGTATGGTCTGTCTCTAAATTAGGCCAGGGAACTTTCCTCCTCACTCCTGAGGCTCTAAGCCTTGGCTAGCAGAGCAGTGGGGGCACACTTGTCCCATAGCAGGGGGTAAGCAAGACCAACCAGAAACTGGTCCCCACCCTTCCTGCAGGAAATAGGACTAGCTCACTTCCCTACAGAGGGGGATTAGAATGGAATGGAATGCTCCATTCTACCTAAGTACAGCTCTGCCGTGTTTGCTGACACCTGCTGGTGAACCAGGCATATTACATGTTATAAACAGTTACAAACATTATTATAGATGCACGTTATGGAGAGGACCCGGAACATAATGCATAAGATTACATTATATTAGCCCATTAGAGATAGTAGCAGGGTGTAGTGGTAACAACACTCTGGGGTGTTACAACTGTATTCTGGAGGGACAGAATGCAGGGGAAGTGATGTATTTACATGGGAATGTATGCTGGAGGGACATAATGCGGGAGGAGTGATGTATTTTACATGGGACTGTATGTTGGAGGGACTTAAGACAGGTGAAACAATGTATTTTACATGGGACTGTGTAGTGGAGTGGCTGAAGGCCGAGGAGTGATGTATTTTACATGGGACTGTATGCTGGAGGGACTGAAGGCAGGGGAGTGATGTATTATACATGGGACTGTATGCTGGAGGGATCTGAAGTTAGGGGAGTGATGTATTTACATGGGACTGTATGCTGGAGGAACTGAATGCAGGGGAAGTGATGTATTTACATGGGACTATGTGCTGGAGGGGCTGAAGGCAGGGCAGTGATGTTTCTTACATTGGACTGTATGCTGGAGGAGCTGAAGGCAGGGGGAGTAATGTTTTTTGCATGGGACTGTATGCTGGAGGGACTGAAGGCAGGGGGAGTTTTGTATTTTTCATGGGACTGTATGTTGGAGTGGTGAAGTCTTGCGAGACTTCGCGCATTAACGTCATAAATGAATTTGTACTGTAAAAAAAACATTGACCGAACTCGGGTTCGGTTCCAAGTGGTACCTTGGAACTGAACCCGAGTTCGGAAAATGGTTTTCTACAGTACAAATTAATTTATGACGTTATTGCGTGAAGTCTTCCGAGACTTCGCAAAGCATTAACTTCGGCCCATCGGAGCCAATACATTCCAATACTGTACGGAACTCTTGCTCCGTACAGTACTGATCCGAAGTCGATTCGCATAAAACTTCTTGTTAATACTTAACACCTATAGTATGTGGGACAAACGGTTGGTACAAAGACCTGGTCCCTTCGCAATTAAACCAAAAAAGAGCACTCATATAATGATACAAATTCAAATCTTTATTAAATATATAATTTAAAACTATAAAAAGTAGGTACAGTGGTGAACAAATACACTGGGCTAACATTTGCCCATCTAGAGGAGTATAAATGGCTAATACATCACTGATGGAGTGCCACTACCCATGTTCATTACAAAAAACATTTTTTACACAGTATAAGCTGTCCAACATAGTAAAATCCAGCTTGTGCAATATAGACAACTGTTGTCCCGACACATGGATCAAATATAAATGACCTAATGGACACTCACATAGAAGGTAAAGACCGTAATGTTGCCAACTCCTCTCTCCCTCTCTGTTAGCCCAGTGTATTTGTTCACCACTGTACCTACTTTTTATAGTTTTAAATTATATATTTAATAAAGATTTGAATTTGTATCATTATATGAGTGCTCTTTCTTGTTAATACTGTACGGAGCAGGAGTCACTCATCCCTAGTGATGTCATTGCAACCGCCTGGATCAAAGACTGATACAGGTCGAGTTGCTGTATGGAGGACCTCCCTGTAGCAACTACCACCTGCCCAGAATCAGTAAACCTCCTTTCAGCAACTCCGTTCTAGTCATTTCAGTAGTAAGTCAGCTAGAATGGAGTAGCTGTAAGGAGGACCTCCCTGTAGCAACTACCGCCTGCCCAAAACACAGATCTTCAAAAAAATAAAACGGGTGTAATGTTTGTGTTTTTAAATATATCTAGGGCAGAGAGTATTATCTATGGAGGCATTATAGTACAGGGGGAGAGCATTAGATATCAGGGCATTATTCTAGAGGGGGAGAGCATTATATATCAGAGCATTATTCCACAGGGGGAGAGCATTATATATCGGGCATTATGCTAGAGGGGAAGAGCATTATATATGGGGCATTATACTAGATGGGGAACAGAGCATTATATATGGGGGCATTATACTAGAGGAGGAGAGCGTTTCATAAATGGTGGCATTATCATAAGGAAGGGGAGCGCAATGTACAATAGAGGGACAGCATTATATATACAGGGTCAGTACACTACAGGGGGAACAATATATATACAAGGGCATTATACTACAAAGGGAGAGCATTATGTACTACCGCTGCAGGGAGATGGGAGTGTGTGTGTGTGTGGGGGGGGGGGGGTGAGAGCATTATACAAACTAGCACCACTAGAATTGGCATTATACTGTAGTAGGCACTGTAGGGGAGGCATTATAATACAGGCCAGATAACTACATGTAGTAATATAATACAGACAAAACTATGTGGAGGCATTATAATAAAGGCCGGAACACTACAGGGGGCCCATTACACATACTGGCACTACAGGGGGCATAATACATGGTACACTACAAGGGGTCATTATAAGCAAAGGGACACTGCATAATGGCTTTATAAATACTGGGGCTATCACAGGGGGCATTATAATTACTGGGGACACTATGGGGATATTTTTATTACTTCTTATATGGGGTGCCTTATAAGGAGGCTTTGTTACTGCTGAGGGCACTATAGGGGGGACTTAATTCCATATGGGGTCATTATTAATACCTTCCCTGTCATCGGGTCCCCATCAAAGCAGCATGGGACCCGATGGAAGCTCCGATCCCCGCACGGACATCGCATGTGCCGCAGTCAGCGCTGACCGCGGTACATCAAGGGTTAATGCTCCGGCATTGGCGATTTCACTGATGCTGGCGAATGCAACAGGAGTCTGACTATCAGTGACTGTCGGACCCCTGCTGCAGATTTTGCTGGCGCATGTCCTGCACCCGCCCGATCGCCGCACCGTACATGTCCTTAGGTCACGTCCGGTTGCTCCGTACATATACGTCGCGGGTCCTCTACGGGTTAAGGGCAGTCTGAGTTATTGGGGGAGGAATATCTGTTTAGCACTATTATTTCTACAGTATAGTGTTTGTGGGCACTGGAAGCACAGTATTGGGGTTGCAGCAGGATGACATTGTTGGGGAAGCACCAGGAGGAAGATCATGTAAGGAATCTAAGATGTCTGTCCGTCAAACTCTGTAGAGATGAGACGTGGTTTGATGTGGAACCTATATAAGAGATGTCACTGGATGTGAGAGGTATGTGTTATGTATGAAGGCCAATTTATTGCTATAGCCCTCAGGCAACAGGAGGTAGAGTGCC
This sequence comes from Bufotes viridis, assembly GCA_033119425.1. NCBI lineage: Eukaryota > Metazoa > Chordata > Amphibia > Anura > Bufonidae > Bufotes > Bufotes viridis. The sequence continues at coordinate 359,975,693 of CM065590.1, forward strand.
CCAGTAAAAAAAAAATAAAAAAAATAAGGAAGAAAAGGGGATAATGAGCAGGTTCTAAAGTGTCAGATTGAGTCCAAACAAAAAGGGGGGGGAGAGGGGGAATAGAGCAGGTTTTGGGTAAGATGTGTCCACATAAAAAAAATATATATATATATATATTTGCAAGGGGAAAAGAATTTGGATAAGTTTACATGTTTAAAAAAAAAACAAAAAACACCCAAATATATATATATATATATATATATATATATATATATATAAAAAGGGGGGCTATTTTAGGAGACTTTTGCAGCATATGTAGCATGGTAAATGCCAATCGTCTTCTTTCAGGTCACCTTTTCCTTGGCTTATTCGGTATTTCCATTGGATTAGGTAGAAAAAAATAAAAATAAATAAATATATATATATATATATATATATATATATATATATATATATATTTTTTTTTCATATGCAAGTTCAAGGGTGTGGCAACCACATCATGGTTGCATTTGCGATCCTCATGTCCGTTTTTTCTTGTCGTTCATTTTATGCAGGTTCATTTCTGTGGTCTCGGTAAGTCCACGTCATTGCAATGATGGCATGGTAGTTGGTTATTCTCTTCACTTTCTCAGTCCACGGTCTCCACTATTATCCTTTCTCACGGCGCAAGGCCCTCCGCCTTGTAACGTATTCTCGGGTCACTTGGATGATTCCTGTCTGTGTCCGGGACGTTTGGATCACGTCACTGATAGTCGATCAAGGTTTCCCACCGTACTGTCACATGCATGCCCCTACTTGTATTGGCACGCGATGGTGGTTCCCTCAGGTGATGGCACACCATTACGCTGTGCCTTCCTAAAATTCTGTTGTTGGCCACAGTCAGAGATGTCACACGCGTCCGATATCGTGGAGGGTTCGGTGGATGAGAATGTCGCCAGGATTCGGGTGAGGGTTTGCTGCAAGCTCGTGCAGCATCGTCCTGTTACAGTCCAGTCGGCGTTGTGTCGGCTCCTCGGGTGAGGAGGAGCAGCACTGCACCAGAGCGATCTGCCTGGCAGCCCATGTTTGGTGCCCACGCGACAGTACGATTAGGCAACAGAGGTCAGCATGACTCCATCTCATTTTTTTGCATGTTTCTATGTCTTGCACAGCCGCTGTGCTTCATGAGGGGCAGGGGGGCGGGATGGTAGGATAAGTGCCATTTCTACAATGATGTTTTACACATTCATGCCAGCGGCACATGAGTAGTAGCACCAGCTGCATTTTTGTAGTTGGCGGCATGGACCTTGATTACGCCATGGGCACGCCGCTGTGGTGGAGGGGGGGGGGTGTTAGGGGTGAATATGTCATTAGTTTGTCTGTATATATCTGCATGTCATTCTTGTTTGCTTTCACTTTCTTGCTCGCCAGAAAACCTCTCTCTCTGTCCGCTATTATTTCTGCAGACAGATTAAGGCATTGTTCACACTGACATACAGCATTTTCCCCTTACTTGTATTATAGAGTGTGAGATGCAGGCAGCTGATTAATCCAGGTAAGGCAGAGTTGCTGTTAACTAAGTGTTTTTGTTTCTTTAGTATGACTGCTATTTTGTGATATGTATATTAAGTAGACTGTAAGCTCCTCTGTGTTGAGGTATGTTTCATGTGTAACATTTGTTTTTAGAAATGTAAAATGTGTGTGTATCACGTTGTAAACCTGAGTTTGTGTACTTTAAAAGCACCTGTGCAAGGTGCTGGGGATCCATCTTCAGTTCAGAATGTTAACTGGATATTGGGGGAGCTACTTGCTATAAAGGTAATTGCAAAGACCCATGAGGACTATTTATTTTGCTGTTATTTTGTCTTGTTTTATTGCTTTATTTTTGCTCAGAATAGATATGAGCGTTGCTTTTGCCAAGAACTGAGTTTAGACTGTTTTGACGACATATACACCCACATCTCAACAGGGGGTACGTGCCGATGGTTGCTTCGTTTACATGTACTCATCTATAGCAGCGTGGTGTATTGCAGGTGGTCTATATTACTGCATGCCTCATGTCAGTGTCAGCATACTACGCAGTGGCGTACACACAATCCATGGGGCCCCAGTGCGAAACTGATGCATGGGCCCCCCCCCCCCCCATTTCTGATGCACTGCTAATGGCCATTTCAGCCCCAGTTTACTACTAAAATTTAACGTTTTGGCTGAATAAAGTATATTACAAAAATGTAACCTAGCACTTGCCCTTTCCGTGCGGCTAATCCGCTGCGTGAATGAGTGCCAAGCCCCGTTCCTGACAGCAGAGACACAGAGCACTAACAGGATTGATAATGCTCCGTGCCTCTCTGTGATCTTTTAACTACAAAATCCCGGTGACAACTTTATCTCACTGTGATTTTGTAGTAAAAAGGTCACAGAGAGGCACAGAGCATTATCAATCCTGTTAGTGCTCTGTGTCTCTGCTGTCTGGAGCGGGGCTTGGCACTCATTCACACCGCGGATTACCCGCACAGGATCCGCTCGTGTTAAAGAGCCCTAACCCCAATGCACGGCTACACTCACCCAGTCCTAACTAATAAAATCTGGTCCCACCTTATCCAGGGTGTCGCTGGCGTCGGAGTGATGTCCGCTGGATCCAGAACAAGGTCCCTGTGGTGAGAAAAAAAGAATAATCACATCAGGAAGGGATGGTGACTGTCCCTGTGAAATCCCCAGCAGGGGGCGGTGTTCTGGCCTGTAAGACTGAGCCATGCCAATGTATAGCAGGGTAATCTAGTTCTACCACACAGTACTAATGCCCACCTTGAGGCCCCTCACAGTACTAATGCCGACCTTTGTTCCTGTAACAGTAGTTATACTCAGATATGTGCCCCCCTTACAGTAGTTATGCCCAGTTATGTGTCACCTCACAGTAGTAATGCCAAATATGTGCCCCCTCACATTAGTAATGACCAGAATATGTGTCCCCTCAAAGTAGTTATGCCAGATTATGTGTCCCCTCACAGTAATATGCCCAGATTTGTGCCCCCTCACAGTAGTAATGCCAGATTGTGTCCCCTCACAGTAATATGCCCAAATATGTGCCCCCTCACAGTAGTAATGCCAGAATATGTGCCCTTTCGTAGTATTTATGCTCAGTTATGTGCCCCCCTCAACGTAGATATGCCCAGATATGTGCCCCTTCAAAGTGGTTATGCCAGATTATGTGCCTCTTCAAAATATTTATGCCCAGATATGTGCCCCCTCACAGTAGCTATGCCACATTATATGTCCCTCACGTTATATATGCCCACATATGTGCCCCTCACAGTGGTTATGGCAGATAACCTGCCCCCTCACAGTAGTTATGCCTTCATATGTGCCCCCTTAATCCTCATAGTTATGCCTTCATATGTGCCCCCCCTCACAGTAGTTGTGCCTGATTAGGTGCCCCCTCAAATTAGTTATGCCCCCCACTCATGCCCTTTGCCCCCAGTCTGCAGCCTTAGAATTAAAAAAAACATACTTACCTTCTTCCCTAATGACAGGCTCCCTCACTCATCGCGGTGCTGGCCCTGCTGAAGGCAGATTCCCGGGTTTTCAGATCTCCTCCCACAGCCAGCAGCGCGATGTGGGGCCAGCAGGGGGAGCTCCTGAGCTGTGAAGATCAGTGAAGCAGGGATGAAAGAGGTTTCCCTGCTTCACTATGGAAAAGAACTGCCGGCCGGCCGGGTGTGTGAGTGCGTGCTCACCCCCCCCCCCCCATATTATACATGTAATGGAGCGCTCTGTACTTCGTGCTGGGCCCCATCAGAGCGCTCCATTACATGTGAGTACAACATGATTTAGGGTGGCCTGCTGGCCTGGGGGGTGGGTCCACAGGCGGCCGGGCCCCTGGAGTGCCGGGCCCCGTCGCAACTGCGACCCCTGCGACCCCTGTATGTACGCCACTGATACTACAGCTACTTTCACACTTGCGGCACTTATCTCCTGAGTGAGACAAAAAGGATTGCAAGGCAAACACAGAAAGATACCATTAAGTAACAGCATGATCTTTAGACATAGAGCGCGCAGCCACCCGCTGCGACTTCCTGACCCTGGGTATAACGGAGTCAGACGTGGCTCCTGACACCCTCGTGACAAGAGCCCTTTTGACGGAACTCTATGCCGGAAAAGAATAATGTTAGTGTGAAAGTACCCTACCACAGCCAGGATTGTCATTGCATGTCATTTTTGCTTTTCAGGTCACAGCTCGCCATTCTCAGTTAGTGTGGTCAATTACATCTTTTGCTCAGGTAGTAGGATAAAAAAAAATAAAAAATTACAAATAAATAAATGAAAATTAAATTAAAAAAAACGTTATTAGCATACAACGAGTCACGTAACAGGTGGATTTCCCATTAGGTTATGCGCTTCGCTACTTGACATTTCTTCAAAGGTTGTTATAGGTTCAGAATGTTGGGTAAGTCACGTTTTCATCAGGTTGCGGTATCACTACATCAGACCTGACACGTCACTCAGGTCACGGCGATTTCAACCATTTGGTTATTCTGATGCTTTCGCTGGCACTGGTTTGTTGCCATTTTTTGGCCCCCGATATAATCATTTTCCTTCCAACATTCCATTCAGGGTGCTCGGTTCGTGTCTTTCTGCAGTTACTGGCAGCCTTAACAGACCGAGAACTTGAGAGTCCTCTGTTGCCGTTCCCACAGAACTCACCACCTCTCAGTTGTGCGGTGTGTCCAATTTAGGGTTGAAAACGACAGCTATCTGGCCTTTCCTTCAGGTTAGGTGCATCATCTGCTGCCCCTAGGAACAAAAGTGCCGGACCTTATTATCCGGAAATTAGGTAGATAGCGCTCTGCATGTTCAATAGCTACTTACCTCAACCTAGTCTAGAGATGTTATCCCATTCGCGAGGTTGGTCATGTTAGTGTTGTTGCTATAATCTATTATCTATCATTTAGTTGTCCCCTTTCAGGCATTCCTTCTACGCAGCGGTTATGGGACAATTCAAGCTGCTTAGTCTAGTTAGTTAGGCAGGTAGACGGTTACGTGTCATGTAGCCTACGTACCACAGGTAGCCCCGACCACAAGTATGAAGGCCGATTTATTGGTCTGTATTTGTGGGAGGGGCATCAGTAGCACATTTATACCAGGCAGGTGCCTCCCTTGGGTGTGTCAACGGTGCTACGTACCCTCCCAACCCTTCTTTTTCATAAACTCCTTGCAGGGTATGCACCCTTTCAGGCATTCCTTCTACGCAGCGGTTATCGCACAATTCAAGCCGCTTAGTTTAGCTTGTTAGGAAGGTAGACGTTTACGTGTCATGTAGCCTACGCATCACAGGTAGCCCCGACCACAAATGTTTAGTAGAGCTGTATGTGATGTCCATCCAAATATGTATTTAAATATGTATTTTTATTGATAACCTATCCTCAAATCGACAGGGGTTCAACACCCGACACCCCGCCGATCAGCTGGTTGAAGGTCGCGCTCCATGCTTCCTGCTCAATACACTGATTGTCATCTTGGAAGCGCAGACAAATACTTTCAGCTGACAGGCAATAGTGCCGGGTGTCTGACCTCTGCTGATCAAATATTGATGACCTATCCTGAGGATAGGTCATCAATATAAAATGCTGCATAACCCCTTTAAGGCCGTATTTCTAGTCCGCACCCGATCTGCATTTTTTGCACATTGAATGTGGTGGACCCATGAATTTTTAAGTGTGCTGTCTGCATCCCGACAAGAATAGGCACTTCTAGAGTGGGATGCATGCAGACTGTATTTTGCAGGTCCATGATTTGTGAACTGCAAAACAGATATCGTTGGTGCAGGAGGCCTAACAGTAGGTCTAGGAGGGCGGGCTGGGTTCAAAATTTGGGGGGGCACCATTTAAATTTTGCCTCATGCAGCAGGAAGGCTATAACTGGCCCTGAGTGTCATCATAGGGGCAGTTATACTTGACAGCTCTAAACGCTTCTAAAACAGGCACAGCGTAGGCGCATACAGTGGGGCCACAAGGAGACATTGCTATAATGTATAGGGGCAAAAGACATGTAACTGTATAAGCCCCATACAGTATACTGTCCCCTTGTAGCCCCCATACAGTATACTGTCTCCTTGTGGCCCCCATACAGTATACTTTCTCCCTATGGTTTATTAACCACTTCACATCCAAGCCATTTCCCCCTCCTGACAGAGCCATTTTTTGCTAATCTGACGTGTCACTTTATTTGGTAATAACATTAAAACGCTTTTACTTATCCAGGCCATTCTGAGATTGTTTTCTCGTCACAAATTGTACTTCATGAAGGTGGTAAAATTGAGTCAAAAAATTTCATTTTTAATTATAAAAACTATCAAATTTATCAACAAATTTGGAAAAGTTAACACATTTTCAAATTTCAATTTCTAGTAATACCTCCAAAAATAGAAAATGCAGATAAAATTTCAGAATTTCACTTTTTTATCAGATTTTCCATTTTAATCCATGTTTTCTAGTAACAGAGCAAGGGTTAACAGCCAAACAAAACTCAATATTTATTGCCCTTATTCTTTAGTTTACAGAAACACCCCATTTGTGAACTTCTGTATGGGCATACGGCAGGGCGCAGAAGGAAAGGAAAGCCATATGGTTTTTGGAAGGCAGATTTCACTGGGATAATTTTAAGCTGCCAAGTCACATTTGAAGCCCCCCTGATGCACCCCTAGAGTAGAAACTCCAAAAAAGTGACCCTATTTTAGAAACTACACCCCTCAAGGTATTCAAAACTTATTTTTACAAACTTTGTTAACCCTTTAGGTGTTCCACAAGAACTAATGGAAAATGGAGATGAAATTTCAGAATTTTACTATACTTAGCAGATTTTCAATTTTAATCCATTTTTTCCAGTAACATAGCAAGGGTTAACAGCCAAACAAAACTCAGTATATATTGCCCTGATTCTGCAGTTTACAGAAACACCCCATTTGTGATTGTAAACTGCTGTACGGGCACACAGCAGGGCACAGAAGGAAAGTAACGCCAAATGGTTTTTGAAAGGCAGATTTTGCTGGACTGTTTTTTTGACACCATGTCCCATTTGAAGTGTCCCCTGATGCTCCCCTACAGTAGAAACTCAAAAAAAGTGACCCCATTTTGGAAACTACAGGATAAGGTGGCAGTTTTGTTGGTACTATTTTATGGTACATATGATTTTTGGTTTCTTTATATTACACTTTTTGTGAGGCAAGGTAACAAAAAATAGCTGTTTTGGCACCGTTTTTATTATTTGTTTTTTACAATGTTCATCTGACAGGTTAGATCATGTGCTATTTTTATAGAGCAGGTTGTTATGGATGCGACAATAACAAATATGAATCCTTTTTTTGGTTGTTTGTTTCAGTTTTACATAATAAAGAATTTTTGAAAAAAATTATTATTTTAGTGTCTCCACATTCTTTTGTTGTTTTTTGGGCGACTTTCTTATGTAGGGGCCAATTTTTTTTTGGTTTGGGATGATGGTTTGATTGGTACTATTTTAGGCTTTTTTACACCATTTTTATTTCATTATTTTACGGTGTTCACCTGAGAGGTTAGGTCATGTGGTATGTATACTTTTTTATTTACTTACGTTTTACACAATAACAGCCTTTTTGAAACAAAAAACAAATGATATTTTAGTGTCTCCATATTCTGAGAGCCATATTTTTTTTTATTTTTTGAGCAATTGTCTTAGGTTGGGGCTCATTTTTTGCGGGAGGAGGTGACGGTTAGATTGGTACTATTTTGGGGGGCATACACCTTTTTGGTCGCTTGGTGTTGCACTTTTAGTGATGTAAGGTGACAGAAAAAGTTTTTATTTTATTTTTTTGACGGTGTTTGTCTGAGTGGTTAGGTCATGTGATATTTTTATAGAGCTGGTCTTTACGGACGTGGCAATACCTAATATGTAAACTTTCTTTTTTTTATTTAAGTTTTACATAATAATATCATTTTTGAAACAAAAGAAAATCATGTTTTAGTGTCTCCACATTCTGAAAGCCATAGTTTTTTTGTAATTGTTTGGGCGATTGTCTTAGGTAGGGTATTATTTTGTTGCCGGATGAGATGATGACTTTTTGATCGCTTGCTATTACAATTTTTGTGATGTAAGGTGACAGAAAATGGCTTTTGACACCGTTTTTGTTAAATTTTTTTGCGATGTTCACCTGAGGGGTTTGGTCATGTGGTATTTTTATAGAGAAGGTTCTTATGGACGCAACCATACCTAATATTTATACTTTTTTTATTCATTTAAGTTTTACACAATAATGTCATTTTTTAGTGTCTCCATAGTCTGAGAGTTATAGTTATTTTTATTTTTTGGGCGATTGTTTTAGGTAGGGTCTCATTTTTTGCAGGATGAGATCGCGCTTCCTGCTCTGGCCCGGTGATCATGTGACCGCCGGGGCTGGGAGAGTGCAGGAGCTGTAGGGTCTTTCCATAGACCTCGATCAGCCATGCACGGAGGCTGTACAGCATAGAATTATGCTGTACACCCTTTCTGGGGGGTGTATTTCCCCTGTAACTGGTGTATTTCCCCTGTAACTCGGTGAGTGCTATGTATTCAGCGATCTAGAAGGCAGGGACACCTGGGAACTGTCCCTGTCTTCTCCCTGGACTGCCGTGCTGTCACTGACAGCGGGCAACCCGCTCTGCAGCTGCACAATTAGCGTGCAGCTGCGATCTCTGAATGGACGTTCCGGAACGTTCATTCAGAGTTAAACATCCACCCATAGAACGTTTATATCCTATGAGCAGATGTGAAGTGGTTAATGAAGTCTTTTTTTCCCCTAGCCTATGAACACTCAGCATTGTTACAGCGCCCTCCACTATTAAAGGCAATGTCACCTAATTTTACTGTATGTAACCTATGGCATTGCAATGTAGCGTTACCTAACATAACAAACACAAATGGTGATCTGTAATAATTATCTGCAGAACTACTATTATCTGTAATACTGTATGTAATAGTCCAAGATCTTGCTGACAGATTTGTTTACCTTACGTACTGCCTAGTAGGTGTTGATCAAGGTGAATTAAAAAAGCCCTATGTTACTGTAATCTCATGTGGTTGTAGCAAAATCTTTAATTTTGCAAATGAGGTGCTCAGAGCACTGGGAGGCAGGCCTAGCCCCTCGGAGCACCACTTCACTTTCTCCTCTTCCCCCATTGCAATTCTTGTCATGGCCTGTTTCACAGTGTCAGGCATCTCCATTGTTTGGAAGCTCGGCCCTGAAATCTCAAGCTTGCATCAGTGAGATTCATCGGCACATGTACGGTTGATTTCACAAGGCTCACCTCACCGAGACCTGCATTGCGCAAGCGCTGATGTTGGTTTCCTCCAAAAGGAAGAAGTCTCTTCTGAGAGGTGACTCACATCATAGATGCTTACCTAGTGCAGATCTCAGCAGGGAAAAACTTGTGAGATCAACCGCACATATGCCAATGAAATCTCAGTGCAAGCACAAGACTTCAGGGCAGGGCTTCCGAACAATGAGGATGCATGACCCTGTAAATCAGACCATGAGGGTAATGGTCATGGGGGGAAAGGAGTAGGTGAAATGGAGCTCATAGACTAGGACAGGTCCTCATGCCTCCAATCACCTAATTTGCATATAAATAAAAGTAAAGATTTTTCTGCAACCACACATCCAGGCCCCCACGATCTGATATTAATGACGAATCCAGAGGACAGGTCATCAATATAAATTCCTGGATAACCGCTTTAATTCACCATGATTACTTCTCCCAGGCAGTATGAAGGTTTTAGTGCGAAGATCATGGTGATAGATGTTTAAGTTTTATATTTAAATATTTCTATATGTCTTGAGTGATTTGTGGTTATATGTTTTAATAAAACAGTTGTATGAGAAAGTTTTTATATTTGTTTATTTTTTTTTCCATTTTATTACAACAATAAAGATGGAATTAGACTACTTTCACATCTGCGGCACCAATTCAGACAGGCTGCTCCAGCAGAGAACAGCCTGCCAGAGTTCTCCAGATCCAGCACTGCTGGAGGCTACCAGAATGCCTGCTAGCCCCATTAACTATGATAAACTGGAGAGGGATCTGGCAGGTAAGTAATCATTTATGAGTAGAACCAGGTTAGTTGCCCATAGCAACCATTTAGATTCCACCTTTCATTTTTGACAGCTCCTTTGGAAAATGAAAGGTGGGATCTGATTGGTTGCTATGGGCAACTAAGCCAGTTCTACTTTACACCAGTTTGATAAATTACCCCACTACTCTTTATTAGAGGTTAACTGGTTTCCTCTTAAAACCAGACACCCCCTTTAAATATGTTAAGCTGGCTATGTACTTCCATTCTGTCACATTTTTCTGCATGGATTACTATGCACTTGTGACAAGAGTGATGGAGCAGCAGGTCAGGCATGAATCCGTTAATTTTCTATGAGACTGCTGGAGATAGTCGAGTACAACACTGGGCAATGTCAGGCGGCTGCATAGAGAATAAATGGCGCACAGGGCACCTCCACCGATAAGTCAGTTATCCCCTATCCTGTGGATAACTTGCACAAACTCTTTCAAAGTAACTGTTGTGGCAGGGGACCCCCATGAACATGGAAAACATTTAATAAATGGGGAGCCAATAATATTTACTATAGATTTCTGCTGGTAACACATCATAGCCAGGGCTTAACCCCTCTGATATCTCTTATGTGACCAGATTCTAACTCCTACCAGACTGCTGGAGTGAAGATGCCATTCATAGAAATTAAAAAACATTACACTGCAAGTATCTGGCTCGTGGGCAAAACAAACAACAGACCCAAAAACTTCTCTTCCAAAAATAAGACAAAGTAATGGATTATAGCTGCCCTTAAGTTGTGGCCCAACTGCTCAATGGATGGTTAACAAAGGAGACATATGGAAGGGACTTGTTATTAGAGTTGAGCGAACCCGAACTTCACGATTTTTTGCACGCGGACCTGAACCCGGACTTTTTCACTGAAGTTCGTGTTCGGGTTATTTTATTCTAACATTGAGTCGTTCCCATGGTGACGAGGACGCTCAATGTTAGAATATACTAACAGGCAAGTACATGCCAGCCCCCTGCTACCCGGCGGCACCCAACCTCTAACAGGGCGCTGTGATCCACGCAATTAACCCCTCAGGTGGTGCCTGAGGGGTTAATTGCGTGGATCACAGCACCCTGTCAGAGGTCGGGTGCCGCCGGGCAGCAGTGCACCCCGCTCCCTCTCCTAGTATTAAAATTATAGGTGGCCAGTAGTGTTGAGCGAACAGTTCGAGAATAGTTCGGGTTCGTACCGAATTTTGGGGTGTTCGGGACCCGGACCCGAACATTTTCAAAAAAGTTCGGTTTCGGGTTCGTTGTTCGGCGATTTCTTCCCGCTTTCTGAAGGGCTGCACAGCAGCCAATCAGCTAGCGTTTTACTTCTTGCCCTAAGAGCCCATCACAGCCATGCCTACTAATGGCATGGCTGTGATTGGCCAAGTGCAGCATGTGACCCAGCCTCTATTTAAGCTGGAGTCACGTAGCGCCGCACGTCACACTGCTCTGATTAGTGTAGGGAGAGGACACAGCTGCTGTGAGGGCGAGATTAGGCAGGGAAAAGTCTGCAAAAGCACCTAATGAAGTGATCGATCTACAGCTGTAAATGATTCAACTTCTGCTAGTTACTTGCTCACTGGTTTTTAGGCTGCACAGAGCGTTTTTCTGTCACTTATTTTCTGGGGTGATCGGCGGCCATTTTGTGACTTGTGGTGCACCAGAACAAGCTGCCACCAAGTCCATCAATCCATCAATACTAGTTTTTTTTTTTGCTATATCCTACATCAGGGGCTTGGCTGTGCTAATTGTCACCTCTAGAAACTCAGGATAGCAATTTCTATATTTTATTAAGGGGTTAAAATACAATTGCCAAAATACCAATCCCCTAAATCTGGTGTTCCAGCTTTGGCTAGCCAAGTATAATACTGTCTGCTGTTTGGCAAAGGATAGATTATTTTCTGTGGTGAAATTCAATTTTCAAAATAGCAATCCCCTAAATCTGGTGTCCCAGCACTGGCTAGCAAACTATAATTGTGTCCGCAAAAACATATATTTTGTTCTGGGGTGAAATTCAATTGCCAAAATAGCAATACCATAAATCTGGTGTCACAGCTGTGGCTGGCAAACTATAATAGTGTCCGCCAAAACATATATTTTGTTCTGGGGTGAAATTCATTTGCCAAAATAGCAATACCATAAATCAGTGGTTTCAGCTGTGGCTGGCCAAGTTTCATAGTGTCCTGCAAAGGATATATTTTGTTCTGGGATGAAATTCAATTGCCAAAATATAATTGCCGAAATTCAATTGCCAAAACCCTGAATCTGGTGTTCCAGCTGTTGCAGGCCTAGTTTAAATCTGTCCGTAACAGGGTATATTTTGTTCTGGGGTGAAATTCAACTGCCAAAATAGCAGTACCCTAAATCTGGTATTCCAGCACTGGCTGGAAAACTATAATAGTGTCCGCCAAAACATATATTTTGTTCTGGGGTGAAATTCAATTGCCAAAATAGCAATACCATAAATCTGGTGTCACAGCTGTGGCTGGCAAACTATAATAGAGTCCGCCAAAACATATATTTTGTTCTGGGGTGAAATTCAATTGCCAAAATAGCAATACCATAAATCTGGTGTCACAGCTGTGGCTGGCAAACTATAATAGTGTCCGCCAAAACATATATTTTGTTCTGGGGTGAAATTCAATTGCCAAAATAGCAATACCCTGAATCTGGTGTTCCAGCTTTTGCAGGCCTAGTTTAAATCTGTCCGTAACAGGGTATATTTTGTTCTGGGGTGAAATTCAACTGCCAAAATAGCAGTACCCTAAATCTGGTGTCCCAGCACTGGCTGGAAAACTATAATAGTGTCCGCCAAAACATATATTTTGATCTGGGGTGAAATTCAATTGCCAAAATAGCAATACCATAAATCAGTGGTTTCAGCTGTGGCTGGCCAAGTTTCATAGTGTCCTGCAAATTATATATTTTGTTCTGGGGTGAAATTCAATTGCCAAAATAGCAATACCCTGAATCTGGTGTTCCAGCTGTTGCAGGCCTAGTTTAAATCTGTCCATAAAAGGATACCTTTCATATAGGGCCTAAATACTAGCCCTAAAAGAGATATTCCCCTAAATATAGTGGTTAATGCTGTGCCTGGATTAGTGTAATACGCTACATAAATAAATAGGCAGATAGTGTTAGGTGCCTGTAAAAAAAGGCCTGAATTTGAAATCAATACATTGGGCCAAATTTTTTTTCTTATTGTGGTGCTTGGTGAACGGTAACAATGAGGAAAACATCTAGTAAGGGACGCGGACACGGTCGTGGTGGTGTTAATGTACCCTCTGGTGCTGGGAGAGGACGTGGCCATTCTGCCACAGCCACACGTCCTAGTGAACCAACTACCAAAGTTTCCAGTACCCGCCAGAATTTACAGCAATATTTGGTGGGGCCCAATGCCGTTCCAAGGATGGTAAGGCCTGAGCAGGTACAGGCGCTAGTCAATTGGGTGGCCGACAGTGGATCCAGCATGTTCACAACATTATCTCCCACCCGGTCTTCTGCAGAAAGAGCACAGGTGGCACCTGAAAACCAAGCCCATCAGTCTGTCACATCACCCCCATGCATATCAGGGAAACTGTCTGAGCCTCAAGTTATGCAGCAGTCTCTTATGCTGTTTGAAGACTCTGCTGGCAGGGTTTCCCAAGGGAATCCACCTAGCCCTTCCCCAGTGGTGGAAGACATAGAATGCACTGATGCACAACCACTGATGTTTCCTGATGATGAGGACATAGGAATACCACCTCATCGGAGTCCGCACCTCTCTCATGATGACGAAACACAGGTGCCAACTGCTGCGTCTTTCTGCAGTGTGCAGACCGAACAGGAGGTCAAGGAGGAAGACTGTGTGGAAGACGATGCAGGGGACTATGAGGTCCTAGACCCCACATGGAATGAAGGTCGTGCCACTGACTTTCATAGTTCAGAGGAAGAGGCAGTGGTGAGACCGAGCCAACAACAGCGTAGCAAAAGAGAGAGCAGGGGGCAAAAGCAGAACAGGCGCCTCTAAGAGAGTTCGCCTGCTACTGGCCACTGCCACCAGGGACCGAGCACCCCAAAGGAAGCTTCAAGGAGTTCCCTGGCATGGCACTTCTTTAAACAATGTGCTGATGACAAGACCCGAGTGGTTTGCACGCTGTGCCATCAGAGCCTGAAGCGAGGCATTAACGTTCTGAACCTTAGCACAACCTGCATGACCAGGCATCTACATGCAAAGCATGAACTGCAGTGGAGTAAACACCTTAAAAGCAAGGAACTCACTCTGGCTCCCCCTGCTCCCTCTTCTGCTGCTGCTGCCTCGGCCTCTTCACAACCAAGTATCCGATAAAATCAAGTGTGCACTGCGCAACGCCATCTGTGGCAAGGTCCACCTAACCACAGATATGTGGACCAGTAAGCACGGCCAGGGACGCTATATCTCTCTAACTGCACACTGGGTAAATGTAGTGGCGGCTAGGCCGCAGGCGGAGAGTTCCTTGGCACACGTCCTTCCGCCGCCAAGGATCGCAGGACATCGTTCTTTGCCTCCTGTAGCCTCCTCCTCCTACTCAACTTCCTCCTCCTCTGCTTCCACCAGCTCATCCAGTTAGCCACACACCTTCACCACCAACTTCAGCACAACCCGGGGTAAACGTCAGCAGGCCATTCTGAAACTCATATGTTTGGGGACAGGCCCCACACCGCGCCGGAGTTGTGGCGGGGTATTGAACAACAGACCGACGAGTGGTTTCTGCCGGTGGGCCTCAAGCCCGACCTGGTGGTGTGCGATAATGGGCGAAATCTCGTCGCAGCTCTGGGACTAGCCGGTTTGACGCACATCCCTTGCCTGGGGCATGTGCTGAATTTGGTGGTGCAGAAGTTCATTCACAACTACCCCGACATGTCAGAGCTGCTGCATAAAGTGAGGGCCGTCTGTGCGCACTTCCGGCGTTCACATCCTGCCGCGGCTCGCCTGTCTGTGCTACAGCGGAACTTCGGCCTTCCCGCTCACCGCCTCATATGCGACGTGCCCACCAGGTGGAACTCCATCTTGCACATGCAGTAGAGACTGTGCGAGCAGCAGCAGGCCATAGTGGAGTTTCAGCTGCAGCACGCACGCGTCAGTCGCACTGCGGAACAGCACCACTTCACCACCAATGATTGGGCCTCCATGCGAGACCTGTGTGCCCTGTTGCGCTGTTTCGAGAACTCAACCAACATGGCTAGTGGCAATGACACCGTTATCAACGTTACAATACCACTTCTATGTCTCCTTGAGAAAACGCTTAGGGCGATGATGGAAGAGGAGGTGGCCCAGGAGGAGGAGGAGGAGGAGGGGTCATTTTTAGCACTTTCAGGCCAGTCTGTTAGAAGTGGCTCAGAGGGAGGTTTTTTGCAAGAGCAGAGGCCAGGTACAAATGTGGCCAGCCAGGGCCCACTACTGGAGGACGAGGAGGATTAGGAGGAGGTGGAGGAGGATGAGGATGAAGCAGGTTCACAGCGGGGTGGCACCCGACACAGCTCAGACCCATCACTGGTGCGTGGCTGGGGGGATACGGAGGACGATGACGATACGCCTCCCACAGAGGACAGCTTGTCCTTACCTCTGGGGAGCCTGGCACACATGATCGACTACATGCTGCAGTGCCTGCGCAACGACAGCAGAGTTGCCCACATTTTAAAGTGTGCGGACTACTGGGTTGCCACCCTGCTGGATCCCCGCTACAAAGACAATGTGCCCACCTTACTTCCTGCACTGGAGCGTGATAGGAAGATGCGCGAGTACAAGCGCACGCTGGTAGAGACGCTCATGAGAGCATTCCCAAATGTCACAGGGGAACAGGTGGAAGCCCAAGGCGAAGGCAGAGGAGGAGAAAGAGGTCGCCAACGCAGCTGTGTCACAGCCTGTTCCTCGGAGGGCAGGGTTAGCATGGCAGAAATTGGGAAAAGTTTTGTCTCCACACCACAGCTAACTGCACCACCACCTGATACGGAACATGTTAGCAGGAGGCAGCATTTCAGTAACATGGTTGAACAGTACGTCTGCACACCCCTCCACGTACTGACTGATGGTTCGGCCCCATTCAACTTCTGGGTCTCCAAATTGTCCACATGGCCAGAGTTAGCATTTTATGCCTTGGAGGTGCTGACCTGCCCGGCGGCCAGCATTTTGTCTGAACGTGTATTCAGCACGGCAGGGGGCGTCATTACTGACAAACGCAGCCGCCTGTCCACAGCCAACGTGGACAAGCTTCATAAAAATGATACCAGGCATGGATCCCACATGACCTGTCCCTCCTTTGTGCAGAATAGACATTTATAACTGCCTCCCCCTCAACCATGTATTCTTGTACTCCGGAGCACTTCTTTATTGAATCCTCATTTTTTTAACTTTACCATGTCTGGGTGGTGGGGCCGAAATAACTGAAAGTGGCCTTCTCCAGTGGTAAGTGATGTGACGCATGATTCCTTGCTGTGGGTCCTCTCTCCTCTGTCTGGGTGCTGGGGCCGAAATCACTGAAAGTGGCCTTCTCCAGTGGTGGGTGATATGACGCATGATTCCTTGCTGTGGGACCTCTCTCCTCTGTCAGGGTGCCTGGCCTAAATAACTGAAAGTGGCCTTCTCCAGTGGTGGGTGATATGACGCATGATTCATTGCTGTGGGACCTCTCTCCTCGGTCTGGGTGCCTGGCCTAAATAACTGAAAGTGGCCTTTTCCGGTGGTGGGTGATATGAAGCATGATTCCTTGCTGTGGGACCTCTCTCCTCTGTCTGGATGCTGGGGCCGAAATAACTGAAAGTGGCCTTCTCCAGTGGTGGGTGATATGAAGCCTTATTCCTTGCTGTGGGACCTCTCTCCTCTGTCTGGGTGCTGGGGCCTACATAACTGAAAGTGGCCTTCTCCAGTGGTGGGTGATATGAAGCCTTATTCCTTGCTGTGGGACCTCTCTCCTCTGTCTGGGTGCTGGGGCCTACATAACTGAAAGTGGCCTTCTCCAGTGGTGGGTGATATGACGCATGATTCCTTGCTGTGGGACCTCTCTCCTCGGTCTGAGTGCCTGGCCTAAATAACTGAAAGTGGCCTTCTCCAGTGGTGGGTGATATGACGCATGATTCCTTGCTGTGGGACCTCTCTCCTCTGTCTGGGCGCCTGGCCTAAATAACTGAAAGTGGCCTTCTCCAGTGGTGGGTGATATGACGCATGATTCCTTGCTGTGGGACCTCTCTCCTCGGTCTGAGTGCCTGGCCTAAATAACTGAAGGTGGCCTTCTCCAGTGGTGGGTGATATGAAGCATGATTACTTGCTGTGGGACCTCTCTCCTCTGTCTGGGTGGTGGGACATAAATAACTGAAAGCGGCCTTCTCCAGTGGTGGGTGATATGACGCATAATTCCTTGCTGTGGGACCTCTCTCCTCTGTCTGGGTGCTGGGGCCGAAATAACTGAAAGTGGCCTCCTCCGGTGGTGGGTGATATGACGCATGATTCCTTGCGGTGGGAGCTCTCTCCTCTGTCTGGGTGCTGGGCCGAAATACCTGAAAGTGGCCTTCTCCCGTGGTGGGTGATATGACGCATGATTCCTTGCTGTGGGACCTCTCTCCTCTGTCTTGGTGGTGGGGCATAAATAACTGAAAGTGGCCTTCTCCAGTGGTGGGTGATATGACGCATGATTCCTTGCTGTGGGACCTCTCTCCTCTGTCTGGGTGCTGGGGCCGAAATAATTGAAAGTGGCCTTCTCCAGTGGTGGATGATATGACGCATGATTCCTTGCTGTGGGACCTGTATCCTCGGTCTGGGTGCTGGGCCGAAATAACTGAAAGTGGCTTTCTCCAGTGGTTGGTGATATGACGCATGATTCCTTGCTGTGGGACCTCTATCCCCTGTTTGGGTGGTGGGGCATAAATAACTGAAAGTGGCCTCCTCCGGTGGTGGGTGATATGACGCATGATTCCTTGCTGTGGGACCTCTCTCCTCTGTCTGGGTGCTGGGGCCGAAATAACTGAAAGTGGCCTTCTCCAGTGGTGGGTGATATGACGCATGATTCCTTGCTGTGGGACCTCTCTCCTCTGTCTGGGTGCTGGGGCCGAAATAATTGAAAGTGGCCTTCTCCAGTGGTGGGTGATATGACGCATGATTCCTTGCTGTGGGACCTCTCTCCTCGGTCTGAGTGCCTGGCCTAAATAACTGAAAGTGGCCTTCTCCAGTGGTGGGTGATATGACGCATGATTCCTTGCTGTGGGACCTCTCTCCTCTGTCTGGGTGGTGGGACATAAATAACTGAAAGTGGCCTTCTCCAGTGGTGGGTGATATGACGCATAATTCCTTGCTGTGGGACCTCTCTCCTCTGTCTGGGTGCTGGGGCCGAAATAACTGAAAGTGGCCTTCTCCGGTGGTGGGTGATATGACGCATGATTCCTTGCGATGGGAGCTCTCTCCTCTGTCTGGGTGCTGGGCCAAAATACCTGAAAGTGGCCTTCTCCAGTGGTGGGTGATATGACGCATGATTCCTTGCTGTGGGACCTCTCTCCTCTGTCTTGGTGGTGGGGCATAAATAACTGAAAGTGGCCTTCTCCAGTGGTGGGTGATATGACGCATGATTACTTGCTGTGGGACCTCTCTCCTCTGTCTGGGTACTGGGGCCGAAATAATTGAAAGTGGCCTTCTCCAGTGGTGGATGATATGACGCATGATTCCTTGCAGTGGGACCTGTATCCTCGGTCTGGGTGCTGGGCCGAAATAACTGAAAGTGGCTTTCTCCAGTGGTGGGTGATATGACGCATGATTCCTTGCTGTGGGACCTCTCTCCTCTGTTTGGGTGGTGGGGCATAAATAACTGAAAGTGGCCTTCTCCAGTGGTGGGTGATATGACGCATGATTCCTTGCTGTGGGACCTCTCTCCTCTGTCTGGGTGCTGGGGCAGAAATAACTGAAAGTGGCCTTCTCCAGTGGTGGGTGATATGACGCATGATTCCTTGCTGTGGGACCTCTCTCCTCTGTCTGGGTGCTGGGGCCGAAATAATTGAAAGTGGCCTTCTCCAGTGGTGGGTGATATGACGCATGATTCCTTGCTGTGGGACCTGTATCCTCGGTCTGGGTGCTGGGCCGAAATAACTGAAAGTGGCTTTCTCCAGTGGTGGGTGATATCACGCATGATTCCTAGCTGTGGGACCTCTTTCCCCTGTTTGGGTGGTGGGGCATAAATAACTGAAAGTGGCCTTCTCCAGTGATGGGTGATATGACGCATGATTCCTTGCTGTGGGACCTCTCTCCTCTGTCTGGGTGGTGGGACCGAAATAACTGAAAGTGGCCTTCTCCGGTGGTGGGTGATATGACGCATGATTCCTTGCGGTGGGAGCCTCCTCTTCTGGCTCTGATCTGGAAGTGGCCTTCAGTGGTGGGTGATAGACAACTGAACTAGTGGCCTTCTCCAGTGGTGGGTGATATGACGCATGATTCCTTGCTGTGGGACCTCTCTCCTCTGTCTGGGTGGTGGGACATAAATAACTGAAAGTGGCCTTCTCCAGTGGTGGGTGATATGACGCATAATTACTTGCTGTGGGACCTCTCTCCTCTGTCTGGGTGCTGGGGCCGAAATAACTGAAAGTGGCCTTCTCCGGTGGTGGGTGATATGACGCATGATTCCTTGCGGTGGGAGCTCTCTCCTCTGTCTGGGTGCTGGGCCGAAATACCTGAAAGTGGCCTTCTCCAGTGGTGGGTGATATGACGAATGATTCCTTGCTGTGGGACCTCTCTCCTCTGTCTTGGTGGTGGGGCATAAATAACTGAAAGTGGCCTTCTCCAGTGGTGGGTGATATGACGCATGATTCCTTGCTGTGGGACCTCTCTCCTCTGTCTGTGTGCTGGGGCCGAAATAATTGAAAGTGGCCCTCTCCAGTGTTGGATGAAATGACGCATGATTCCTTGCTGTGGGACCTGTATCCTCGGTCTTGGTGGTTGGGCATAAATAACTGAAAGTGGCCTTCTCCAGTGGTGGGTGATATGACGCATGATTCCTTGCTGTGGGACCTCTCTCCTCTGTCTGGGTGCTGGGGCCGAAATAATTGAAAGTGGCCTTCTCCAGTGGTGGGTGATATGACGCATGATTCCTTGCTGTGGAACCTGTATCCTCGGTCTGGGTGCTGGGCCGAAATAACTGAAAGTGGCTTTCTCCAGTGGTGGGTGATATGACGCATGATTCCTTGCTGTGGGACCTCTCTCCCTGTTTGGGTGGTGGGGCATAAATAACTGAAAGTGGCCTTCTCCAGTGGTGGGTGATATGACGCATGATTCCTTGCTGTGGGACCTCTCTCCTCTGTCTTGGTGGTGGGGCATAAATAACTGAAAGTGGCCTTCTCCAGTGGTGGGTGATATGACGCATGATTCCTTGCTGTGGGACCTCTCTCCTCTGTCTGGGTGCTGGGGCCGAAATAATTGAAAGTGGCCTTCTCCAGTGGTGGGTGATATGACGCATGATTCCTTGCTGTGGGACCTGTATCCTCGGTCTGGGTGCTGGGCCGAAATAACTGAAAGTGGCTTTCTCCAGTGGTGGGTGATATGACGCATGATTCCTTGCTGTGGGACCTCTCTCCCCTGTTTGGGTGGTGGGGCATAAATAACTGAAAGTGGCCTTCTCCAGTGGTGGGTGATATGACGCATGATTCCTTGCTGTGGGACCTCTCTCCTCTGTCTTGGTGGTTGAGCATAAATAACCAGAGTGGCCTTCTCCAGTGGTGGGTGATATGACGCATGATTCCTTGCTGTGGGACCTCTCTCCTCTGTCTGGGTGCTGGTGCCGAAATAATTGAAAGTGGCCTTCTCCAGTGGTGGGTGATATGACGCATGATTCCTTGCTGTGGGACCTGTATCCTCGGTCTGGGTGCTGGGCAGAAATAACTGAAAGTGGCTTTCTCCAGTGGTGGGTGATATGACGCATGATTCCTTGCTGTGGGACCTCTCTCCCCTGTTTGGGTGGTGGGGCATAAATAACTGAAAGTTGCCTTCTCCAGTGGTGGGTGATATGACGCATGATTCCTTGCTGTAGGTCCTCTCTCCTCTGTCTGGGTGCTGGGGCCGAAATAATTGAAAGTGGCCTTCTCCAGTGGTGGGTGATATGACGCATGATTCCTTGCTGTGGGACCTGTATCCTCGGTCTGGGTGCTGGGCCGAAATAACTGAAAGTGGCTTTCTCCAGTGGTGGGTGATATGACGCATGATTCCTTGCTGTGGAACCTCTCTCCCCTGTTTGGGTGGTGGGGCATAAATAACTGAAAGTGGCCTTCTCCAGTGGTGGGTGATATGACGCATGATTCCTTGCTGTGGGACCTCTCTCCTCTGTCTTGGTGGTTGGGCATAAATAACTGAAAGTGGCCTTCTCCAGTGGTGGGTGATATGACGCATGATTCCTTGCTGTGGGACCTCTCTCCTCTGTCTGGGTGCTGGGGCCGAAATAATTGAAAGTGGCCTTCTCCAGTGGTGGGTGATATGACGCATGATTCCTTGCTGTGGAACCTGTATCCTCGGTCTGGGTGCTGGGCCGAAATAACTGAAAGTGGCTTTCTCCAGTGGTGGGTGATATGACGCATGATTCCTTGCTGTGGGACCTCTCTCCCTGTTTGGGTGGTGGGGCATAAATAACTGAAAGTGGCCTTCTCCAGTGGTGGGTGATATGACGCATGATTCCTTGCTGTAGGTCCTCTCTCCTCTGTCTGGGTGCTGGGGCCGAAATAATTGAAAGTGGCCTTCTCCAGTGGTGGGTGATATGACGCATGATTCCTTGCTGTGGGACCTGTATCCTCGGTCTGGGTGCTGGGCCGAAATAACTGAAAGTGGCTTTCTCCAGTGGTGGGTGATATGATGCATGATTCCTTGCTGTGGGACCTCTCTCCCTGTTTGGGTGGTGGGGCATAAATAACTGAAAGTGGCCTTCTCCAGTGGTGGGTGATATGACGCATGATTCCTTGCTGTGGGACCTCTCTTCTCTGTCTTGGTGGTTGGGCATAAATAACTGAAAGTGGCCTTCTCCAGTGGTGGGTGATATGACGCATGATTCCTTGCTGTGGGACCTCTCTCCTCTGTCTGGGTGCTGGTGCCGAAATAATTGAAAGTGGCCTTCTCCAGTGGTGGGTGATATGACGCATGATTCCTTGCTGTGGGACCTGTATCCTCGGTCTGGGTGCTGGGCCGAAATAACTGAAAGTGGCTTTCTCCAGTGGTGGGTGATATGACGCATGATTCCTTGCTGTGGGACCTCTCTCCCTGTTTGGGTGGTGGGGCATAAATAACTGAAAGTTGCCTTCTCCAGTGGTGGGTGATATGACGCATGATTCCTTGCTGTAGGTCCTCTCTCCTCTGTCTGGGTGCTGGGGCGAAATAATTGAAAGTGGCCTTCTCCAGTGGTGGGTGATATGACGCATGATTCCTTGCTGTGGAACCTGTATCCTCGGTCTGGGTGCTGGGCCGAAATAACTGAAAGTGGCTTTCTCCAGTGGTGGGTGATATGACGCATGATTCCTTGCTGAGGGACCTCTCTCCCCTGTTTGGGTGGTGGGGCATAAATAACTGAAAGTGGCCTTCTCCAGTGGTGGGTGATATGACGCATGATTCCTTGCTGTAGGTCCTCTCTCCTCTGTCTGGGTGCTGGGGCCGAAATAATTGAAAGTGGCCTTCTCCAGTGGTGGGTGATATGACGCATGATTCCTTGCTGTGGGACCTGTATCCTCGGTCTGGGTGCTGGGCCGAAATAACTGAAAGTGGCTTTCTCCAGTGGTGGGTGATATGATGCATGATTCCGTGCTGTGGGACCTCTCTCCCCTGTTTGGGTGGTGGGGCATAAATAACTGAAAGTGGCCTTCTCCAGTGGTGGGTGATATGACGCATGATTCCTTGCTGTGGGACCTCTCTTCTCTGTCTTGGTGGTTGGGCATAAATAACTGAAAGTGGCCTTCTCCAGTGGTGGGTGATATGACGCATGATTCCTTGCTGTGGGACCTCTCTCCTCTGTCTGGGTGCTGGGGCCGAAATAATTGAAAGTGGCCTTCTCCAGTGGTGGGTGATATGACGCATGATTCCTTGCTGTGGGACCTGTATCCTCGGTCTGGGTGCTGGGCCGAAATAACTGAAAGTGGCTTTCTCCAGTGGTGGGTGATATGACGCATGATTCCTTGCTGTGGGACCTCTCTCCCCTGTTTGGGTGGTGGGGCATAAATAACTGAAAGTGGCCTTCTCCAGTGGTGGGTGATATGACGCATGATTCCTTGCCGTGGGACCTCTCTCCTCTGTCTGGGTGCTGGGGCCGAAATAACTGAAAGTGGCCTTCTCCAGTGGTGGGTGATATGACGCATGATTCCTTGCTGTGGGACCTCTCTTCAATTGATATTGGTTAAATTTTATTTATTTCATTTTAATTGATTTCCCTATCCATATTTGTTTGCAGGGGATTTACCTACATTTTGCTGCCTTTGGCAGCCCTCTAGCCCATTCCTGGACTATTTTACAGCCTTTTTAGTGCCTAAAAGTTCGGGTCCCCATTGACTTCAATGGGGTTCGGGTTCGGGATAAAGTTCGGGTCGAGTTCGGATCCCGAACCCGAAAATTTTCGGGAAGTTCGGCCGAACTTCCCGAACCCGAACTTCCAGGTGTTCGCTCATCTCTATAAATAAGCTGAGCACATGCGAGAATACGAAACATGCAAACCAGGTTAAGAGAATTCATAATTCTATACTTGTTAAAGTGCAAAAGATAAAATCACGTCCATGATGGTTGTCTACGCACGATGAGGACATACAGCATCTAGAGTTAACACAATACTAGAATGCTGACTCATAAGTTTCCATTTGTAACTAGGCAGAATAACGCCAGGCACTGGCAGGTAAGCACACTTCCAGTTTATAATAAAAAATTTAATAACCCAATCAAAATTTTACTTTAAAAAAAGTGTGAAGGTCTGGACTCTATGATTATTCCCTGTGCGATCAAATGTCACTCCAAATTTTCATGACATGCAGCAGCATCAACATCAGGATTTAAAGGGAATCTGTCACCTGCATACTAGCAAAAAATTTTTTCATGAATCCATGTTTAATAAATTACCTTATTTCCATATGTGTTCGTGTTTTTCTTTTGTGTCTTGTCATTTCTTCTAAAAACCGCTTTTTCTGATATGCAAATGAAGCTGTAAGGAGCCCAGAGTGGCGTTCCTCCTTTACCAAGGTGCCCAGGAACGCCCCCCTGATGTGCCGTGCCCACCTAAATTTTAAAAAGAAGAATGCCTCTAATCTCTAAAATCGCATGCATCCCTTACGGTGCTTTATGTCTGTCCTACTGTATTGGGAATTTTTATGAACCACAATAAAGAATCGCATGGACTTCGGTGAGCTGGATTTTTTCGTTTTACATTGACGCGCTTACCAGAGGACTTCTCCGTGCTCCCGTCCAACGACCAGTAGGGGTGAGCAGCCTTTGCCTTGTTGCAAAAACTTTTCTATCAGCGCAACATGTAGCATGGCCCGATTCGGCATCACAGGCCGCAGCTGACATTATGTTAAAAGGATCAAATGTAAGTCAAAATTTTCATGACATGCAGCAGCATCAACGGCAGTGTGATCAACGGCAGTGTGGCGAAACCAACCTGGCCAATGGGTGCTGGAGAAGCCTTGTTGCCAGCTTCTTGGCCCAGGATTATGGCCCCTCTCATCAGTCCATGCTAAAATAAAACTACATGGTGATTTTACTGTGTTTGTGGCATCTGAGCACTGTCTGGATATATTGAGCGCTCAGATCGAAGCCATCTGGGGATATGCTAAATGTCTATATTTACTGTAAAGGGTGGGACATTGTGTATTGAATAGTGATGTCTGTCCTATTGTCCCCACGTGTGTATTGTCGATTTCCCTTTGTCCTGAGAGATAATTGAATGACTCCTCTGTTGTCTCCAGGACAGAAGATATTGTTTAAAACTATGTATTCTCCTGCCTGTGATCATTACATCAACCCATTGTGTAAGGTAATTGTATCACAGGCAGCGGGGAGAATTTCGTAGGGGAATGTTTAAACTGTAAAGCTGTAAAGGATTGGCTGTTGATTCATGTTCTCAGTTCCCAACCAGGATTTCAGAAGTGGTCTATTATCATTGCCACATGTAGCTTGGCCAAATTCAGCAGCACAGGCAGCAGCAGACATTATGTTTAAAGGCCCAAATGTAACTCAACATGTTCAAAACAAATTCATAATTAAAAAATTTAATTAATATATACATGATACAAATTTGACAAAAAATATCGATCAAATAAATATCAATAAATAAATAATAAAAGTAATTCATATAAAGTTAAAAACAGAGGGAACAATTAAAAAACAACGGAGTTTGGGAGGGAGAGCAAAGGAGAGGGATGGACAAGGGACCCTTCAGCGCCCTGAACCGACAGCAGGGGCCATGAAGTCACTGCCGATCCAGGACTCATTCATCTTAATGAATGTGAGTCTGTCCACGAAGTCTGTGGACAGACGGGTCCACTTGTCCGTGACCACCCCACCTGCCGCGCTGAATGCCCGCTCAGACAGTACGCTGGAGGGGGGACAAGATAGTAAGTCCAGCGCATACTGAGCGAGCTCACGGCAGGTGTCCAGCCTGGCAACCCAGTACTCCATGGGGTCGTCGGTGGTCATGCTGTCAGAAGCATCTACCGACCCCATGTAGTCTGCCACCATGCGGGCCGGCGCTGGTGGTGACTGATGCTGCTGCTGCTTGTACTGGGTCGCGCAGACTGGTAGAAGAGCCTCATCTCACCCAGAAGGTCACCTGCTCGGCTGGTGCTGCTGGTGCCAGCCGCCTGCTGGGTGAGATGGGCGGGGAGAACTGAAGCTTGAGGCCGAGGGTTTGCCTCTTCCAGCCGGTGGATAAGACAGGCCCGCAATTTTTCAAGACGGGCCTGTCTCCTTCTGGCTGGGATGAACTGCTCCAGTTTCCCCTTGCAGCGAGGGTCTAAAAGGGTGGCCAACCACCCTGTCTTCCCTCTCCTTAAATATTTTGATCCGGGGGTCCCTCCTGAGGCATCGCAGCATATGGGCAGCCATGGGGAAGAGCACAGCCTGCTGTGACTCTTAACGACTGCCCGGGACCATGACCTCTTGGTCCTCCTGCTGCTGATGCTGCTGCTCCCGGTCGGAGATGCCCCACCCCTGGACTAACGGTGCCCCCAGCACCGGCTCTCCCTCCTGACCAGGCCCAGACTCCTGGACGTACACTGATTTCTCCTCCTCCTCCTCGTCCTGGGCCTGGTGGAGCAAGGCCGCCTCATCTTGCTCCACCAAGGCACTCTCCCCAGCTTCGAGCAGGCGATCTAGTGTCCTGTCCAGCAGGAACACTAGGGGGAGCACGTCATTCAGACCGACATGCTCCCCTCTGACCAACTTTGTCGCCTGCTCGAATGGGGCCAGCACATGGCAGACCTGCTGTATCTGCCCCCACTCCGCATTGGTGATGTAGGGGAGTGGGTGTGATGGCCCTGAAGTGCCTAGGTCCAGCAGGTATTTCCTCACTGCCCGTCGCTGCTCCCACAACCTCTCCAGCATGTGGAGGGTGGAGTTCCACCGCGTCACACTGTCCACAATCAGCCTGTGGGGGGGCAGGCTGTTGTCCCTGTGTAGTTTGGACAGGGACGCGGCGGCAGTTGGGGAGCGTCTGAAGTGGCTGGCAATCCTACGTACCCTCAGCACAATGTCACTCAACCCTGGGTATGTACGAAGGAACTTCTGTACCACTAGGTTGAAGACATGTGCCATGCAGGGCATGTGGGTCAGACTGCCAGTATTAAGGGCGGCGAGTAGGCTGCTGCCGTTGTCACAGACAACCAAACCTGCTTGGAGCCTTCGGGGTGTCAGCCACTTCTGAACCTGAGCCTGTAGTGCGGACAGAACATCAGGTCCAGTGTGTCTCCGGTTCCCCAAGCTCACAAGCTGGAGCACGGCCTGGCAGCGAACGTGCCCCACACTTGTGTAGCAACGGGCACGCTTGCTGGGGGGCTCAGCAGCTGTGGAGACAGTGGCTTGCGGGAGAGCAGCAGCTCTCCCCTGGACACCGCTGCCGCCAATCCCTCCCCGGCGCCTCGGAGGGACACTCAATGGGCTATGAAGCTTATATAGCATCCCTGCCCATGCCTGCTGGTCCAGGCATCCATTGTGAGATGTACCCTGTCGCTGACAGCATGATCCAGCGACAGGGATACATTCCGCACAATGTGCTGGTGAAGGGCAGGGACGCCGGTCCTGG
Organism: Bufotes viridis; assembly: GCA_033119425.1. Classification (NCBI taxonomy): domain Eukaryota; kingdom Metazoa; phylum Chordata; class Amphibia; order Anura; family Bufonidae; genus Bufotes; species Bufotes viridis. Next base: position 360,003,004 of record CM065590.1, read on the forward strand.
CAAAGTAATGGCGGCTGGGGACACGCCATCTGAGTTGGGCCTGCTCCAACATCTGCCTAAATGGATTGCTATCCACCAGATTGTAAGGCAGCAGATGTTGGGCGATAACCCTTGCCAGGAGCCCATTGAGTGAACACATGCGACGGTCCCCGGGGGCGTTGGGCGCGGTGCGTTCAAAAGCATCTGCAATAGATGGCTGGAGACGGACGGCAGAGGAGGGTGCAGTGGAGGCAGAGGTATGGCTGCCGGTACCAGTACCTCTACTAGAGGGAGCGGGGGAGTGGGAATGAGTTGGGGGAACGGGTTGGGGTGACTGCAGTACAGTGGCAGGAGCTGCTGTCTCCTGCACACTGCTGGTGGCACTGCTGCTTTCACCACCCTGCATCTGTTCCCACTCCCGCCAGTGGTTGATTTGGATGTGCTGGTTGAGGGCTATGGTACCCAGCCGAGCCATAGATCTCCCTCTCCTCACCCTGGCATTGCACAGCTTACAAATGCCAACTGTGACATCATCTGCTGCCAGGGTGAAGTAAGCCCAAACAGGCGACCTCTGCACCGACCTCCTGTCAGATGGGGGGGTGCTGGCTTGCGCCTGTTCGGGCTTGGTGCGCACAGGTGGAGCTGGCTGCTGCTGCCTACTCCTGCTGCCATTACCAGTGGAGCCCCTGACACTGGGCTCCCTGGTGACCTGGCGCACCATTTGCCTCCGGTGCCTACCTTCATCGGTGCTGCCGTCACCTGACAAAGGAGGTGGCACCCATTCTGGGTCACCCTCCTCTTCACCCCCTGATATGTCAGACCCAAGGCTAACCTGTGGTGGACTGACGGGAACAGGTGACATGGAGCCCCTGACCGGGCTCCGCTGTCCCCTTGCTGGCGCCTGGGTCTGAATAGGTGCAGGGGTTGTGTGGCTAACACCACCCGCACCAGTTGGAAGGGATTTCATAGGGGGATTTATAGGCCCCTCCACCTCCTCCTCCTCAATCCCTTCCAACAGGTCCTGCCCATCCGCAGGGCTGAACAGTATTTCCGCCTCCTGCATTGCCTCCCCCAAGATGTCCCTCTCATTCTCAAACTCTTCGAACATGAGAGGGGACAATTCTTGAATTCTTGGGAGCTGGGGGTTGGTTCTACAGGAGGCGGTGTGCTGCAGTTGCTGGCAGCCGGGGCAGAGGACTCCGTGGCACTCGAATCGGCCACAAGAGCAAAGACAGCCTCTGCATCCTGGGAAGTTATGGGCCGGCTGCCAATTATGAAAAAGTCACGGATCAGGCGGACACCCCTGCCACCTGTGTCTGCCTGTCCGTGGCTTGATGAGCGGCCCCGTGCTGGGAGTGGTCCAGCGCGGGAACCAACTCCCCTGTTACCCCGACCACGTCCACAACTGCCTGCATGGCCCGGTACACTCATACTGGGGATTAGGGGAAAACTTTATTGGGGTGGGGACGATAGGTGTAAAATGAAAGGACGAAAACGGTAACACACGACACTAAACACGTAAAGCTAAGACTAAACTAACAGACACAGAGACTAAAAAAACGTTTTTTTTTTTTTTTTTAACGGACGACTAACAAAACTACACTAAATGCCAAACACTTAAAACGTAAACTCTTTTTTTAACCTGACACAAACAGTAACTGACACACAGAGACTACAAGACGGGTTTTTTTTAACGTAAGACAGAAAAAACTACACTAAACACGTAAACCTATAAACTATTTTTTGTAGTTTTTATTGTTTTTAAACCTAAGACAGACACTGACACACAGACAAAAAAATGTTTTTTTTTTAACGGAGGACAGACAGAACTAGACTAAACAAAGAACATATAAAACTTAAATTTTTTTTTTTTTTAAACTTAACAGACACTAACTTAGACTAAAACACTTTTTAAAAATAACAAATAATGGAAAAAAAAAAACTAATACACTAACTGGACGGACACTAACTGACAGACAAAACAGACAGATAGACCTTACACTATACTATATCACTAACTAACCTAAACTACACGCTGCCCTGAAAAATCTAAACTTTACTATTCCCTAACTGTAGCCCTAATACCTAACCTAAACTATCAAGCACTATCTATCTATCTATCTATCTATCTATCAGCTACCTACCTAACTCGATGCCCTACACTTAACCCTGCACTGAACCCTATCTGCTACACTAGGCCCTAACACTAACTATATTTTTCTCCTAACTCTACTAAACTATCTCAAATTATTTCGACCCTATCAGCTATAAAACTAAACTACACTATTCCCTAATCACTACCTGAAACTAACTAACTAGAATATTATAAATTAAATCCAGATGATCTAAAACGCACAGCAGACAAAATAACACAGCTCCAAGCTCCAACAAATCCAACACCACAAAATGGCTGCTGGGTGATGTCGTCACTTATATAGTGAAGGGGTAGTCTAGTTTCCTATTGGTTGCTAGGGATGTTGCTAAGTTGTGACAAAGCCTTCTCATTGGCTATTCACGCTAGGAGAAGGGAGGGAAAATGATAATGATGAGTCACCTCATACATTGTAGAAAAAAAAAAAAAAATTCGCATGGAGAATATAACGAAAATTTACTCACCGAAATTTTTGTTTCCTGGAGTCCGTAGGCAGCACACACCAAAGGGTTAAGTCCCCTAGGTACAACCAGAATTAGAGACCAATTAGTAAGCAGTAGATTGATTAATTAATTAGGAACCTTCCAGTATAAAGCGCCACAAACCACACAGAGCCTTGTATTGTATGCAGCAATAATTTATTTATGGGTGGGCATATTGTGCTGCCTACGGACTCCAGGAAACAAAAATTTCGGTGAGTAAATTTTCGTTTTCCTGTTCGTCCTTGGCAGCACACACCAAAGGGACTTTAAAGCAGTACTCAAGGGGAGGGAGCACTGGCCGCCAATTGTAGCACTCGTTTGCCAAAAGAAGCTTCTTCTGCTGCCTGGATGTCTAACCTGTAGTGCTTAATAAAGGTTGAAGACGTGGACCATGTTGCGGCCTTGCAAATTTGTTCTAAAGGTATTTGCGTTAGCTCCGCCCAGGAAGAAGCCGTGGATCTTGTTGAATGAGCCTTAATTACTAAAGGACATTGCAAGCCAGAAATTGAGTAGGCCAACTCTATTGATTGTTTAATCCATCTTGCCAAAGTTGCTTTACTGGCTCTTTTACCCTTATTTGGTCCTTGATGTTGTAGAAAAAGGTTTTCAGATATCCGGAACGATGAGGTGCATTGAATATAGTGCAGCACCGCTCTTCTGACGTCCAGTAGATGACTTTGGTCTTGTGTATTAACCTGGATCACTGGTAGATAAACTTCCTGATTAATGTTAGTCGTTGAAGCGATTTTGGGTAAGAACCCCGGCATGGTGCGAAGAACCAAACAATGGCCTAGATCTCTTAAATATGGTTCCCTGCAGGACAGGGCTTGCAGTTCACTTATACGTCTTGCTGACGCAATGGCAACTAAAAACAAGGTTTTCGCAGACAGATGCTTGAGTGATGCTTCTTCTAGCGGCTCAAATGGTGGTTTACACAAAGCTGATAATACCACCGACAAGTCCCAGGATGGAATGGGATGGTGAAATGACGGATTCACATTTCTCAGGGCTTTGAAGAAGGTGCGGATCAATGGATTATTTGTGAATTTCCCCTGCAGCTGCGCATTTACCGGGGTAAAGTGAACTTTCAACGTGTTGGTTTTTAGTCCTTTTTTGAAGCCATCATGAAGGAAGTGTATGACCGTATTTAATGATTCTGGGTTTTCAGAAGTATTTTGACACCAGGTTTTAAATATGCGCCAAACTCTGTTGTAAACCCTTATTGTGGCTGGTTTTCAGGCAGCTAGGAGTGTACTGATCACCTCTTCTGGAAGGCCTAAATGGACTAAAGACTCCCGCTCAGTCTCCAGGCCGTCAATTTCAGACTGTTGGGGTTTGGATGCAGAATCCCATTTTGAGTGAGAAGATCCTGTTGGGGCGGAATCCTCCAAATTCTCTTCTTGGATAGGCGGAGAGCTAGGGAAAACCACGTTCTTCGTGGCCAGTATGGGAGGATTACTATCGCTTCCGCTTGATCCTGCTGTATTTTCTTGAGCACCTTCGGGACCATAGGAATTGGAGGAAATATGTATATTAACTCTTTCTTCCAGCTGATTGACAATCCGTCGATCGCATATGCTTGAGGGGAGCGGTGAATGGAGCAGAACAGTTTGGTTTTGTTGTTCCGATCTGTTGCCATGACGTCTATATGCGGTTTCCCCAACGAGTCACTATTTGTGTGAATACCGCTGGATTGAGACTCCATTCTCCCGGAAGGATTTTCTTGCGGCTGAGCTGGTCGGCCATGATGTTCAATGTACCTTTTATGTGGACCGCTGTTATATCTTTTGTCCATGCTTCGGCCCACTTCATCAGACGACTGCACTCTTTGGAGAGGCTGTTGTTCCTTGTCCCCCTTGCTTGTTGATGTAGTACACCGTAGGAATGTTGTCCGAATGGATTAGGACACTGCGATCCTTCAGCTGATCCTGAAAATGTTTCAACGCTAGACGTACTGCTTTTAATTCCTTCCAGTTGGAAGACTTCCTGGAGTCTGCAATACTCCATTCTTTTTGCACCCATAGATTGTCGACATGAGCACCCCAACCCCAGGAGGAGGCATCCGTAGTGAGGTGAATCTGGATCTGGGGTTGTAGGCTTCTCCCTTCTAGCAGGTGATTGGAGGGTATCCACCACTTGAGATCTTGGCGTGTTGACCATGGAATCACGAATTTCCTGTCTAACGAATGATAGTTCTTGTCCCAGGCTGCTAGGATGGCATGTTGTAGTTCTCTGAAGTGAGCTTTCGCCCATGGCACTGCATCTACCAAGGATGTTAACAGGCCTAAGACTGACATCGCCCTCTGAAACGAAATTCTGGGGGAAGAAATTATTTTCTCTATATTCTTGCAAAGTTTCGTTATCTTGTCTGAGGAGAGCTTGATATTCATGCGTTTTGAATCCAGGTTGAAGCCCAGGAAGGTTATCTCTTGAGATGGAAGAAGTTGAGATTTCTTGTGATTCACCAGAAAGCCATGGTTCTTGAGCATTAGTAGGGCCATGTTTAACTGTTCTGCCAGTTGAACTGAAGATTTTGCCATCAATAACCAGTCGTCTAGATACGGTATGCAACATATTCCCTTGAGGCATAGAGCTTCCGCTAGGACCACTGCTATTTTCGAGAACACCCTGGGAGCTGACGATATCCTGAAGGGTAAACAGGTGAACTGAAGATGTGATACCCCGATTTGAGTCTGGACCGCTATTCTTAGATACTTCCGATGCTTTGGAAAAATGGGAATGTGCAGGTACGCATCCTGAAGATCTATTGATGCCAAGTAATTGTCTTCCTCTAGTAGAGATATCACTGAGCGGATTGACTCCATTTTGAATTTCTTCTTGGCAATATAATTCTTCAGGAACGTCAGATCCACTACTAGTCTCCACTTGTTTCCAGGTTTGGGCACTGGGAACACCTTTGAATAGATTCCTATGCCCGTTTCCGCAGCCGGTACTGGTTCTAGGGCAGCTTTTGCTTTGAATTCTTCTAGCAACTGCCAGATTATTGGACTTGCATGATTTATGCAAAATCGATCTGGAGGATGTTTTATAAACTCCAGGACATATCCTCTTTGAATAGTGGAAACGACCCATGTGTCGTTTGACGTATTTTCCCATGTAGCAGCAAAGTTCTTTAATCTTCCTTCTACCGCTGGGAGGGTCCTGGTGTCATTGTGTTGGTTTTTTATCCTTTTTGTTAAAGTCTGATCTTCCTTGTGTGGAACGGAATTTTCTTTGCCTGTCAAACTGTTGTTTGTTCTGAAATCTAAGAGATCTTCTCCTTTGAAACCGAAAGGATTTAAACGATTTATTTTTTGTTTCGGGAAATTTAGTAGTTTTACCATCATTTAATGATTGTAAAATTTTTTCCAGTTGAGGACCAAATAATGATGTGGGCTGGAAAGGGAGATTGCAAAAATGGAACTTGGATGAGAGGTCACCTGACCATTGTTTCATCCATAGGGATCTTCTAGCGGAATTTACAGTTGCCATGGCTCTTGATGCAAACCTCAAAGAATCTAATGGTGAGTCACACAGGAATTCAGAGGCTTGTTTCAAAATCGGAATTTTTTTCAGAATTTCCTCCCTTGAAACCCCATCTTCTAAGTCATTAGATAATTGAGAAAGCCAGATTCTCAAGGATCTTGCAACTGGTACAGAAGCTAGAGATGGTAAGCATGAGGCTGAAGTAGACGCATATGCCTTTTTTAACAGAGTTTCTGCTTTACTGTCAACAGGATCTATGAGTAAAGAGGCCTCTTCAAAAAATGACTTTTTTGACAATCTGGCAACCGGGAGATCCACTTTAGGAACAGACATCCATTCTTTGCATGCATCATCTGCTAATTTGTATATATATTTAAACCTGGAACATGGATCCGGATTTTTATCTGGTTTCTCCCAGTCCTGCTTCATCCACTTATTGAGCAGTGGGTGACCAGGAAAAGCCTTGCTTTCCATTTTGAGAAAATAGAACAGCTTGTCACACTGTAATTTATCAGAGACATCTCTTTCTGACTCAATAGTGCCTTTTACAGCTTTGAGAAGGCCCCCTAGCTTCTCTTTACGGAACAGCATGATGTCTTCCATATTATCAGAGCCTGAGTCCACTTCACCCTCAGAGGAGCTATCAGAAGATGAGATACACTGTGGCTCACACACTTCATGAGACGTTTTTGCTTTCTTATTTGAAGCTCTGACTTCATTAAACAGAGATGTCAATTCATTTTTAAACCAGCTCAGAAATCCACTATGTTGGGATTCAGACTCCCCAGCACAATCCTGACATAAATCAGGGTGAACATCATCTGGCATAGGCTGTTGGCAATTCCTGCAGCAGCAGTGTCTGGATTTTCTTTTCCTTTTCAGAGATTCCTCTTGAGAGGCAGACATCTAAACAGAGAAACACAAGGTTTCAGCCAGGATTGTAAAGGGAAAAACAAGGTGCTAGAGGAGACAGCTGCATCCAACCTATGCCAGAATTTTGCATACATGTTATCCCCATACGCTATCTTCCTTACCTTGGCAAGCAGAGGGAGTAGCGTCCTGGCAAGTGCATGTAGTTGTGGAGCCGCGGAGTTTTTAAAAAACATCCGGGACGCGCCAGCCTGAGTGTGCACGCGCGAGATATCGCGATTCCCCAGTATCCTCTCACGCGTGTACCTCTGCTATAGCGCGTGTCTCTGCCGCCTCAACCTCAACCCACATTAAACAGAGGGAGGCAGGCAGAGCATGGAGCGAGGTGCTACATAAATGCACTGGGGAACAACACACTCGCTTCCATCTTCAGGGTGAGGGACACAATGTATCAACCCTGGCAGGGGATAACGTGGGTGGTGATGGTCTCTTCAGGCTGATCCTAGAGAAAAAAAAATACAAGGCTCTGTGTGGTTTGTGGCGCTTTATACTGGAAGGTTCCTAATTAATTAATCAATCTACTGCTTACTAATTGGTCTCTAATTCTGGTTGTACCTAGGGGACTTAACCCTTTGGTGTGTGCTGCCAAGGACGAACAGGAAATCACTATATTCTACATATTCGAAAATTCTAATAAACAAAACCTGTATGAAAATAGCTAGATGCCCCTACGCGATTACAAAAATGCTAATATTGTATTCTAAATGATTCTAATTACTGAATACTGATGTATAATTTTCCTCTTTACTGTATTTTATGTCATGCGAAAAATCGGCAATTACATATGCGCGTGAATCGGATCGCATAAGGGCAGTATACTATTAGGTTAGCTTGCTTGGTCGAATAGACGAAGATAAAGAAAATAGCGAATATAGTGCTATATTCACAATATTCATCTATTCGTGTAAACCAGGCATGCTCAACCTGCGGCCCTCCAGCTGTTGCAAAACTACAACTCCCATCATTCCTTGACAGCCTACAACTATCATCCTACAGAAGGGCATCGTGGGAGTTGTAGTTTTACAACAGCTGGAGGGCCGCAGGTTGAGCATCCCTGGTGTAAACCAACCAAGAGCGCGAATATTCAAATTGCGAATTTTTATCGCGAATATCGCAACTCGATAATTCGCGAATATTTAGAATATGATGCTATATATTCGCTAATTTGAATATTCGCCATTTTTCCAATATCTGAAAGGCGAAAACATGACTTGTCCCTGCTTCCTTCTTGTGGGCCAATGAGTCATTGGGCCACAAGCAACTTAAGCAGGAAGGAATCATGTTTTCATTTTAAATGGGAATCCATCAACCGTTAGGAGCTCAGCTCAATGTTTAATTCGCGACGCGAGTATATGTTCGCATCGGAATTAAACTTTGAGCTGAGCTCCTAATGGTTGGTTGAACTTTCTACTTGCTGGAATATAAGGAAGATTGTGAATATAGTGCTATATTCGTGAATTCATTATAATCGTAATATTCTAGCAAGCCATTGCCAACCATTAGGAACCCAGCTGAAGTTGACCGAAGTTGAATTCGCTATGCGAGTATTACAGGTTAAATTAATCGCAATGTGAATTCAACTTAGATCTTATGACCGAGTCGACCAAGACAACCCATTAAATGAACCTAATAGTATACTTCCCTTATGCGGTGCGATTCACGCGCATATGTAATAGCCAATTTTTCGCATGACATAAACTATCTTACATACAGAGAATTATAAATCAGTAATGAGAATTGTTACTGTAATGTATAATCTGCCTCTTTATGTATTATACTGTATTTTACATCATGCGAAAAATCGGCAATTACATATGCGCGTGAATCGGATCGCATAAGGGCAGTATACTATTAGGTTAGCTTGCTTGGTCGAATAGACGAAGATAAAGAAAATAGCGAATATAGTGCTATATTCACAATATTCATCTATTCGTGTAAACCAGGCATGCTCAGCCTGTGGCCCTCCAGCTGTTGCAAAACTACAACTCCCATCATTCCTTGACAGCCTACAACTATCATCCTACAGAAGGGCATCGTGGGAGTTGTAGTTTTACAACAGCTGGAGGGCCGCAGGTTGAGCATCCCTGGTGTAAACCAACCAAGAGCGCGAATATTCAAATTGCGAATTTTTATCGCGAATATCGCAACTCGATAATTCGCGAATATTTAGAATATGATGCTATATATTCGCTAATTTGAATATTCGCCATTTTTCCAATATCTGAAAGGCGAAAACATGACTTGTCCCTGCTTCCTTCTTGTGGGCCAATGAGTCATTGGGCCACAAGCAACTTAAGCAGGAAGGAATCATGTTTTCATTTTAAATGGGAATCCATCAACCGTTAGGAGCTCAGCTCAATGTTTAATTCGCGACGCGAGTATATGTTCGCATCGGAATTAAACTTTGAGCTGAGCTCCTAATGGTTGGTTGAACTTTCTACTTGCTGGAATATAAGGAAGATTGTGAATATAGTGCTATATTCGTGAATTCATTATAATCGTAATATTCTAGCAAGCCATTGCCAACCATTAGGAACCCAGCTGAAGTTGACCGAAGTTGAATTCGCTATGCGAGTATTACAGGTTAAATTAATCGCAATGTGAATTCAACTTAGATCTTATGACCGAGTCGACCAAGACAACCCATTAAATGAACCTAATAGTATACTTCCCTTATGCGGTGCGATTCACGCGCATATGTAATAGCCAATTTTTCGCATGACATAAACTATCTTACATACAGAGAATTATAAATCAGTAATGAGAATTGTTACTGTAATGTATAATCTGCCTCTTTATGTATTATACTGTATTTTACATCATGCGAAAAATCGGCAATTACATATGCGCGTGAATCGCACAGCATTAGAGAGTATGATATTGTGTTCATTCAATGGGTTATCTTGGTCTACTCGAATAGATGAATATTGCGAATATAGCAGTATATTCGCTATCTTCTCTATATTCGACCCAGCAAGCCAACCTAATAGTATACTGCCCTTATGCAGTGCGATTCACGCGCATATGTAATTGCCGATTTTTCGCACGACACAAACTATCTTACATACAGAGGACAATTATAAATCAGTAATGAAAATTGTTACTGATGTATAATTTTGCCTCTTTTTGTAGTAAACTGTATTTTACATCATGCGAAAAATCGGCAATGACATATGCGCATGAATCGCACCACATAAGGGCAGTATGATATTGGGTTCATTCAATGGGTTATCTTGGTCTATTCGAATAGACGACTATTGCGAATATGGCAGTATATTCGCTATCTTCTCTATATTCGACCCAGCAAGCCAACCTATTTAGTATACTGCCCTTATGCGATCCGATTCACGCGCATATGTAATTGCCGATTTTTCGCATGACACAAACTATCTTACACACAGAGGACAATTATAAATCAGTAATAAGAATTGTTACTGTGATGTATAATTTGCCTCTTTATGTCATGCGAAAAATCGTCAATTACATATGCGCGTGAATCGCACCGCATAAGGGCAGTATGATAATGGGTTCATTCAATGGGTTGTCTTGGTTGGTTTACACGAATAGACAAATATTGCGAATATAGCACTATATTTGCTATTTTCTTTATCTTCATCTATTCGACCAAGCAAGCTAACCTAATAGTATACTGCCCTTTTGCGATCCGATTCACACGCATATGTAATTGCCGATTTTTTGCATGACATAAAATACAGTAAAGAGGAAAATTATACATCAGTATTCAGTAATTAGAATCATTTAGAATACAATATTAGCATTTTTGTAATCGCGTAGGGGCATCAAGCTATTTTCATACAGGTTTTGTTTGTTAGAATTTTCGAATATGTAGAATATAGTGATATATTCTCCATGCAAATTTTTTTTTTTTTTCTACAATGTATGAGGTGACTCATCATTATAATTTTCCCTCCCTTCTCCTAGCTTGAATAGCCAATGAGAAGGCTTTGTCACAACTTAGCAACATCCCTAGCAACCAATAGGAAACTAGACTACCCCTTCACTATATAAGTGACGACATCACCCAGCAGCCATTTTGTGGTGTTGGATTTGTTGGAGCTTGGAGCTGTGTTATTTTGTCTGCCGTGCGTTTTATATCATCTGGATGTAATTTATAATATTCTAGTTAGTTAGTTTCAGGTAGTGATTAGGGAATAGTGTAGTTTAGTTTTATAGCTGATAGGGTCGAAATAATTTGAGATAGTTTAGTAGAGTTAGGAGAAAAATATAGTTAGTGTTAGGGCCTAGTGTAGCAGATAGGGTTCAGTGCAGGGTTAAGTGTAGGGCATCGAGTTAGGTAGGTAGCTGTAATATATAAGATAGATAGATTTTTTTCCATTATTTGTTATTTTTAAAAAGTGTTTTAGTCTAAGTTAGTGTCTGTTAAGTTTAAAAAATAAAAATAAAATTGAAGTTTTATATGTTCTTTGTTTAGTCTAGTTCTGTCTGTCCTCCGTTAAAAAAAAACTTTTTTTTGTCTGTGTGTTAGTGTCTGTCTTAGGTTTAAAAACAATAAAAACTACAAAAAATAGTTTATAGGTTTACGTGTTTAGTGTAGTTTTTTTCTGAAAAAACCCGTCTTGTAGTCTCTGTGTGTCAGTTACTGTTTGTGTCAGGTTAAAAAAAGAGTTTACGTTTTAAGTATTTGGCATTTAGTGTAGTTTTGTTAGTCGTCCGAAAAAAAAAAAAAAATTTTAGTCTCTGTGTGTCAGTTAGTGTCTGTCTTAGGTTAAAAATAAAAATAAAAAAGTTTTAAAGTTTTACATGTTTTGTGTTTAGTGTAGTTTTGTCAGTCCTCCGTTAAAAAAAAAACAAAAAACGTTTTTTAGTCTCTGTGTCTGTTAGTTTAGTCTTAGCTTTACGTGTTTAGTGTCCTGTGTTACAGTTTTCGTCCTTTAATTTTACACCCATCGTCCCCACCCCAATAAAGTTTTCCCCTAATCCCCAGTATGAGTGTACCGGGCCGTGCAGGCAGTTGTGGACGTGGTCGGGGTAACAGGGGAGTTGGTTCCCGCGCTGGACCACTCCCAGCACGGGGCCGCTCATCAAGCCACGGACAGGCAGACACAGGTGGCAGGGGTGTCCGCCTGATCCATGACTTTTTCATAAGTGGCAGCCGGCCCATAACTTCCCAGGATGCAGAGGCTGTCTTTGCTCTTGTGGCCGATTCGAGTGCCACGGAGTCCTCTGCCCCGGCTGCCAGCAACTGCAGCACACCGCCTCCTGTAGAACCAACCCCCAGCTCCCAAGAATTGTCCCCTCTCATGTTCGAAGAGTTTGAGAATGAGAGGGACATCTTGGGGGAGGCAATGCAGGAGGCGGAAATACTGTTCAGCCCTGCGGATGGGCAGGACCTGTTGGAAGGGATTGAGGATCAGGGGCCTATAGATCCCACTATGAAATCCCTTCCAACTGGTGCGGGTGGGGTTAGCCACACAACCCCTGCACCTATTCAGACCCAGGCGCCAGCAAGGGGACAGCGGAGCCCGGTCAGGGGCTCCATGTCACCTGTTCCCGTCAGTCCACCACAGGTTAGCCTTGGGTCTGACATATCAGGGGGTGAAGAGGAGGGTGAACCGGAATGGGTGCCACCTCCTTTGTCAGGTGACGGCAGCACCGATGAAGGTAGGCACCCGAGGCAAATGGTGCGCCAGGTCACCAGGGAGCCCAGTGTCAGGGGCTCCACTGGTAATGGCAGCAGGAGTAGGCAGCAGCAGCCAGCTCCACCTGTGCGCACCGAGCCCGAACAGGCGCAAGCCAGCACCCCCCCATCTGACAGGAGGTCGGTGCAGAGGTCGCCTGTTTGGGCTTACTTCACCCTGGCAGCAGATGATGTCACAGTTGGCATTTGTAAGCTGTGCAATGCCAGGGTGAGGAGAGGGAGATCTATGGCTCGGCTGGGTAACACAGCCCTCAACCAGCACATCCGAGTCAACCACTGGCGGGAGTGGGAACAGATGAAGGGTGGTGAAAGCAGCAGTGCCACCAGCAGTGTGCAGGAGACAGCAGCTCCTGCCACTGTACTGCAGTCACCCCAACCCGTTCCACCAACTCATTCCCACTCCCCCGCTCCCTCTAGTAGAGGTACTGGTACCGGCAGCCATACCTCTGCCTCCACTGCACCCTCCTCTGCCGTCCGTCTCCAGCCATCTATTGCAGATGCTTTTGAACGCACCGCGCCCAACGCCCCCGGGGACCGTCACGTGTGTTCACTCAATGGGCTCCTGGCAAGGGTTATCGCCCAACATCTGCTGCCTTACAATCTGGTGGATAGCAATCCATTTAGGCAGATGTTGGAGCAGGCCCAACCCAGATGGCATGTCCCCAGCCGCCATTACTTTGCCAGGACTGGCGTCCCTGCCCTTCACCAGCAGATTGTGCGGAATGTATCCCTGTCGCTGGATCATGCTGTCAGCGACAGGGTGCATCTCACAATGGATGCCTGGACCAGCAGGCATGGGCAGGGACGCTATATAAGCTTCACAGCCCATTGGGTGTCCTTCCGAGGCGCCGGGGAGGGATTGGCGGCATCTGATTTTGTGGTGCCGCCTCGGGGTGTCCAGGGGAGAACTGCTGCTCTCCCGCAAGCCACTGTCTTCACAGCTGCTGAGCCCCCCAGCAAGTGTCCCGTTGCTATGCAAGTGTGGGGCACGTTCACTGCCAGGCCGTGCTCCAGCTTGTGAGCGTAGGGGACCGGAGACACACTGGACCTGATGTTCTGTCCGCTCTACAGGCTCAGGTTCAGAAGTGGTTGACACCCCGAAGGCTCCAAGCAGGTATGGTTGTCTGTGACAACGGCAGCAACCTACTCGCCGCCCTTCATGCTGGCAGTCTGACCCACGTGCCCTGCATGGCACATTTCCTCAACCTAGTGGTACAGAAGTTCCTTCGTACATACCCAGGGTTGAGTGACATTGTGCTGAGGGTACGTAGGATTGCCAGCCACTTCAGACGCTCCCCAACTGCCGCCGCGTCCCTGTCCAAACTACAGAGGGACCACAACCTGCCCCCCCACAGGCTGATTGTGGACAGTGTGACGCGGTGGAACTCCACCCTCCACATGCTGGAGAGGTTGTGGGAGCAGCGACGGGCAGTGAGGGAATACCTGCTGGACCTAGGCACTTCAGGGCCATCACACCCACTCCCCTACATCACCAATGCGGAGTGGGGGCAGATACAGCAGGTCTGCCACCTGCTGGCCCCATTCGAGCAGGCGACAAAGATGGTCAGAGAGGAGCATGTCAGTCTGAATGACGTGCTCCCCCTAGTGTTCCTGCTGGACAGGACACTAGATCGCCTGCTCGAAGCTGCGGAGAGTGCCTTGGTGGAGCAAGATGAGGCGGGGGTGGGGCATCTCCGAACGGGAGCAGCAGCATCAGCAGCAGGAGGACCAAGAGGTCATGGTCCCGGGCGGTGGTGAAGAGTCACAGCGGGCTGTGCTCTACCCCATGGCTGCCCATGTGCTGCGATTCCTCAGGAGGTACCCCCAGATCAAAAAATTTAAGGAGAGGGAAGACATTTGGTTGGCCACCCTTTTAGACCCTCGCTGCAAGGGGAAACTGGAGCAGTTCATCCCAGCCAGCCGGAGGCAGGCCCGTCTTGAAAAATTGCGGGCCTGTCTTATCCACCGGCTGAAAGAGGCAAACCCTCGGCCTCAAGCTCCAGTTCTCCCCGCCCATCTCACCCAGCAGGCAGCTGGCACTAGCAGCACCAGCCGAGCAGGTGACCTTCTGGGTGAGATGAGGCTCTTCTACCAGTCTGCGCTACCCAGTACCAGCAGCAGTAGCAGAATCAGTCACCACCAGCGGCTGGCCCGCATGGTGGCAGACTACATGGGGTCGGGAGGTGCTTCTGAAGGCATTACCACCGACGACCCCATAGAGTACTGGGTTGCCAGGCTGGACACCTGCCGTTAGCTCGCTCAGTATGCGCTGGAGTTACTATCTTGCCCCCCCTCCAGCGTACTGTCTGAGCGGGCATTCAGCGCGGCAGGTGGGGTGGTCACGGATATTGATATTTATTTGATCGATATTTTTTGTCAAGTTTGTATCATGTATATATTAATTTAATTTTTCAATTATGAATTTGTTTTGAACATGTTGAGTTACATTTGGGCCTTTAAACATAATGTCTGCTGCTGGCTGTGCTGCTGAATTTGGCCAAGCTACATGTGGCCATGATAATATACCACTTCTGAAATCCTGGTTGGGAACTGAGAACATGATCTAGCAGCCAATCCTTTACAGCTTTACAGTTTAAACATTCCCCTACGAAATTCTCCCCGCTGCCTGTGATACAATTACCTTACACAATGGGTTGATGTAATTATCACAGGCAGGAGAATACATAGTTTTAAACAATGTCTCCTGTCCTGGAGACAACAGAGGAGTAATTCAATTATCTCTCAGGACAAAGGGAAATCGCCAAAACACACGTGGGGACAATAGGACAGACATCACTATTCAATACACAATGTCCCACCCTTTACAGTAAATATAGACATTTAACATATCCCCAGATGGCTTGGATCTGAGCGCTCAATATATCCAAACAGCGCTCAGATGCCACAAACACAGTCAAATCACCATGTGGTTTAATTTTAGCATGGGCTGATGAGAAGGGCTATAATCCTGGGTTAAGAAGCTGGCAACAAGGCTTCTCCAGCACCCATTGGCCAGGTTGATTTCGCCATACTGCCGTTGATCACACTGCTGTTGATGCTGCTGCATGTCATGAAAATTTTGACTTACATTTGAGCCTTTTAACATAACGTCTGCTGCTGCCTGTAAAGCCGAATCGGGCCATGCTACATGTTGCCCTGATAATACACCACTCCTTAAATCCTGCCGTTGATGCTGCTGCATGTCATGAAAATTTTGACTTACATTTGAGTCTTTTAACATAACGTCTGCTGCAGTCTGTGATGCCGAATCGGGCCAAGCTACATGTTGCCCTGATTAAACACCACTCATTAAATCCTGCCGTTGATGCTGCTGCATGTCATGAAAATTTTGACTTACATTTGAACCTTTTAACATAACGTCTGCTGCTGCCTGTGATGCCGAATCGGGCCATGCTACATGTTGCCCTGATAATACACCACTCCTTAAATCCTGATGTTGATGCTGCTGCATGTCATGAAAATTTTGACTTACATTTGAGCCTTTTAACATAACGTCTGCTGCTGCCTGTGATGCCGAATCGGGCCATGCTACATGTTGCCCTGATAATACACCACTCCTTAAATCCTGCCGTTGATGCTGCTGCATGTCATGAAAATTTTGAGTTACATTTGAGCCTTTTAACATAACGTCTGCTGCTGCCTGTGATGCCAAATCGGGCCAAGCTACATGTTGCCCTGATAATACACCAGTACTTAAATCCTGCCGTTGATGCTGCTGCATGTCATGAAAATTTTGACTTACTTTTGAGCCTTTTAACATAACGTCTGCTGCTGCCTGTGATGCCGAATCGGGCCATGCTACGTGTTGCCCTGATAATTCACCACTCCTTAAATCCTGATGTTATTGCTGCTGCATGTCATGAAAATTTTGACTTACATTTGAGCCTTTTAACATATCGTCTGCTGCTACCTGTGATGCCGAATCGGGCCACGCTACATGTTGCCCTGATAATACACCACTCCTTAAATCCTGATGTTATTGCTGCTGCATGTCATGAAAATTTTGACTTACATTTGAGCCTTTTAACATATCGTCTGCTGCTGCCTGTGATGCCGAATCGGGCCACGCTACATGTTGCCCTGATAATACACCACTCCTTAAATCCTGCCGTTGATGCTGCTGCATGTCATGAAAATTTTGAGTTACATTTGAGCCTTTTAACATAACGTCTGCTGCTGCCTGTGATGCCGAATCGGGCCATGCTACATGTTGCCCTGATAATCCACCACTCCTTAAGTCCTGCCGTTGATGCTGCTGCATGTCATGAAAATTTTGAGTGACATTTGATCGCACAGGGAATAATCATAGAGTCCAGACCTTCACACTTTTTTTAAAGTAAAATTTCGCTTGGGTTATTTAATTTTTTATTATAAACTGGAAGTGTGCTTACCTGCCAGTGCCTGGCGTTATTCTGCCTAGTTACAAATGGAAACTTATGAGTCAGCATTCTAGTACTGTGTTAACTCTAGATGCTGTATGTCCTGATCATGTGTAGACAACCATCATGGACCTGATTTTCTCCTTTGCACTTTAACAATTATAGAATTATGAATTCTCTTAACCTGGTTTGCATGTTTCGTATTCTCGCATGTGCTCAGCTTATTTATGTATTGTCAATATTTAGACATAAAAATATTTATTTAAATAATCTTTTTAAAAAGACATTTTATCTAGCGTTGTTTGGCTTCATTCACAAAATGAAATAATTTCAATTTATTTTATTATTTTTATTTTAAATTAAGTGTGGTTTGGGGCGGCTATGTTGTGGTTCACGCTGTAGCATGGTGTGGACCGCATGTGGCTTTCCCTTGTCTAAAGGTCTTGTGCAGTTGGCATTGTACAGGACTGATTGATGAACCTACGAAAATGTATATATTTTATTTTTATTTTATTTTTTTTGTTGTCACACGGATTTAGGATCCAACACGGTGTTGTCTGTCATTCTGGGAGGGATGGCTGACTTTCGTGTTGACCTCTCTACATGGTTGGGTGTGACTGGCGTTATACTCATCCGTGTGGAAATCCGGTTTTGTGAATGGAGCCATGTAGCAACATTTAAATATGTATAGGTACTTTTCTTGTTTAATTTACTTATTGGCAATTATGTAATGAGGATTTGCACATGCTAATTATATATAACCACTGCTTTAAGATTTTAAGTATAAACTGTGTACTATATGATGTTCTTGGAGACATGTCACCGGTTAGAGAATTCATATAATCATAGTCATGTAATCAATCATATGTTTCTATGTGTACGGCGGAAGCAATGCTACAACATGCAAATTATTAAAAAATTGGACGCTATCGAAGATCCATGCTGGTTAGTTCTTACCCCTACAATTTTATTGTTCCAACATTGTTCCTTCTTTTTGGTTTATAGTTCTGATAACAAGATTTGATTGTAAAGAAATTTTTGGAATTTGTAAAAGTTTATAATTTTGCTAATTTGATAAATCAAACAAGGTTTTTTGCAGTTATTATTACTCTGTTCAAGTTTTGTATTTTAATAGTTAATTGTTTGATGAAAAAATACATTTATTATTTATGATAATTTGAAATTTATGTTACTACATAAAATAATTTAGTTACTAGGAAAATTAACCAAAAAATTTATTTTAAATGTAACTCTGGACTATTAGAATGCTTTGCTTTGTATTTAATATTTAATACACAACCATTACCAATGACTACTACTATCGTGATCCATTTGAGTTATGTGTAGGCCTCATACTACCCTATTTCTATATACCTGCGGATGCTGTATGTCAGGATACTGATTAGTTTGGGAACGGACTCTAGGGGCCTTTACTTAAAAAAAAATGTTTAACCATTATAGTGAAAACTTCAAAGTTTTTTAATTTAAATAAATTAAAATAAACAATATAATTACAAAAAAATAAAATAAAACAATTTCACAAATCTTAATAGGGCAATGCCCTCATAGTTTTAACCATTTTTTTTAGATCCCCCATGTCCTTGGCATGCTTCTCCTACATTTCTCTTATGCCATTTGAGAACTGGAGCTTGATCTCCCGCATCTTCCGGAGATGCTGTTCCCGGAATGCCTTCATCCCAGTCTGGTGCTCCCTCTCCATCTTCCTAATTTTTAGGTCTATTTCTTTTAATACTGTAAAAAAATAAAAACAATAAATAAAATAGACGGTGTCGTTTCTGAAGAAACCACATGATGTTGGCTTGAAATTTGATTGGCTGTTGGTGGCTCCACCCACTTTTTTGAATTTTAATCCCAGTGCTCCAGTGACCAACTTTGCAAAGTTTGAAGACTGTGCCAATAAAAGTCTAAGAGCAGCGGCAGTTTGATTTTTCCCATTTAAACAAATGCCTGAAATTTGATAGGGCAGTGTAGACTCCACCCACTTTTTTATAAATATTAATCCCATTCACCTAGTAACCCACAGTGCCAAGTTTGGGGACCCTGGCTTAAATACCGTGGGAATTACAGCTTTTTAACGTTTTCACACTGAAGTCAACAGTGAAAATTTGTTTGGTTGTTTGTGGCTCTGCCCACTTTTTAATGTCCCCCAAATTTGACACAAATTTTCAGGGTGACCCCATGACTAAGTGACCCAAGTTTGGTGACTTTAACTTGAAAGCTGAAGGAGTGACAAAACTTAATAGTTTTCCTATGAAAGTCGATGGGACAAAATGGGGTCTCTGGGGGGCCGCTCCAGGGGCCCGGAGGGTGGGATCGGTTAACAAAGCACAAGCAAAGTTTGTTAATTGTACTCCTAAAACTGTGGGAAGAGTAGAGTATAGAAAATTGCTAAATTTTCATTGGCCAATGGTATCTCCGCCCACTTTGGGGTGCCCCCCCCCCAAATATACCCGTTTATTTGGGTTGACACCAACAATATCTGGTCCGAGTTTGGGGAATAATCATGGCTGCTCGGTATGTCTCAATGGGAATGTATACCTCAGTGAATCAGTACGCCTGTAACTATAGGTTTCAGGGAGGTTTTCTATAGAAATTATTTTGGGCCTGGGTTTTAATAGTCAGAGACATTGGGTCGGACAGGTCACACCCATACTACATCTTGGGGTTTTCATAACATTGTGGTTAAAAAGGCTGTTAAAATCTAGTGTGGCTAGGCGATTGGAACACAGAACAATCCTAGAGGGGAACCAGACCTCTGGAAGACTGTAAAGAGTGTTGAGATAGTACTTTTTTGTTATCCCGCTTGTACGGAACTGTAAGTGTGGGACTAAAGGTTCTCCGATATGTGTGGGCTCAAGAAAGATTATTAGTAAAGCTTTAACAAGCCTATTGTTTGATCCAAAAAAGTGTGTCTATGGTGAAGACTAAACTGACACGTGTTTGTGTAAACAGTGAATGAGTGAAAACAGCCACAGCACATACTAACTCTCCTTGTGGGGGGTGGTGATGAGCTCCTCTTCTTCTTCCTCCTCCTCCTCGTCCCCGTCAGCCACTTGAGGGGGTGAGCCGGTTGGGGTGAAGGTCCATCCTCCACTGACTTCTCTGGGTGGCCAGGGGCATGAAGTTGCCCTGAGGGTCCGGCCTCCTCCTCCTCTGATGCAGATACCTCCCACACCTGCTGTCTGGGAGGCTTGCGTCTGACAGCAGGCAAAGGAACACCTATAATAACAAATTTTACTACTTTTAGAAAAAAATCTAAAAACAAAAATGTACATATGCTTTACATTACTTTTGTATCTTTATTCCAACACTCAGTAATCATTATACCTGGGCATTTTTCGTCCCGTATCTCGCGGATTGTTTCCGCGTGTCTCTTCAAAATGGCCAGACGCTTGTGCTGGCTGTTGTAGTCCCTCCACAGCTCATAGCCAAGCCTGCGCACAATGGCGTTCTTCTCTGCATGGGAGCGGGTCAGGTCGTAGCCCTTCTCCAACATGCGCTGCAGTATAAAAAAAAAAAGCATATAATCAGATTTTATAACGGTAACTTTAAATCTAATATTTCACTTTCAAACACTAATAATTTTTGGTTTGGTGGTTGAGATGATGAATTAATGTTGGTGACTATGGCTAAGGCAGCACATGGCGAGAGGTTCCCCGGGCTTAAACTATGACATGCAGAGCTTTCAGTTAGACTGTCTCTCGCCGTGCGCTGCCTTGCTGCTGCTGTACCGCCGCCCCCGCCACCATTATAGTCAATAGGGACGAAGCGTCATTCTAGGGGCGTAGGTGAACTAGCGGCAGTACGGATCCGACAGGCTGTTTATTTTCCTGGAATAGTCAGACGTACTCCTCTGCCGCTAATGTTAAAGTCGCCTAATCTTATTTTTTTTTTACATTTGGGATTGTGTTGAAATTGTTTGTGTGTGTAGTATGAGATATTGGATATTGGCCATCTGAGAAGAGATGTACCTGTCTAGTGAAGTGACGGTACGGGGTGTAAGGCTGGTTCGCCTTCCGTGGTGCACCCTGGGTAACGCTAAATGAACCAGCAAATACTGAATGTCAAACATTACTTCTCTTGGCTAACGGGACACTTATTAGAATCTATATACTAGGCATCCTCAAACTACGGCCCTCCAGCACACTGCGGCCCACCTGCTTTTTCTAAACTAAAAATCACATCATTCCATGACAGCCTACAGCTATCATCCTATAGATGGGCATCATGGGAGTTGTAGTTTTACAACAGCTGGAAGGCCGCAGTTTGAGAATGCATGCTATAGACTGTGTATGTGTGTGTGTGTTGGGGGTGGGGGGTGGTCAGAGGTGGTGTGGGTTTGAGGGGGGGTCTGGTGGTATGTAGTGGTGGGAATATTGTGTGAGGCGGAAGATTAGATGTGCAATGTGAATCATATATAGATTTATCTGCTATCCGTTTTTTTTTAACCATTAGAAAACGTGGTGTGGTGTTAAACAAGCAGGATATGCTCGAACCCACATACGGTTGTGCATATATATAGGGGAGCATATCCTGCACTTGTAGTCCGTTGTTGATGGCAATCAACAGCAAAAAATGCATACAATGGTAGATGCCAGCAACGGACTACAAGTGCCACAATAACCATCCTACATACGGTAACGATTATGTGGATGTGGAGAACAATCAGAAACTTAACAATAGCAAAGACTGGCTGGCATCTTCCACTGTATGCATTTTTTTGCTGTTGATTGCCATCAGCAACGGATTTCCGGCATCAGGATCCCCTGGGCACCCGTAGACGGCAGGTCCCGATGCCATGCAAGGCATTGGGCAGCCTCTGCACAGCATCAGTCTGCCTTCTCAGACATCGGGTCCCCGTCACAGCAGCACGGGGACCCGATGCGCTCGTTCACTAACCGCAAAACACTTCTATGTCGCGACATAGAAGGGCTTAATCCGCCAGCATCGCTGTAAACAGCGATGCCGGCGGATACAGCAGGGGCTATCAGGGACTGCCATACCCCTGCAGTGATTGGTCAGGGGCAGCTCCTGCACCCGCGCGATCATCTCGCCGTGCATGCACAGCGTTTTGCGTTAAGGGGTTAATGACAGTGAACTCCACAATGCCCGCCCCTTTAATAGTGGCCCCTGCCCCCCATGCATGTAGCAGTGTAGTTTTGTCGTCATACATGATATAAATGAACATTTAAGGACCTGAAAACTATTGAAACCTGTGATCACTTGTTATGGCAACCTGGGGACATGCGAGCTTCTATTGGCTGATAAGGGACATGTGGCCGTATGGATAGCAGTTGGGGGCTTGTTTTTGCTAATGCAGGTCATTTTTGGGGGAATATCTCAGAAATAATACATCCTATAGAGCTGAGCCCCGGTCTAAAACTTTCCCAGACACCTGATGTACCCGTCTGCCAAACTTAGTGAAGATCGGTCCAGTCGTTTGGTCGGCCATAAATAACAGACAGACAGAAACTCATTTTTATATATCTAAGAGATTAGTAGATATTAATGATTTGGGGCAATAAGTATTGTTTTTGAATGCCAACAATACTTGTTTCCACAAATCATTTCTATGTAAGCACTGCAGTAAGCAAACTATGTGAAATTAGATTTTATATGTATTGCAAAAATTTGAGAATGTTTTATCTCCATAAACATACATTTAATTGTTACAAGCGTGTCACATGTACTTATAGCTGTAATGTAATGTTCAATAACTTACTGGGATCAGGATATCTTCCTCCTCTCTGGTAAAATTGTTGCACACCATCTTTATTCGCATGGATCGCATGCACCACAAGAAAACGTGTTGGAACTGCTCCCAGGAAGAAGCCACGCATGGATGTGCGCGTGCGCATGCGCACGAACACGCGCACAAAAACGCGCACAAGCACATACGAATAAGTTAAGTTACTGCCGCCTAACTTAAACAATAACATCTGTATGCACACAAATGTTTCTATGGAAATTATTCGCATTAAAGTCGCGTTGTACGGCTACAGAACTACGAATACGATTGGCTTGTTCGAATTAGCGAATATGGTGAATGCGAATATATCGCTATATTCGCTAATTTAAAAAATGCATTTGCAATAGGAAAGTTGCCTACTGACAGCTCCAAGTTGGATGCGCAATGCGAAATAATTTTTTTTCCCCCCAATGAACACAATATGAAGTTGAACACTTCTAAGTAAGTATTCTGATTGTTGAAAAAAATAATGGTAACTTTTTTCGCAATGCGCATCCAACTTAGAGTATTTGTTCATGTTTGCAAGCCAGCAGGAGATATGCCTTTATATAAAAAGACTCAAACACAACAATAGCTGATCTCATGAAGACCAGCTACAAAAAACACCGTGGAGCCTCACTTAAGAGTCTCAACACGGCAATCCGAAGTGCAAAGCTCCCTGGGAAACAGGAATATGCTAAATAAATGTGGAGCCCCAGTTATGGGTCTACAACACAATGAAAGCCAGATATCCCTCAAAGGAAGGAAAACCAAGCAAAGGGTGTCTCCATTACAGAGATCACCAAAACCACCATATTAAGTGGCCCCTAAGTCAAGATCCCGCTTTTTTACAAGCTTTAAGGATGTGACAGGGAAAACCTATGCCAGTTATCCATCCACAGACAGCTGTTTCGGGGTGTTGCCCCTCATCAGTGCGGAGTAGGATTCTGGCTAACCGGGAGCAATGCCTCGGAGACTACTCAAACACAACAATAGCTGATCTCATGAAGACCAGCTACAAAAAACACAGTGGAGCCTCACTTAAGAGTCTCAACACGGCAATCCGAAGTGCAAAGCTCCCTGGGAAACAGGAATATGCTAAATAAATGTGGAGCCCCAGTTATGGGTCTACAACACAATGAAAGCCAGATATCCCTCAAAAGAAGGAAAACCAAGCAAAGGGGTGTCTCCATTACAGAGATCACCAAAACCACCATATTAAGTGGCCCCTATGTCAAGATCCTGCTTTTTTACAAGCTTTAAGGATGTGACAGGGAAACCTAAGCCAGTTATCCATCCACAGACAGCTGTTTCGGGGTGTTGCCCCTCATCAGTGCGGAGTAGGATTCTGGCTAACCGGGAGCAATGCCTCGGAGACTACTCAAACACAACAACTTAAGTGAGTCTTAAGTGAGGCTCCGCGGTGTTTTTTGTAGCTGGTCTTCATGAGATCAGCTATTGTTGTGTTTGAGTAGTCTCCGAGGCATTGCTCCCGGTTAGCCAGAATCCTACTCCGCACCGGTTTTGGTGAACTCTGTAATGGAGACACCCCTTTGATTGGTTTTCCTTCCTTTGAGGGATATCTGGCTTTCATTGTGTTGTAGACCCATAACTGGGGCTCCACATTTATTTTGCATATTCCTTTATATAAGAAGTTCAATTCGCGTAATGCGAATAAAATATTCGCATATTATCGAGATTATTTTAATAATGACGAATATTCGATTTCGACAAATATATTACGAATATTCATTAGAATATTCGCGATATATCGCGAATTCAAATATGGCACCTCCCGCTCATCACTAAAGAAAACCCATTAAATGAACCCAATATCATACTGCCCTTATGCGGTGCGATTCACGCGCATATGTAATTGCCGATTTTTCGCATGACGTAAAATACAGTTTCCTACATAAAGAGGCAAATTATACATCACAGAAACAATTCTTATTACTGATTTATAATTGTCCTCTGTATGTAAGATAGTTTGTGTCATGCGAAAAATCGGCAATTACATATGCGCGTGAATCGGATCGCATAAGGGCAGTATACTAATAGGTTGGCTTGCTGGGTCGAATATAGAGAAGATAGCGAATATACTGCTATATTCGCAATAGTCGTCTATTCGAGTAGACCAAGATAACCCATTGAATAAACACAATATCATACTCTCTAATGCTGTGCGATTCACGCGCATATGTAATTGCAGATTTTTCGCATGACACAAACTATCTTACATACAGAGGACAATAATAAATCAGTAATGAAAATTGTTACTGTGATGTATAATTTGCCTCTTTATGTGGGAAACTGTATTTTACGTCATGCGAAAAATCGGCAATTGTATATGCGCGTGAATGGGATTGCATAATGCCAGTATACTATTAGGTTGGCTTGCTGGGTCGAATAGACGAAGATAAAGAAAATAGCGAATGTAGTGCTATATTCGCAATATTCGTCTATTCGAGTAGACCAACCAAGACAACCCATTGAATGAACCCAATATCATACTGCCCTTATGCGGTGTGATTCACGCGCATATGTAATTGCCGATTTGTCGCATGATGTAAAATACAGTATAATACATAAAGAGGCAGATTATACATCACAGTAACAATTCTCATTACTGATTTATAATTCTCTGTATGTAAGATAGTTTATGTCATGCGAAAAATTGGCAATTACATATGCGCGTGAATCGCACCGCATAAGGGAAGTATACGATTAGGTTCATTTAATGGGTTGTCTTGGTCGACTCGGTCATAAGATCTAAGTTGAATTCGCATTGCGATTAATATAACCTGTAATACTCGCATAGCGAATTCAACTTAGAGCTGGGTTCCAAATGGTTGGCAATGGCTTGCTAGAATATTACGATTATAACGAATTCACGAATATAGCACTATATTCACAATCTTCGTTATATTCCAGCAAGTAGCAAGTTCAACCAACCATTAGGAGCTCAGCTCAAAGTTTAATTCGCGATGCGAACATATACTCGCATCGCGAATTAAACATTGAGCTGAGCTCCTAACGGTTGCATTGCTATAATTGACGAAGATTGAGGATATAGCGCTATATTCTCAATCATCTTCAAGCAACAACCATTAGGAACCCAGATCTAAGTTTAATTCGCGATGCGAACATATACTCGCATTGAGAATTAACGTCAGAGTTGGGTTGATGGATAGTGATGTCGCGAACATAAAATTTTCCGTTCGCGAACAGCGAACGCGAACTTCCGCAAATGTTCGGGAACGGGCGAACCGGACGAACCGCCATAGACTTCAATTGGCAGGCGAATTTTAAAACCCACAGGGACTCATTCTGGCCACAATAGTGAAGGGAAAGTTGTTTCAAGGGGTCTAACACCTGGACTGTGGCATGCCGGAGGGGGATCTATGGCAAAACTCCCATGTAAAATTACGTAGTGGACGCAGAGTCGGGTTTTAATCTATAAAGGGGAAAAATCAACTAACATTCCTAAATTGTTTGGAATAACATGCTTTAAAACATCTAGTGTGTATACGATCAGGTATGATGTTGTATCGATCAGGTAGTGTAAGGGTTACGTCCGCTTCACAGACATCGACAGACCAAACTCCCCTTTTAATGCACCGCAAACAACCGCAAACTCCCCATTTGCACAAGGTTGGATACCAAGCTAGCCACGTCCCGGTGATGTCATTGAAGGTTTCTTCCTCCACCCAGCCATGTACAACACCAAGGGTCCCCAAAAGGTGAATTGAATTGATTTTTCGAACGGGGAGATGGTTAAAAAAAACGCTGGCTCCCTCCCCTTTGTTTTTATCCACGGTCACTGCGTCTGCGTCGTGCAATTTACTGTCACACCCGATATGAGTGGTATTTTCTGTAGTACTATTCTCATCAGTTTAATCCCTCTAACGTCCCCGACTCCCCAATCTGGGGGCAATTTATTGAATAGATTTTTCGAACGGGGAGATGGTTAAAAAAACGCTGGCTCCCTCCACTCTGTTTTAATCCACGGTCACTGCGTCTGCGCCGTGCAATTTACTGTCACACCCGATATGAGTGGTATTTTCTGTAGTACTATTCTCATCAGTTTAATCCCTCTAACGTCCCCGACTCCCCAATCTGGGGGCAATTTATTGAATAGATTTTTCGAACGGGGAGATGGTTAAAAAAACGCTGGCTCCCTCCACTCTGTTTTAATCCACGGTGACTGCGTCTGCGCCGTGCAATTTACTGTCACACTTGATATGAGTGGTATTTTCTGTAGTACTATTCTCATCAGTTTAATCCCTCGAACGTCCCCAATCTGGGGGCCATTTTTTGAATAGATTTTTCGAACGAGGAGATGGTTAAAAAAACGCTGGCTCCCGCCACTCTGTTTTAATCCACGGTCACTGCGTCTGCGCCGTGCAATTTACTGTCACACCAGATATGAGTGGTATTTTCTGTAGTACTATTCTCATCAGTTTAATCCCTGTTACGTCCCATATCAGGGATTGCCTTTTGTGAAAACATTTTAAGGCCGGGTACCTTCGACTGCCTTCACAGTGACAGACCAAACTCTCATACTCCAAACTGAATTGATTTGAGGAACCGGGAGATGGAAAAAGCAGCTTGGTCGGTCCTCTTACTCCCAAATTGGGGCACTGCACGTGCACAGAGCAATGTGCTGTGACACCCTATATGAGTGGTGTCTTAACTAGTACTATTCCTATCAGTTTAATCCCTGTTACGTATCCTATCCGGTCGAATTGATTAACCATTGTCGAATTAGCGAACCATTACGACATCATGAAATAATTTAGTTCTGAGCTCTGTACTTGCTTTGTATTGGAATTGATGGGGATTTTTTTAATTGTCTGCATCATTTTCAATAAACTATTAAGAGACTTTATTATGATTTTTTATTTTATGTATTAAAAACCCATACAACATATAAAAAAAAGGTAAATTAATGTTTTTTCTATGAAATATTATCCAGCCGTCCGATCGCTTTTGGTCTGACCATAATGAAGCAACGGCCTTATCATCTGGGGTGTGGCAACATTGCCACCACACTCATAGAAGTGATGATTGCTTCATTGTGATACACAAGCCCCTTCACCACAACAAGGTAACGATCACGAAGGGGAATTGACACTTGTATGTGCCTTTATTTTTTTGGTTTGTTTTTGCAGCCACAGTGCTGCACCATGGGACAGAAAAATTAGGCATGTACACATGCCTGAAAAATAATGGCATTGTTGCAGCCGCTATTGTAGCAGCGGACGGAAAAATTGATGTTTTCCAGGCAGAAAAGTGACTAAAACATTGCGGCTTGAACCCTAGTTGGTGGTGGAGAATTCACAAAAGTCATCCGGTATGCAGACATTAAATACAGCAGCGTGGGGACCATTTTGAGGCCAAGGCATGTAATCAGGCCTTTTGTTAGTCAAACGTATCCCCCACTGTCAGTCCCTTCGGGATCCATGCCTCATTTATCTTTATGAAGGTGAGGTAATCAACACTTTTTTGACCGAGGTGACTTCTCTTCTCAGTGACAATGCCTCCTGCGGCACTGAAGGTCCTTTCTGACAGGACACTTGAAGCAGGGCAGGCCAGAAGTTCTATCGCGAACTGGGATAGCTCAGGCCACAGGTCAAGCCTGCACACTCAGTAGTGAAGGGGTTCATTGCTCCTCAGAGTGTCGATATCTGCTGTTAAGGCAAGGTAGTCTGCTACCTGTCGGTCGAGTCGTTCTCTAAGGCTGGATCCCGAAGGGCTGTGGCGATGAGTAGGACTGAAAAAGCTCCACATGTCCTCCATCAACAACACATCTGTAAATCGTCCAGTCCTTGCCGCCGTGGTAGGAGGAGGATTACACTCACCTCTTCCCCTGTTAGATTCCCGTTGTGCTGTGACATCCCCCTTATAAGCTGTGTAAAGCATATTTTTTAGTTTGGTTTTGAACTGCTGCATCCTTTCCGACTTTTGGTAATTTGGTAACATTTCTGCCACTTTCTGCTTATACCGGGGGTCTAGTAGCGTGGCCACCCAGTACAGATCGTTCTCCTTCATCCTTTTTATACGTGGGTCCCTCAACAGACATGACAGCATGAAAGACCCCATTTGAACAAGGTTTGATGCAGAGCTACTCATTTCCCGTTCCTCGTCCTCACTGATGTCATTGACGGTCTGTTCTTCCCCCCAGCCACGTACAACACCATGGGTCCCAGATAGGTGACAACAACGAGCCCCTGGGGTGCCTGCTGTGGTTGGTCTTCCTCCTCCTCAAAGCCGCCACATTCCTCCTCTGACTCCTCTTCCTCATACTCCTCTTCCAGCGTTGCTGCAGGTCCGCCAAGCGATGATGACAAGGCTGTTTCTGGTGGTGATGGTGACCACAACTCTTCCTTTTCCTCTTCACGCTCATCTACAGCCTGATCCAGAACTCTTCGCAGGGCACGCTCCAGGAAGAAAACAAATGGGATGAGGTCGCTGATGGTGCCTTCGGTGCGACTGACTAGGTTTGTCACCTCCTCAAAAGGACGCATGAGCCTACAGGCATTGCGCATGAGTGTCCAGTAACGTGGCAAAAAGATTCCCAGCTCCGCAGAGGCTGTCCTAGCACCCCGGTCATACAAATACTCGTTGACGGCTTTTTCTTGTTGGAGCAGGCGGTCGAACATTAGGAGTGTTGAATTCCAATGTGTCGGGCTGTCTCATATCAAGTGCCTCAGTGGCATGTTGTTTCGCCGCTGAATATCGGAAAAGTGCGCCATGGCCATGTAGGAACGCCTGAAATGGCCACACACCTTCCTGGCCTGCCTGAGGACGTCCTGTAAGCCTGGGTACTTAGACACAAAACGTTGTACGATGAGATTCAACACATGTGCCATGCACGGCACATGTGACAACTTGCCCAAATTTAATGCCGCCAACAGATTGCTTCCATTGTCACACACCACTTTGCCGATCTCCAGTTGGTGCGGGGTCAGCCACTGATCCACCTGTGCGTTCAGGGCGGACAGGAGTGCTGGTCCTGTGTGGCTCTCTGCTTTCAGGCAAGTCAACCCCAAGACAGCGTGACACTGTCGTATCCGGGATGTGGAATAACCCCTGGGGAGCTGAGGGGATTCAGTTGATGTGCAGCCAGATGCCGCAGCAGAAGAGGACTCAGCAGAGGAGGATATCGTAGAGGATGGAGTAGGAGTAGAGGAGGTGGCAGTAGGTCTGCCTGCAAGTCGTGGTGGTGTCACCAACTCCGCTGCGGAGCTACGCATTCCATGCTTGTCAGCCGTCAGCAGGTTGACCCAATGCGCAGTATACGTGATATACCTGCCCTGACCGTGCTTTGCAGACCAGGTATCAGTGGTCAGATGGACCCTTGCCCCAACACTGTATGCCAGAGATGCCATGACTTCCTTTTCAATGACATGGTAGAGGTTTGGGATTGCCTTTTTGAAAAAAAATTTCGTCCGGGTACCTTCCACTGTGGTGTCCCAATAGCGACAAATTTTTTGAAGGCCTCAGACTCTACCAGCTGGTATGGTAAAAGCTGGCGGGCTAAGAGTTCCGTCAAGCCAGCTGTCAGTCGCCGGGCAAGGGGGTGATTCTGTGACATTGGCTTTTTATGCTCAAACATGTCCTTGACAGACACCTGACTGTGGGCAGATGAGCAGGAACTGCTGAAGGTGAGAAATGGAGTGGCGGGTGGTTGAGAGGGGGCAGGGAGGACAGCAGTGGTTGACGTGGCTGAAGATGCTGGACCAGAAGGAGCATGGTGGCTTTGAGTTTGTGTGCTGCTTGTACTCATGTGTTGATCCCATAGGCGTTTGTGATGTGAGATCATGTGCCTTCGCAAAGCAGTTGTACCAAGGTGGGTGTTGGACTTCCCACGACTCAGTTTCTTTTGGCACAGGTTGCAAATGGCATTGCTGTTATCAGAGGCAGACACACAAAAAAAATGCCACACTGCTGAGCTTTGCAATGACGGCATTCTGGTGGTGGCAACAGCATGCGTTGACTGGCGTGCTCTCTGGCTGACCCCAGGTGCCGATACATGCTGTCAGACTGTGCCACTAACTCCTTGCGACGACCTCCCCCTGCTTCCAACTCGTCTCCTCATTCTCTCTGTCTCCCCTTCTGAACTTTCCCCCTCTTCTCTTCGAGCAGGCACCCATGTGGCATCCGTGGACACATCGTCATCATCAACCGCTTCACTTGTATCTGACACCTCAGCAAAGGAAGCAGCAGCGGGTACAACATCATCATCATCATCATCATCACACTGTACGTCCATGTGTGTAATCCTGCCTGACTGAGACATATCCCCGTAATCTACATCATCTGGCAATAATGGTTGCGCATCACTAATTGCATCCAACTGATGTGTTAATAACTCCTCTGACGGATCAAGTGAAGCGGCTATGGTGGCTGTGGTGGTAGTGGTGGTGGTGGCGGCGGTGGGCGGGTGCGTGGTAACTTTAGAGCCGGTTGACCGAAGATGAGCTGGAGGAGGATGGTGCGTCAAGGTTCTTAGCGGAAGCTGTTGAAGATTGGGTGTCCTGTCTAAGCCAGTCAACTATGTCCTCAGAATTTTTCGGGTTCAGGGTACGTGGCCTCTGAACACTGGGCATTATTCCAGGAACAGTGGAAATCACAGCACCACGACCATGACGGCCCCTGCGGGGTGGCCAGCCTCTGCCTGTCATTTTTTTTTTAGATAAGTGGTACTACGCGTGCTAGGTATTGTGCCACCCGGTATCAGTGGTGGGCTCTGGCAGTGGGCACACTACAGTCAGTGGAAGTGGGCCTGACACACACTGGCAGCAGGCAAGCAACTGAATTTAGACTACTGTCTAAAAATTAAATGCCTTATTTATCGGCAAGCTACTGTGCCACCTGGTATCAGTGGTTGGCACTGGCAGTGGGCACACTACAGTCTGTGGAAGTAGGCCTGACACACACTGGCAGCAGGCAAGCTACTGAAATTAGACTGTGTAAAAATGAAATGCCTTATTTATCGGCAAGTAACTGTGCCACCCGGTATCAGTGGTTGGCACTGGCAGTGGGCACACTACAGTCAGTGGAAGTCGGCCTGACACACACTAGCAGCAGGCAAGCAACTGAATTTAGACTGTGTAAAAATTAAATGCCTTATTTATCGGCAAGCTACAGTGCCACCCGGTATCAGTGGTTGGCACTGGCAGTGGGCACACTACAGTCTGTGGAAGTGGGCCTGACACACACTGGCAGCAGGCAAGCAACTGAAATTAGACTGTGTAAAAATGAAATGCCTTATTTATTGGCAAGCTACTGTGCCACCCGGTATCAGTGGTTGGCACTGGCAGTGGGCACACTACAGTCTGGGGAAGTCGGCCTGACACACACTAGCAGCAGGCAAGCAACTGAAATTAGACTGTGTAAAAATTAAATGCCTTATTTATCGGCAAGCTACTGTGCCACCCGGTATCAGTGGTTGGCACTGGCAGTGGGCACACTACAGTCTGTGGAAGTGGGCCTGACACACACTGGCAGCAGGCAAGCAACTGAATTTAGACTACTGTCTAAAAATTAAATGCCTTATTTATCGGCAAGCTACTGTGCCACCCGGTATCAGTGGTTGGCACTGGCAGTGGGCACACTTCAGTCAGTGGAAGTGGGCCTGACACACACTGCCAGCAGGCAAGCAACTGAATTTAGACTACTGTCTAAAAATGAAATGCCTTATTTATCGGCAAGCTACTGTGCCACCCGGTATCAGTGGTTGGCACTGGCAGTGGGCACACTACAGTCAGTGGAAGTAGGCCTGACACACACTAGCAGCAGGCAAGCAACTGAAATTACACTAAAGTGTAAAAATTAAATGCCATTTTTTGATGCAAAGTCCTGTGCCACATGGGATGACAGGGGTGGGCACTGGCAGTGGGCACACTATAGTCAGTGGAAGTCGGCCTGACACACACTAGCAGCAGGCAAGCAACTGAAATTACACTAAAGTGTAAAAATTAAATGCCTTTTTTTGATGCAAAGTCCTTTGCCACACGGGATGACAGGGGTGGGCACTGGTAGTGGGCACACTACAGTCAGTGGAAGTAGGCCTGACACACACTAGCAGCAGGCAAGCAACTGAAATTACACTAAAGTGTAAAAATTAAATGCCTTTTTTTTAATGCAAAATCCTGTGCCACACAGGATGACAGGGGTGGGCACTGGCAATGGGCACACTACAGTCAGTGGAAGTCGGCCTGACACACACTGGCAGCAGGCAAGCAACTGAAATTACACTAAAGTGTAAAAATTAAATGCCTTTTTTTGATGCAAAGTCCTGTGCCAGCCGATATGAGTGGTGGGCACTGGCAGTGGGCACACTACAGTCAGTGGAAGTCAGCCTGACACACACTGGCAAGCAACTAACCTTAGATTAAAGTGTAAAAGTAAAATGCCACTTGCAGCAGGCAAGCAACTGAAATTTCACTTAAGTGTAAAAATTAAATGCCTTTTTTTGATGCAAAGTCCTGTGCCACACGGGATGACAGGGGTGGGCACTGGCAGTGGGCACACTACAGTCAGTGGAAGTCGGCCTGACACACACTGGCAGCAGGCAAGCAACTGAAATTACACTAAAGTGTAAAAATTAAATGCCTTTTTTTGATGCAAAGTCCTGTGCCACACGGGATGACAGGGGTGGGCACTGGCAGTGGGCACACTATAGTCAGTGGAAGTCGGCCTGACACACACTAGTAGCAGGCAAGCAACTGAAATTACACTAAAGTGTAAAAATTAAATGCCTTTTTTTGATGCAAAGTCCTTTGCCACACGGGATGACAGGCGTGGGCACTGGCAGTGGGCACACTACAGTCAGTGGAAGTAGGCCTGACACACACTAGCAGCAGGCAAGCAACTGAAATTACACTAAAGTGTAAAAATTAAATGCCTTTTTTTGATGCAAAATCCTGTGCCACACGGGATGACAGGGGTGGGCACTGGCAATTTGGCACACTACAGTCAGTGGAAGTCGGCCTGACACACACTAGCAGCAGGCAAGCAACTGAAATTACACTAAAGTGTAAAAATTAAATGCCTTCTTTTGATACAAAGTCCTGTGCCAGCCGGTATGAGTGGTGGGCACTGGCAGTGGGCACACTACAGTCAGTGGAAGTCAGCCTGACACACACTGGCAGGCAACTAACCTTAGATTAAAGTGTAAAAATTAAATGCCTTTTTTTGATGCAAAGTCCTGTGCCACATGGGATGACAGGGGTGGGCACTGGCAGTGGGCACACTACAGTCTGTGGGCCTGCAGCTCCTCACACACAGGCAGGCCAGGCAACTGCAATATGTATATAAAGGGAAAAAAAAGCAGACTAATGTTGCAGCCCTAAAAAGGGCTTTTTGGGGTGCTGTCAGGAGGCTGTCCTGAGTCTTTCAGGACTGGAGTGGACACTGAATTCACTAGCCTAGCTATCGATTTCCCTATTAAATCAGCAGCAACTACACTCTCCCTCCTCTCACTAAGACTGCAAATTCCGAATAAATCTAAAATGGATGCTGTTCAGGTGATGGGAGGGTCTGGGAGGGAGGGTATGCTGCTGATTGGCTGGAATGTGTCTGCTGACTGTGAGGTACAGGGTCAAAGTTTGCTCAATGATGATGTATAGGGGGCGGACCGAACATCGCATGTGTTCGCCCATTGAGGCGAACGCGAACAAGCTATGTTCGCCGGGAACTGTTCGCCGGCGGATAGTTCGGGCCATCTCTATTGATGGATTCCCATTTAAAATGAAAACATGATTCCTTCCTGCTTAAGTTGCTTGTGGCCCAATGACTCATTGGCCCACAAGAAGGAAGCAGGGACAAGTCATGTTTTCGCCTTTCAGATATTGGAAAAATGGTGAATATTCGAATTAGCGAATATATAGCATCATATTCTAAATATTCGCGAATTATTGAAGTTGCGATATTCGCGATAAAAATTCGCAATTCGAATATTCGCGCTCAACACTAGTGGCCATTACTGCTGTGTGGTAGCACTTAGGCGAAAATGTCCTAGATTACCCTGCTGTACCATCACCATCCCTTCCTTATGTGATTATTCTTTTTTTCTCACCACAGGGACCTTGTTATGGATCCAGGGACATCACACCGACGCCAGTAACACCCTGGATGAAGTAGGACCAGATTTTATTAGTTAGGAATGGGTGAGTGTAGCCATACATTGGGCTAAGGCCCCATTCACACGTCCGCAATTCCGTTCCGCATTTTGCGGAACAGAATTGTAGACCCATTCATTTCTATGGGGACACACTATGTCCCGCTCGGGTCCAGAATTGCGGATCTGCACTCCTGTTCCGCAAAAAAATAGAACATGTCCTATTCTTGTCCGCAATTGCATAGTGCTGGCGATGTGCGGTCCACAAAATGCGGAATGCACATTGCCGGTGTTTGTGTTTTGCAGATCTGTGGATCCGCAAAACACACTACGGACGTGTGAATGGAGCCAGGGGAGCAGAGGTAGCAGTTGCTACTGGGCCCAGGAGCCTGAAGGGGCCCAAAGACACTAGTGCTGCATAAGAAGACACACAAAGCACTGAGGAAGAGGGGCCCCAAGCTGAACTCTTGCACCAGGGCCCATGAGCCTTTAGCTACGCCCCTGAATGGAGCCTTAGTGTAAAAAAATGTGCCGTCTTTATATACACTGGGGGAGGGGGGGGGGGCAATCCAAAGTTTGCACAGGGGCCCATAACTCTCTAGTTATGCCACTGGCGGCACAGTATTGGGGGTAGGAGGATGAATTGTCCAGAAGATGGGAGGATAATTTAAAAGTAGTAAACTGAGTTGTTTTTTGTTGTCAAACTGCAGAGATGAAAACTCTGGTCTGGTCTGCAGTTCTGAAATGAGAAGATGAGGACAGAGAGTATCTACATCAAAGGAGACGTCACTGGATGTAAGCAGTAAGTGGGGCTGTATTTCTGTAGTGATCGAAGCAGGGGCAACTCCATTCTAGTCAGTTCAGAAATGAACCAACTAGAATGGAGTTGCTGTATGGAGCACCTCCCTGTAGCAACTACCGCCTGCCCAGAAATGATGCACCTTCCTTTAGCAACTCCATTCTAGTCATTTCAGTACTGAACCAGCTAGATTGGAATTGCTGTATGGAGGATCTCCCTGTAGCATCTACCACCTGCTCAGAATCAATGAAACTCCGTTCTAGTCATTTCAGTAGTCACCAGCTAGAAGGGAGTTGCTGTATGGAGGACCTCCCTGTAGCAACTACCGCCTGCCCAGAAATGGTGAACCTTCCTTCAGCAACTCCATTCTAGTCATTTCAGTACTGAACCAGCTAGATTGGAATTGCTGTATGGAGGATCTCCCTGTAGCATCTACCACCTGCTCAGAATCAATGAAACTCCATTCTAGTAATTTCAGTAGTCACCAGCTAGCATGGAGTTGCTGCATGGAGGACCTCCCTGTAGCAACTACCGCCTGCACAGACTGTATTAACCTCCCTTCAGCAACTCTGTTCTAGTAAGTTCAGGTGGACCAGATAGAATTCAGTTGCTGTATAGAGGACCTCCCTGTAGCAGCTACCACCTGCCCAGAATTAATGAACCTCCCTTCAGCAACTACGTTCTAGTCATTTCAGTATTGAACCAGCTAGAATGGAGTTGCTGTATGGAGGACCTCCCTGTAGCAACTACCACCTGCACAGAATTGATAAACCTCCCTTCAGCAACTCCGTTCTAGTCAGTTCAGAAGTGAACCAGCTAGATTCAACTTGCTGTATGGAGGACCTCCTAGGTGTAGGGCTCATGCCCACCAACATACTTTTGGTCGACATTGCATCCGCAATTTTTGTGGGTCGGATGCGTACAGCACACCCGTGTACTATCTGCATCCGTATGGTCACAGCACCTCAACAAAACAGAACGTGTCCTATCATTGTCCGCATTATGGACAAAGATAGGACACTTCTACAAATTGCGCAATGCACACATCTGGTATCCGCATTTTGAGGATCTGCAATTTGCAAACCACAAAAACAGCAATGGCCACGCCACTTCAATGGGTCCAGTGCAGTTTGGAAAGGAGGCATGGATTGAAAGCCCATGGAAGGCTACGTTGTACTTCTACACTGCAAATAGTAGTGCATGCGCTACCGTTTTGCATTGCAGAACCTACATGTGGATGGTGGACCACATTCAAATGAATGGATCCACATCTGCAAACGGTGGGAACACAGATGGTGCCTGTCCATTGCATAGCATGGTCATGGCTATCACACATTTGTGTGAATATGGCCTTAACCTGAGACACAGCTTCATCGGCAGCCTGTCACAATCCTCGTACCAGAAATCAGAATATCACTGTACAGGTCCCCTTAAAAAAAAATAAAAAAAAATATCAAAATAATTAAAATTCAAGGCACCCTCTAATTTTATTTATTATTTAGGCACATTCCTAATTTTACATACAAGAAACAATAAAAAAAAATAAACATAATGGGTATCTTCAAGGCCTACTATGAAAAAGATTTTTTTTT
This sequence comes from Bufotes viridis, assembly GCA_033119425.1. Lineage (NCBI taxonomy): Eukaryota > Metazoa > Chordata > Amphibia > Anura > Bufonidae > Bufotes > Bufotes viridis. The sequence goes on from CM065590.1 coordinate 360,040,383, forward strand.
TACAATGTGCTATTAAAAAATACAACTTGCTCAGGAATAAGACATAATACAAGCATATGTATTTTGTGGTCTGCAAAAAACAACAAAAAAAAAAAAAAACATGACATCCATGTGACATTTGTATTGCATCCATTTTTTGTGGATCCATTGTAACATGTTCTATTATTTTGCGGAATGGACATACGGAAACAGAATGCACACAGAGAAAGGCCTCATGCACAGGCGGATCCGCAAAACACAGATGGCATTCTTGTGCGTTCTCCAATTTGCTGAACGTACAGGGCGGCCCATTTTAGAGATGCCTATTCTTGTCCGCAAAATGGACAAGAATAGGGCATGTTATATTTGTTTTGCAGGGCTAGGGCTTGAAATGAATGGGTCCGCACCCGAGCTGCAAAAGTTTGGATGCGGACCAGAACAACGGTCATGTGCATGAGGCCTAATTTCAGTTTTTTTGCAGACCCATTGAAGTGAATGGTTCTGCAAAAGGACCTGTAAAAAAGCAGAAGGGAAATTTCATGTGCATGAGGCCTAAGACTGCATTAAAAGAAAAGTATAAATTTTGGGATTTTTGAAGGCAGGGAGGAAAAACGAAAATGCAAAAGCGAAAATTTTATAAAAATTACATAAAACAGTCAAAACAAAAACATTTTTATAAAAAAGTTAAAAAAATGAAAACGCAAAAAACTAAAAATTTACTTTAAATAAAATTAATATTAACCAGAATAAAAATATAAAAAAGAGGCTGCTCAATCACAGCAGGAAGCTGTGGAGGTCACCTCTGAGTCTCACACCATGACTTGGAGCCAGAGGTCAACGCATTTCACCGGATACTTCTTCTTGCAGCCCCAAAGAAGCCTTTCAGTTGTATTCTCTCTGTCTTCACTGCTCCCTGCTAGTGGGGCACCTTCTTTTTTTCCTAGGAATAGACAACAAAATTCCACCACACACTACCAGTTGATGACCTGTGTGGGAGCAGTCAGCATTTGAACAGCCATGAGGAGAAGGTTCAGGGGGAGGTGGGGGACCCCATGCATAGCTGTGGTAGTGGTGATGGCGCATGTAAACAAGGTCATGGGAGTAGGGCAGTGGTAGCGACAGTGACACTTTGGCAGTGACAGTGGCAAACACAGAGCAAGGAATCAGGAGGGGATGGAGGAGTTCACAATGACATATCACAGTCTGAGAAAGTGGTGGGGAGGGTGAGGGCTTTGATGGTGATTGTGTGTTGGACAGGCCCTGGAAGCTAAGTCAGGGTGCTAAGGAGAGGCGACATATGGCCAGAACCTCTCAAAGAACTGCCAGGGCCAGATCTGCTTTGGGAACTGGTGATGCCAGTAATATTGTGGGTGCAGAAATCCCAAAACATGCCAGAGCTAAGAAAAGCTTGGCTGCTGCTATGTGTGGGCTGAGCGTGTGAGTATCTCCCATCTGGCATTTTTTTTCCACACTGACAGAAGACAACAGCATTGCCCTGTGAAAGATCTGCAAGAGTAAAATAAGTTGTGGGCAGTCAGACAGAAACATAGGCAGCACAGCTCTATTGAACCACATGAAGTGGTATTACTCTATTCAGTGGGAAAACAGAGGCATCCAGACGCTAGCGCAATAAGAGGTTTCTCCTTCTACCAGTCTCCTTTAAGGCAGCCATGCCGCATCCATGGGCAGTGCGGTGTCTCTCATAATTATTATTTATTGCTTCCCTTGCTCAGACTCTCTTGTCCACTCCATCAACAGCCATTAGTAACATAGTATATAAGACCGAAAAAAGACATTTGTCCATCCAGTTCGGCCTGTTTTCTACAAGTTGATCCAGAGGAAGGCAAAAAAAAACCTCTGAGGCAGAAGCTAATTTTCCCCACTTAAGGGGAAAAAATTCCTTCCCGACTCCAATCAGGCTATCAGAATAACTCCCTGGATCAACGACCCCTCTCTAGTAGCTATAGCCTGTAATATTATTACACTCCAGAAATACATCCAGTCCCCTCTTGAATTCCTTTATTGTACTCACCATCACCACCTCCTCAGGCAGAAAGTTCCACTCACTGCTCTTACCGTGAAAAATCCTTTTCTATGTTTGTGTATAAACCTTCTTTCCTACAGACGCAGAGGATGTCCCCTCGTCACAGTGACAGTCCTGGGGATAAATAGATGATGGGACAGATCTCTGTACTGACCCCTGATATATTTATACATAGTTATTAGATCTCCCCTCAGTCATTTTTTTTCTGAATTGAATATCCCTAATTTTGATAACCTTTCAGGGTACTATAGTTGCCCCATTCCAGTTATTACTTTAGTTGCCCTCCTCTGAACCCTCTCCAGCACTGCTATGTCTGCCTTGTTCACAGGAGCCCAGAACTATACACAGTACTCCATGTGTGGTCTGACTAGTGATTTGTAAAGTGGTAGGACTATGTTCTCATCACGGGCATCTATGCTCCTTTTGATGCAACCCATTATCTTATTGGCCTTGGCAGTAGCTGCCTGACACTGGTTTTTGCAGCTTAATTTGCTGTTTATTAAAATTCCTAGATCCTTTTCCATGTCAGTGTTACCGAGTGTTTTACCATTTAATATGTACAGGTGACTTGCATTATTCCTTCCCATGTGCATAACTTTACATTTGTCAGTGTTAAACCTCATCTGCCATTTCTCTGCCCAAGCCTCCAATCTATCCAGATCCCTCTGTAACAGAAAACTGTCCTCTTCAGTGTTAATTACTTTACACAGTTTAGTGTCAATAAACACCAATCGTAAATAACTCACAAAGTGAGTATGCGTACTAGGCCTATATACCAAGTATCAACACTAAAGGAGAAGAAAGCAGGAGAAGCACGACAAACAATATATATATAGACTTTATTATGGTTCCCAAAAGGGGGAAAATCCAATAAAATACAATAACAGACAATACAATACACTGGTGGATGACACACAGGGTGGGGAGAGGATCACAAAGTGGATGGCATGAAGCATAGAAAAGACATTAGACAAGGCCAAAAAGATATAAGGTAATTAATAAATGGATAAATGCCCCAATATGGAACATGTATAGATGACCTCGCCAGCCTTAAACAAGATATTGAAGCCCAAAAGAGTACATACATATAAAGTGCAAAGTGCATGAGATGCAATGTACATGGACAATAAATTACAATATAATGAATAAAAGATTACATCAATAAATACCAAAGTTAGTGTCATCTGCAAAAATTGATTTTTTACTGTGCAGGCCTTCTACAAGATCATTAATAAATATATTGAAGAGAATAGGGCCCAATACTGACCCCTGAGGTACCCCACTAGTGACAGTGACCCAATCAGAGTATCTACCATTAATAACCACCCTCTGTTTTCTGTCACTCAGCCAGTTACTTACCCACATACAGACATTTTCTCCAAGTCCGAGCATCCTCATTTTATATACTAACCTTTTATGAGGTACAGTGTCAAATGCTTTGGAGAAGTCCAGATATACGTCATCCATTGATTCTCCGCTGTCAAATCCAGAACTTACCTCCTCATAGAAGCTGATTAAATTTGTTTGGCATGACCAATCCCTCATGAAGCCATGCTGGTATGGCGTTATTTGCTTATTTTCATTGAGATACTCCAAAATAGCATCTCTTAGAAACCCTTCAAACAGTTTACCAACAACAGATGTTAAACTTACCGGCCTATAATTTCTAGGCTCTGTTTTTGGACCCTTTTTGAATATTGGCACCACGTTTGCTATGCGCCAATCCTGTGGAACATTCCCTGTCAGTATAGAGTCCGTAAATATCAGAAATAAAGGTCTGGCTATGAGATCACTTAATTATCTTAGGATACGGGGGTGTATGCCATCCGGTCCTGGCGATTTGTCTATTTTAATCTTTTTAAGTCGCTGTTGTACTTCTTCCTGGGTCAGACAGGGCACTTTTAATGGGGAACTTACTTTTACATTCTGCATTTCATCTGACAGTTTATTTTCCTCAGTGATTATAGTGAAGAAAAAAATATTTAATAGTTTTGCTTTATCCTCGTCGCTCTCTGCAACACCCCCCTCATTGCTATGTAGAGGGCCGACCCCTTCAGATTTATATTTTTTACTATTTATATAATTGAAGAACATTTTAGGGTTAGTTTTACTCTCTTTGGCAATTAATCTCTCTGTCTCTAGTTTGGCAATTTTTATTATTTTTTTTACATATTTAATTTTTTTCCTTATAGTTTATCAGTGCTTCCTGGCTTCCCTCCTGTTTTAGTGATTTATATGCTTTCTTTTTGTCATTTATTGCTATCTTTACGGTTCTATTTATCCACATTGGTTTCTTATTTTTCTTAGCCTTTTATTCCTATAAGGTATGTACCTCTTACAATTAGATGTTACAATGCTTTTAAAAATCTCCCATTTTGTGGTTGTATTTTTATTTTTAAGGACTTTGTCCCAGTTAGTTAGGCCTTACGGCCTCGCTTAGTTGGCTAAATTTAGCTTTTTTGAAGTTTGGCATTTTTGTTCCTCCCTTTAGAAACTCGTTTGAAGGATAATTGGAAGGTTATTACTTTATGGTCACTATTTCCTAGGTGTCCCCCAACCTGCACATCTGTTGTTCTATCAGGTCTATTGGTTAATACCAAGTCCAGTATGGCCGTCCCTTTAGTAGGGTCCTGAACCAGTTGGGAAATGTAATTGTCTTTGGTTATTGTCAAGAACCTGTTTCCTTTATGAGATGTACAGGTTTCAGTTTCCCAGTCAATATCTGAGTAGTTGAAGTCCCCCATAATAACGATCTCATTACGATATTCCAACTCATCTATCTCGTTTAGTAGTAGATTTTCTGTGGACTCTGGTATATTATGTGGATTATAATACGCACTCCTATTAGTAATTTATTATTGTTTTTTGCTCCATGTATTTCTACTCACATTGACTCCACATGTTCATGTCCCTCACAGATGTATTCTCGAATTACATTCGATTTTGACAGGACTTTACATAGAGGCACACCCCTCCACCTCTCCGGTTTTGGCGATTCTTTCTAAACAGATTGTAACCTTTTATATTAACTGCCCAGTCATCGCTATCATCCAGCCATATATCAGTTATTCCCACTATGTCATAGTCCTCCTCACACAACACTAATTCCAGTTCACCAGTCTTGTTAGCCAGGCTTCTGGCATTAGTATACATACATTTGAGAGGTTTATGTGTATTTTTTACCCTACATCTTTCATTCTGAGCTGTTCTAGTCCGCCCTTCCATTCCTCCCCCAGTCCCACTACCTTGCCCCCGGTATCTATCTGCACTATATTCCCCTCCTATAATGTAATTACCCTTCACCCCAGTCCCTAGTTTAAACACTCCTCCAACCTTCTAGCCATCTTTCTCCCCAACACAGCTGCCCCTTCCCCATTGAGGTGCAGCCCATCCCTACGATAGAGCCTGTAGCCGACAAAGAAGTCGGCCCAGTTCTCCAGGAACCCAAACCCCTCCTTCCGACACCAGTTCTTGAGCTACTTGTTAACCTCCTTAATCTCCCGCTGCCTTTCTTGTGTGGCTCGTGGTACAGGCAGTATTTCAGAAAATACTACTTTTGAGATCCTTGCCCTAAGCTTTTGACCTAAATCACTGAAATCATTTTTAAGGACTCTCCACCTTCCTCTCAGTTTGTCATTGGTTCCGATATGGACCATGACCGCTGGGTCTTCTCCACCCCCTCCCAGTAATCTGTCAACCCGATCCGCGATGTGCCGAACTCTAGCGCCGGGAAGACAGCACACTGTTCGGCGATCACGATATTTGTGACAGATTGCCCTATCTGTTCCCCTAATAATGGAGTCTCCCACTACCAGCACCTGTCTGGCCTGCCCTGCTCTCCTGGTCCCCTGCTTACTGGAGCTGACATTCCCCTGACTGGCAGAGGAAGTGTCCGGCTGCAGCAGTGCCGTCCCTGAACTGTCATCCCCCTCATCTGCCAACCGTGCAAACTTGTTGGGGTGTGTCAGATCAGGGCTACCCCGCTTTCTTACTGTTACCCAGCTAACTACCTCTCTCTCCTCAGCCTCCTCGCTACCACCCTCCTCCACATCTACCCCATAGAGTGCTTGCTCAGTGAGCAGCAAACTCTTTTCCAAATTGTCAGTGGCTTTCAGTGTTGCAACTCGCCTGTTTAGAGACTCGATGTGCGATTCCAAACGGGTAATTTGCTCACAATTTGAACAAACATATACACCCTCGAATGGCTGTTCCAGGACTGCATACATCAGACAAGATGTGCACTGGACAGCGTTGTCAATAATGGAAGTCATACTAAATGGGGATTACGCAGGAAAAGAGAAAAAAATATACAATATAGAGCAGTGATAAGATTCTTACTTACTGTGGTCCCCTTACAGTAGTAAGAAGACTAGCTAGATTCAAACCAACTGTATACAAGGATGATCTAATGAATCTTTATTTCTTGCTCCTTTACTTAAACTCCGGTTTCTTTAACTGCATTCTAACAGCAGCCACTTAGTAATGCAAGCCTCAGCTAGATAACGGATTGTGTGGACAAGATACAACTATACACATCCAGCAATCTGCTGGTGCGCAAGCTCAACTTCCACCTGGCCAAGTTACTGGCCGTGGAGTCTCTGCTGTACTATTTAGTAGAGTCTGCTGCCATTAGGCAGCTAATGGCGTATGCTCAGCCTCCCTGGAAGATACTTAGTTGGCATTATTTCTCCCAAAAAGCCATCCCTGCCTTGTACTCTCACAGGGGCAGAGAACATGGGCAGTGATACAGATGGATGCTGCGGCGGGGCAGGGGAGAGGCATCTCCCTGTCACGGTTGGGAGTGGGGGAAACCACCCACCATATATAGTTGGTATAATGGGATAGATGCAAGGATAAGTGAGCAGGTCACCTCCTAGGCTTCCCTCAACCTCTCTCTGACCTCCTGACTGTATGAGCCACCCTCGATGGTAGGGGGCTCATTCTCTCTAACCTGGGCCCTACAGACCCTATCGGTCCCTGCAATATGGCGTCAGAAGGTGGAGACAACCGATTCCTCCACGATACGGAGGAACCGGAGTCTCCAACAGTCCTAGCAATAAAGGGGATAAAAGCAGCCAGCCGCTGACCACACAACAGGTAAATGTCCTGAGGCAGAAAACACCACTGCCAACGGGAACAACATGGAGATCTACCTGACAAAGCTGCAACCAGGAACTCAAGCCGTCCACGCCACTACCACTGGATCCTGGTAATGCGTCTAGGCCCAAACACACACACCAGACAGAGCCCAGCACAAACACCCAACACAGTATCTAGTAGAAACCACCCTGGACCACCATGTGGCACCAGGCAGCACTGCTTGTAGTTCCCCCTCTGGGGAACTTCAGGGACCCCCTTCCGGAGCATAGGACATACAAAGAATATGTCTGGTATCCATGCTGACCTGAAACACCAAACAGGCTAGACATGAAACACCAAACCAGACATAACCACAACCCCTAACATAAACCCACACTAAACATACAAGTGAGGTAGGGTAAATAAAACAGACACAAAGGGGTGACCTCAAAAGTCATCAGGTGACATTGTCCCATAAGGTGGCCCTCCAGGACGGGGCAGATGGAATAGCACCAGCTCCTCAAGACACTGAAGACAAATTGACCTCAGGCTCACTACTCCAGAACAATAAAATTTATGAGGCCACACCCAGCTCCACCTAGCTCACCTCTTAACCCTGTGCTTACCAGAATGGGAAGGAAGACTGCCTTAAAGGGGAAGTGCCCCCGCATGCAACAACAACAACATGTTTCCATCGGCAACAAGCATGTGTGGCCAAAGTGTCCACCAAGCTGTGACACTCCCTTCCCCGTTCCTCTAATAGCCTGCAGGCCTAGTGCCTGTAGTCTATCAGAGGCCGGTGCAGGTGGCGTGATGATGTCATTCAGAAAACAAAGGTCAGAATAACCTAAAAAAAATCCTACTAGGGACACACTCCTGTACAGTACTAAGACTTAACTGTTATTAACTATCATAATTAAAAATAAATGTGTCCAATAATTGAAGATCAAAATTATACAACTGATCGGTAAACTATTGCAGGGAGGTCTTGTGATTCATCCAGGAATATGCGTATGCACTCGTTTTGCTAAATGTAGTGACTTGTTTATTATTAGCTCTTTGTGTGCTTATTTTAGCATATTTTTATTTATTGACACTTACTGAGTTATAGCAGTGAAACAGAGGTTAATTATTTTTTGATAATTTAGTGGTGTTGCTCACTTCTATCCTGTGTAAAGATCCAAGTGACTATTTGTTATGCACCCAGGATCTTATTATCAAAGTAGCACTTGGGGCTGTGAAATACACACTGTCCCTAATTTGCAGTTTGTTATAGGTTGTACAAGGAATTGGGCAACACAATATTTATCATAAATTGCTCTATGATTTATACCACTCTGTTTTAAAAAAAAAATCACTCTTAACCTCTGGGATTATTCACTCTACTGTGTTCACAAAGTCATGGATACAGTTTCTTTCATACAGTGTCGTAGCAGTATTACCTGGCCAGCCGCCCTATAGATACAGAGGTTGTCTATGCTGATTATACACTGACCTCTTATGTTTCAGAGATCACTAGGAATATTATTTATTGATCAATTTTCATCCCTTGTATCTGCTACTATATTGCCTCTGATCCGGTCTCTCTCAATGCCAGAGAACACGGTGCTGCTCTGACACTCAGTGCTCTCATCATTCTCGGCTTTCATCCTTGAGCTAGTATTGATTGCTAGGCAGATTTGTCCCTATTCTGTTGAACTAAAATATGAGCGCTACCCCTCCCAACATGTTTCGTCGCAATGCGGCTTCGTCAGGGGAGAAGGGGGTAATGGCGTGCGCATGCCAAGTCAGCCTCTTAAATCAATTGTCATATCCTGCCTCACCTCACTTCGGCCAGTAATCTATGTCCTATATGCAAAGTGATAGTATCAACCTTCTGCGCTCCCTGCTTGACTGACAGTAATACTGACTTGTAATACAGTTATTAACTATTAACTTTCACTGCATAACTGGCTAACCGAAGACAGTAGTATAACTGATGATTCATTAGCATCTAAATTTTATACTGCATTATTGCATAATAAAACTTTTGATACTGGATGTCCATATTTTAATTAAAGTATGTTGTCCTTATATAGTTGGCACGATCAAACATCTGGGTGCCTACCTATTCATGCATATATTGGTGGCTTCTAGTTATTAACATAACAGTCGTCTATTATTTTTTAGATCAAATAGAGATCGCTATTAATGATACTATGTGTTGTGGTAAGGTGCAGGGTGCCGTCGTGGATGGCAGGTACGTGTCACCGAGGTTCATAGCCTCGGTGAGGTCGAGCCATTTTGTTGATGTCAGCAGCAGGTAGTGCTACTGACACAGTTGCTAAATAGCATGGCTGCAAAGCCGATCCGGGCCGGCTCTTACCGGGAGCAGCTAAAGTGTAGGGTGGGTGGCTGCTCCCCACGACCCAGTCCTGGTTTTTGGCTGGGTTTAAAAACACAGCCAGCACCAGCAGCTGAGAGTGATTGTCCTGGAGCTGCTAATAGTGCTGTGGAGCTCTCTGACCTGGAGGAAAGAGCTCAGCAGAGTGGTGTTTTTCCTGGAAGCCGGAAGGTGGACTGTCCTGCGGCTGGACTGACAGCCAGGTGCGAACCCGCACCTAAACCTCCCAGGTGACTGGAACCTGCATTGGGTTGTTTTGTTTTGCCTCACGTTTTCCGCTGAGTGTGAGTTAACACCAAGTGACTGTTTACTGTTTTGTTTATGCAAGTGTGAATAAACACTGTTTGATGCACCTTCTGGACTCCCTTTGGCCTCTGTACTGCACCCGCACCGCTGTCTACCAGAGCGACTCCCCACATTTGGTGTCGGATGCGGGCATGCGCAGTGAGGCTGGCGTGAACGCCGAAGTTTTTTTTGTTTTGCTAAGCACGAATGCATGGAATATATTAAACCAGCAAAGTTGCAAGCAGGAATTTCTGGCAACATGGAGGCTGCTGTGAAGGCTCTCATAGAGGCAAACGTGCAGCAGCGGGAGACCAACCAGCTACTATTACAGCACGTGATGGCTTTGCAAGCTGCAGGAGCGTCCCACCATGTCCATGATGCCCTTAAAGCGGTCCGTGCGGCGATCCCAAAGATGACCCCCTCGGACGACTTTGAGACATATCTGGCGGTCTTTGAGACGGTGGCCGTGAGGAAGAAGTTACCCCATGACCAGTGGGCCGAGGTGGTCGCTCCGTTCCTGGCCCCCGGACCCCAGCAGTTTTTTTTGACTTAGCAGATGACCAGGCTGCTGATTACCCCACGGTGAAGGGGGAGATTCTGGCCAGACTGGGGGTAAACGTGTTGGTCCGGGCTCAGCGGGTCCACCAGTGGGACTTTAAAACGGCTGAACCCGCCAGGCCGCAGTACTATGAGTTGCTGCACAGGTTGCAAAAGTGGCTGCAGCCTGATGTTCTAAGTCCGGCTGCTATGCTGGACCGTCTGCTGGCCGACATGTTCTGGAGGGCCCTGCCTTACCCCCTTCAGCACTGGATCGGCCAGGTATCCCCCACTAATGCCCTTGAAATGGTTGATCTGGTGGAGCGCTATGAGGCCACAAAAAACTTGCAAGGGGGTGTTGTTGGGAGGGGGCCGGTCAAACCCCGGAGGTCTCCCCTCCCGTCCCGACGACTGATACCTAAGAAACCTGCTCGGGGTGTACCCCCTGTAGACCCGGCTCCGATTGTCTGCTGGCGGTGTCAGGAGCCTGGCCACGTAAGGGCCGACTGTCCACATCGGGGAGAACCCATGGAGATTAATTATGGGTACCGGGCTTCAATGTATGCCAGGAGACTGTGTGCAACCGGCACCCCCGAGACAATAGACAATCGTCACCTGTGCCAGGTGCAAGTGGGTGATAACCTGGCAGTGGCACTGTTGGACTCAGGGAGCCTAGTAACCCTGGTAAGCGCTGCCCTGGTACAGCCCACCCAGTATACGGGCCGGAAAGTTGGTGTGGTGTGCATACATGGAGACTTAAAGGACTATCCCACTGCCGTAATGTCTCTGTCCATGGCGGCCGGCACATGGACTTGTGAAGTAGCGATCTCCACAAAGTTGCCTTATGAACCAATAATTGGGAGAGATTTCCCTGGTTTTCCGTCCCTATGGCCTGAGATGAAAGTGACTAATAGCCATGAGACAGGGGTAACCCTTGCAGAGTGGCCTGGTTCCAGTGGGAGACCAGAGCCCTGGGAGCCCGAGTCCGAAGGGCCTGCGGTAGGGGTGACCACCACTTCTGTGATAGAGGGGGAGACACCCCCACTGAGTGTAATGGTGGGAGACATGGAGGACTTGCCACCAGGACCTGAGTTGGCAGACCTCCACGTCTCCGGAGACAATTTTGGGACCGCCCAACACCAGGACCAAACCCTAACCAGGGCCTGGGAGAATGTGCTGGAAATTGATGGTAAACCCCAGAAACCAGGGGCTGAGTTAATATTTCCCCGTTTTGTGGTTCACCAAGAAATGTTATATCGGGTGAACCAAATCCGGGGTGAACCTGTTGAACAGTTGGTGGTGCCCACAGCGTATCGCAAGCTCGTCATGGAGCTTGCCCACCAACATGTTCTTGGGGGACACTTGGGGTGGCAGAAAACCCAAGACCGCATACTACAGCGGTTTTATTGGCCTGGTGTGTTTAAGGAGGTAGAAGAATATTGTAAATCTTGTCCAACCTGTCAGATAAATAGCCCCCAGCCACATTTCCGTAGTCCTCTGGTACCTCTTTCAATTATTGAGGTACCATTTGAGCCAATCGCTATGGATCTAATCGGGCCTGTACCAAAGTCTGCCGGAGGCCACCAACACATTCTGGTAGTTCTCAACTATGCCACTCGGTATCCGGAGGCAGTGCCTCTGCGACATACCTCAGCTAAGCTCATTGCCAAAGAGTTAATGGAAATGTTTTCCCATGTGGGCCTGCCAAAAGAGGTTCTGACAGACCAAGGGACCCCTTTTATGTCCAAAGTAATGAGGGAACTGTGTAAATTGTTGCGTATAAAGCAGTTACGGACGTCTGTTTACCATCCGCAAACAGACGGTCTTGTCGAAAGGTTTAACCAAACTCTAAAAAATATGTTAAAAAGGGTGGTGTCCAGAGATGGGAAGGACTGGGACCTGCTTCTGCCCTATCTCATGTTCGCCGTGCGAGAGGTGCCCCAGGCCTCTACTGGGTTCTCGCCCTTTGAATTGCTTTATGGCAGACACCCTCGGGGCCTGTTGGATATCGCCAAGGAAGCGTGGGAACAACAGCCTGTCCCCCACAAAAGTGTCATTGAGTATGTCACCCAGATGCAGGACCGGATGGTAAGGGTGTTGCCGCTGGTCCGGGAGCATATGGAGGCAGCGCAACAAGCCCAGAGTAGGGTGTATAATCGTCAGGCTCGGGTACGGGACTTCAACCCGGGAGATCGGGTTTTGGTTCTGGTACCCACACTTGACAGCAAGTTCCTAGCTAGGTGGCAGGGCCCCTATGAGGTAATCGAGAAGGTAGGGGAAGTAAATTACAAAGTACACCAGCCAAGGCGGCGCAAGCCGGAGCAGGTGTACCACGTGAATTTACTAAAGCCGTGGAAAGACAGGGACACGGCCGAAGACAACAGCCCCCGGCCAGGGCTTCTAGGTGAAAAGGGTCCAGCACCACAGTTCGAGGCCTGCGAAGCGGTAGCCACGGTAAAAATTGCAGACAGACTGTCTTCCAAACAAGTTCAGGAAGTCAGGGAGTTCATCAGTCGGAACACGGATGTGTTCTCGGACCTCCCTGGCCGCACGTCTCTCATCCAACATGACAGTCACTGAGCCTCAGGCCAAAATCCGGTTAAAACCATACCGGGTACCCGAGGCTCGGCGACGGGCCATCATGGAGGAAGTGCAAGTAATGTTGGAGCTCGATGTCATTGAGGAGTCGAAAAGTGAGTGGGCCAGTCCCATTGTCCTAATACCCAAGCCGGATGGGACGTTGCGGTTCTGCAACGATTTTCGCAAGTTAAATGAAGTGTCCAAGTTTGATGCGTATCCCATGCCCCGGGTAGACGAGCTTGTTGAGAATTTAGGGCAAGCCCGTTATTTTTCTGTGCTAGATCTCACTAAAGGGTACTGGCAGGTACCCTTAACGGAGTCGGCCAAGGAAAAAAACGCTTTTGTTACCCCGCAGGGCCTGTATCATTACAAGGTGTTACCCTTTGGCCTGCATGGCGCCCCCGCCACCTTCCAAAGGTTAATGGATATTGTGCTGCGACCTCATCGTCGGTACGCCTCGGCCTACTTAGATGATGTAATCATCCACAGCACCGACTGGGAAAGCCATTTGCCCAAAGTGCAGGCGGTAGTGGATGCCCTCAGGAAAGCTGGACTAACCGCCAATCCAAAGAAGTGTGCGATTGGGTTGGAAGAGACCAAATATCTCGGATATGTTATTGGGCGGGAAGTCATCAAGCCGCAGGTAACTAAGGTAGAGGCCATACGTAACTGGCCCCGATCGGTGACCACCAGGCAGGTAAAGTCCTTCCTGGGAATTGTAGGGTACTACATGCGGTTTGTGCCCCACTTTGCCACAATAGCTTCGCCGTTGACAGAATTGTTAAAGGGGCGTAAGACAGGGACGGTCCGTTGGAATGAGCAGGCAGAAAAGGCTTTCTCCGCCTTGAAATCGGCCCTGTGTGGGTCCCCGGTTTTGGTGATACCCGATTTCAGGAAAGAGTTCGTAGTCCAAACCGACGCCTCTGAGGTTGGCCTTGGTGCGGTACTATCGCAGGAAGTCAACGGGGAGGAGCATCCTGTTGTCTTCCTCAGCCGCAAGCTCACCCCAGCCGAGACCAGGTACAGCATAGTGGAGAGAGAGTGCCTGGCCATTAAGTGGGCACTCGAGGCCCTCCGTTATTACCTCTTGGGCAGAAGCTTCCGCCTGGTGACCGACCACTCCCCACTCAAGTGGATGAGCCAGGCCAAAGAGAGGGATGCCCGGGTCACCAGGTGGTTTCTGTCGCTACAGAATTATAAATTCACGGTGGAGCACAGAGCGGGCCGGTTGTTGAGAAATGCAGACGCCCTCTCCCGGGTACACTGTTTTTCGTGTGTCCACCCACTCAGGGTTGAACAAAGGGGGGGTATGTGGTAAGGTGCAGGATGCCGTCGTGGATGGCAGGTACGTGTCACCGAGGTTCATAGCCTCGTTGAGGTAAGAGCCATTTTGTTGATGTCAGCAGCAGGTAGTGCTACTGACACAGTTGCTAAATAGCATGGTTGCAAAGCCGATCCGGGCCGGCTCTTACCGGGAGCAGCTAAAGTGTAGGGTGGGTGGCTGCTCCCCACGACCCAGTCCTGGTTTTGGGCTGGGTTTAAAAACACAGCCAGCACCAGCAGCTGAGAGTGATTGTCCTGGAGCTGCTAATAGTGCTGTGGAGCTCTCTGACCTGGAGGAAAGAGCTCAGCAGAGTGGTGTTTTTCCTGGAAGCCGGAAGGTGGACTGTCCTGCGGCTGGGATGACAGCCAGGTGCGAACCCGCACCTAAACCTCCCAGGTGACTGGAACCTGCATTGGGTTGTTTTGTTTTGCCTCACGTTTTCCGCTGAGTGTGAGTTAACACCAAGTGACTGTTTACTGTTTTGTTTATGCAAGTGTGAATAAACACTGTTTGATGCACCTTTTGGACTCCCTTTGGCCTCTGTACTGCACCCGCACCGCTGTCTACCAGAGCGACTCCCCACAGTGTATACTGTAAATTAATAATATGAAATAATATGAAAAAACTGATGTTAAATGTTAAATCAGTGTTAAATAATAAATCCTAGTATAATTATGGATAGAGCTGAGCGAACCTGAACTGTATAGTACAATTTTAGGATGTTCGGGAGACAGACCCGAACCCAAACATTTTCATAAAAGTTCGGGTTCGGGTCCGTTGTTCAGCGATTCTTCACGCTTTTTGAAAGGCTTCAAAGCAGCCAATCAGCAACCATTTTACATCTTTGCCCTAAGAAGCCATCACAGCCATGCCCACTAAAGGCATGGCTGTGACTGGCTGAGTGCAGCATGTGACCCAGCCTCTTTATAAGCTGGAGTCACGTAGTGCCGCATGTCACTCTGCTGCTGTTAGTGTGTCAAGGTCCACCTAACCCCAGATAAATGGACCAGTAAGCACGGGCAGGGACGCTATATCTCCCTAACTGCACACTGGGTAAATGTAGTGGACGGCTGGGCTCGAGTCGTATAGCGGTTTGGCGCATGTCCTTCCACCACCTAGGATCGCAGGGCTTTATTCTTTGCCTCCAGTTGCCGCCTCATCCTCCTACTCCGCTTTCTTCTCCTTCTCTTGTACCACCACCTCATCTGGTCAGCGAAAGACCTTCACCACCAACTTCCACACAGCCAGGGGTAAAGGTCAGCAGGCGGTTTTAAAACTCATGTGTTTGGGGGACAAACCCCACACCGCAAAGAAGCTGTGGGGGGGCATAGACACACATCCCTTGCCTGGCACATGTGCTGAATTTGGTGCTGCAGAAATTCCTTAAAAACTACCCAGAGATGACAGAGCTGCTGCAGAAAGTGCGGTCCGTCCCTGCAGCTGCTCGCCTATCTGCGCTGCAGCATAACTTCAGCCTTCCCGTTTACCGCCTCATATGTGACGTGCCCTCCAGGTGGAACTCCATCTTGCATATGCTGGAGAGACTGTACGAGCAGCAGCAGGCGATGGTTGAGTTTCAGCTGCAGCAGGCACAGGTCAGTCGCTCTGCGGAACAGCACTACTTCACCACCAGTGACTGGGCCCTCATGCGAGACCTGTGTACCTTGTTGCGGTCTTTTGAGTACTCAACCAACATGGCCAGTGCTGATGACGCCATTGTTAGCATTGCAATACCACTTCTATGTCTCCTTGATAAAACAATTACAATTACAGTGGAGCGTGATAGAAGGATGCGCAACTACAAGTGCACGCTGGTAGACGTGCTCCTGTGGGCATTCCCAACTGCCACTGGGGGACAAGTGGAAGCACAAGGCGAAGGCAGAGGAGGAGGAGGAAGAGGTCACCAACGCAGCTGTGTCACAGGCAGCACCTCAGTAGGCAGGGTAGGCTTGGCTGACATGTGGAAAAGCTTTGTCACCATGCCACAGCAACCTTTTCCCCCAGAGGATACGGAACATCTTAGCAGGAGGCAGCATTTGAACAACATGGTGGAACAGTACATGTGCACACGCCTACACTTACTGACTGATGGTTCTGCCCCATTTAACTTCTGGGTCTCCAAATTGTCCACATGACCTGAGCTTGCTCTTTATGCCTTGGAGGTGCTGGCCTGCCCTGCAGCCAGTTTATTTTCTGAACGTGTATTTAGCACGGCAGGGGGCGTCATTACAGACAAAAGCAGCCGCCTGTCCACAGCCAACGTGGACAAGCTCACGTTCATTAAAATGAACCAGACATTGATCCCAAAGGACTTGTCCGTACCTTGTGCACAATAGACATTTATAACCACCTCAACCATACATTCTTGTACTCCAGTGCACTTATTCATTGAATCCTTTTTTTTTATTTGTACCATTATTTTGGTGGCTACACCAATTTTAAAAACTAAAAATAAATAAATCAAAAATAAAACCTTTTAAGATACCCCCTTCTCCTCCTCCATCGCCGCTTCCTCCAACAACACAACATTCGCCGCCTCCTCAACCTCTGACTCTGCGTTTCTGGTTAATAATGTTTAATTTTTATTTGCTTTATTTTAAGTTATTTCCCTATACACATTTGTTTGCAGGGCACTTACCCCTATTTTACCGTGAATAAACCTCTCCTCTGTCTGGGTGCCAGGGGCCTACATTTCTGAAAATCGCCTGTTGTATTGGTGGATGACATTAACCTCTTTTTGCTGTGAATGAACCTCTCCTCTGTCTGGGTGACAGGGGCCTAACTTACTGAAAATTACCTGTTCTATTGTTGTGTAACATTAACCTCTTTTTGCCGCCTCCTCAACCTCCGACTCTGCATCCACCTCCTCCTCCAAGTTGCTGTTTAATAATGTTAAATTTTTATTTGTTTTATTTTATTTTAGGTTATTTACCTATCCACATTTGTTTGCAGGGCACTTACCCACATGTTGCTACCTTTCACAACCCTATAGTCTTTACCAGGACTTTGTAACAGTCATATTTGTGCCCAAAAGTTTGGGTATACATTTACTTTATTGGTGGGTGACATGAAGCCTGTGTTGCCGTGAATAAAGTTCTTCTTTGTCTGGGTGCCAGGGGCCTACATTAGTGAAAATCCCTGTTGCATTAGTGGATGACATGAAGCCTGTTTTGCCGTGAATAAACCTCTACTCCGTCTGGGCGATAGGGGCCTAACTTACTGAAAATCGTCTGTTCCATTGGTGAGTGACATTAACCTCTTTTTTCCGTGAATAAACTTTTCCTCTGTCTGGGTGCCAGGGGCCTAACTTACTGAAAATCGCCTTTTCCATTGGTGGGTGACATTAACCTCTTATTGCCGTGAATAAACCTCTTCTTTGTCTGGGTGCCAGGGGCCTACATTAGTGAAAATCGCCTGTTGCATTGGTGGATGACATGAATCCTGTTTTGCCGTGAATGAACCTCTCCTCTGTCTGGGTGCCAGGGCCCTACATTTCTGAAAATTGCCTGTTGTATTGGTGGATGACATTAACCTCTTTTTGCCATGAATGAACCTCTCCTGTGTCTGGGTGCCAGGGGCCTAACTTACTGAAAATCGCCTTTTCTATTGTTGGGTGACATTAACCTCTTTTTGCCGTGAACGAACCTCTCCTCTTTCTGGGTGCCATGGGCCTAACTTACTGAAAATCACCTGTTTCATTGGTGGGTGACATTAACCTCCTATTGCCGTGAATAAACCTCTCCTCTGTCTGGGTGTCAGGGGCCTAACTTACTTAAAAATCACCTGTTCCATTGATGGGTGACATGAAGCCTATTTTGCTGTGAATGAACCTCTCCTCTGCCTACATTTCTAAAAATCGCCTGTTGCATTGGTGGGTGACATGAAGCCTGTTTTGCTGTGAATGAACCTCTCCTCTGCCTACATTTCTGAAAATCGCCTGTTGCATTGGTGGGTGACATGAAGCCTGTTTTGCCGTGAATAAACCTCTCCTCTGACTGGGTGCCAGGGGCCTACATTTCTGAAAATCGCCTGTTTCATTGGTGGATGACAGGAAGCCCGTTTTGCCGTGAATGAACCTCTCCTCTGTCTGGGTGCCAGGGACCTACATTTCTGAATATCACCTGTTCCATTGGTGGGTGACCTTAACTCAGTTTTGCCAGTGATAAGCCCCTGCTGTGCATTACTGGCAGGAAACCAAATTTTGTAAAAACATCTGTTACTGATCAAAAGATGCGTGACTACAAACGCACGCTGGTAGATGCGCTGCTGATGCCATTCCCACCTGACGCCTCCTCAACCTCCTACTCCACATCGACCTCCTCCTCATAGTTGCCAATTAAAATAAATAAAAATTAAACATTATTAAGTCATTTCCCTATCCACATTTGTTTGGAGGGCATTTACCTACATTTTTCTGCCTTTTGCAGCCCTCTGGCCCTTTCCAGGGCTATTTTACAGCCATTTTAGTGCCCAAAAGTTCAGGTCCCCATTGACTTCAATAGGGTTCAGGTTCGGGGTCAAGTCCGGGTTAAATTCGGATCCCGAACCCAAACAATTTTGTGAAGTTCGGCCGAATTCGTCGAACCCCAACATTCAGGTGTCCGCTCAAATCTAATTATGGACATTTTTGAGGTGAGATGTATGTATGTATATACATTTTACATTTACTTAATGATGATGGCAGGTTTCTAGATAAATGCCGTATATGAGAATCCCTCGTTTAAGCCATTAGGGCTAAGGGATTTAAGCTTATATGCTCTTTTAAGAGGTTTTCTCAGATAGCCTCTGGCCCTAAATCGTTGATAAAATTTGTCCGATTCTCTTTGAAAGGCTTCCTCAGTGGTACAATTCTTTCGAGCTCTAAAATATTGCCTCACTGGTATTCCGTTTTTTAG
Organism: Bufotes viridis; assembly: GCA_033119425.1. NCBI lineage: Eukaryota > Metazoa > Chordata > Amphibia > Anura > Bufonidae > Bufotes > Bufotes viridis. The sequence goes on from CM065590.1 coordinate 360,059,489, forward strand.
TGGGGTGGAATGCGAACTCGACCAGTGTAAGAAACCATTGGTTGAGTTTGGTTTACGAAATATATCTTTTAATATACAACTGTCATATCCTTTTTGGATTTTAATGTCCAGGAAGCAGATCTCATATGGATGTATTTCATATTTAAAATGCATTCCTATGATATTGCAATTTAATTTGTCGACAAATTATAAAAAGATTTCACGTTCACCATCCCAGAATACAAGAATGTCATCTATAAATCTGCCCCAAAATAAAATGTGTCATGTATATTGTGCATGGGCATCTGTAAACACAATCTGGTCCTCCCACCATCCCAAAAATAATTTTGCGAAAGTCTGTGCACACAGTGTCCCCATTACGGTTCCTTTTATGTGGTGATAATACTTCCCTTTAAACAAAAATTATCATGCACAAGCGTAAAATTTAGTAGTGAAAGTACGAATTCATTGTGTATCACCTCTGAGATGTTAGGTAACAGACGTGTGGTGCTGAGGGGAGGGAAGAGGAGTACCCATCCACTAGGGAGAGGGAGGAGTAGTGACCCCTAGCTCACCTGGAACTGGCAACTGGCTTCTGGCTGCCCAGACATCCCTAGAAGGGCTGCTAACCCGTACGCCGATCACGTGCCTCGTCCCTGGCTTACCCTGAAATAAGCCCTAGCTTGGGCATTGGGAGCACTAGTATACACCACTGACAACTAGGGTAACAGGGAAAGGACAAACAACACAAACACAAACAACAATCCCCGAAGGGAGACAGCAACAACAGAAGATAACAACAGGAATGAACTAGAGATCCAACAGCTCCAGTTCTAACAGCTCCACAGCAACAGTTGTCCACCTGAGGTCAGAATAGAAGATCTGGAAGGAAGTTCTATATCTCGCAACTAGGGAAGCAGAAAGGGAGAATATATAGAAGCTGGGAGTTGCTGACAGAACAGCTGAAAGGAAAAGCTACTGATCCCTAAATGAGACAAAAAGGATTGCAAACCTAAGCAGGAAAACATGGACCAGAATCCATTCCCACCACTAGGTCATGGAGCGATCTCTTGAAACCGAGCGAGTAGCCATCTGCTGTGACCTTCTTACCCCAGGCACAACAGGGTCAGCGGTAGGTCGTGACTCATGAGACCCTCGTGACAGTACCCCCCTATCTACGAGGGGCCACCGGACTCTCAGGACCAGGTCTCTCCAGATGATAAATGTGGAAAGAAAGAATTAACCTGCTGGCATTTACTTCCAATGCTGGCACCCACATAATTTCTTCTGGACCGCAACTCCTCCAATGCACCAGATATTGAAGGGAGTGACGGACAAAACGAGAATTAACAATTCTTGCCACCTGAAACTCCAAATTATAATAGACTCCCACAATCCACTGGGTTTAATTTTTGATCTTGCTTTATTGAAAGTGCGGATTTCCAGTTACAGGAAAACGTTTTCGGCTTATTGCCTTCTTCAGTACAACTGGAAAATTGCAAACAGTGAGGTGAGAATGGTTTACAAAAAAGAGTGAGGTTTACATAATGAGATTTTGCAATCAAAACGTCTACGAATAGAGTATACAAAGAAAGGACAAATTAGTATAACAAGAAAATACGTCGAGGTCATGACAATATTAGTATAACGGGATAATACGTCGAGGTCATGACGATATAAAGTAATATAACAGTGGTTCAGCTTCTCCATCTCGGATGTCGCCGTCTTGGATCGTTGTAATAGACATCACTAGTATTGCATTATGTACAGATGTACCATATACATAATTAAGGAATAAAACTCAGATTTGACAAAATTCGTAGTTCAGTGGTCCAAGATATATAATATGGAACATATACACATAAGGCCTAGCCAAATGAGAGACCCTTAAAAATAATTGGAAATGCCAAAATTTGTGGTTGTGAGGTAAGTAACAAGCTATATAGTCACTGGTGTGAAGCATAAAATACATACATATTGAGCAGAGCTAAAGAGAGGCATGCGGAGACAAACATGATCATATGTATTGCTGTGTTTACCTGGTTGTGCCGCTTGATGAGGAACAAAGCAAGGTAGAGTGCCCAAGGGAGGGCTGCTGGGCATTGTGGTGCCACAGTGTTGTGCTATGCTTGGCATACATAGGGTGGTGACTGTGGAATAGATGATATAATGAGGGGGGAATTGCATGGAATATAGCTGGTGTGGGGATGGCTGAAGGCTTACCTCAGGTTGTATAGTTTGTGTGTGAGGCGGAGTGTCCCATGGAATACCGCTCTGCGCTGTGAGTTATCTCGACGGTCTGGCCTGGCTATGCAGAGGCAAGGCGTCTGCCGCTGGTAAATGCGCATCGTGCATACTGTGCACGGCGCCATTTTATGGAGGAGAGGGGCGGGAGGCCATTCTGTAGGAAGCTATGTGCTGTAGCTTCCGGTGGTAGGCTGGACATGCGCAGTGTGGCGTCCGGATAATCAAAGATGGCGGCGCCATATGTGTGGGCAAGTTTCCGGTTCCTGTGTGCCATAATGCCAGGAGTACTAAAGATGGCGGGCGCTGGATGTGTGGGCATGTTCCCAGTTCCTATGTAGATTAAAACAGTGTGACAAACTGGCACTGCGATGTAGTGGGTTTGGAACATGTACATTATTATGGAGTATGTGTATAAGCTGATAGCAGTATATGTGGATATTAAATAAAAATTGAATAATGAGTCTGGAAATTAGCTAATTATAATGTTAACAGTACCATAGGGAAATATGTTAGAAGAAAAATAGGGATATAGAAGAGGGTAGTGAAAGACATACTATACCATTATACTAGGTAAAGGATATGGATATAAGATGCGGCAACCAATCTAGTCCCCCACTTAGTATCTGGTCTGTAGATAAAAGAATAATACATTAGTGCATTGACCCCACAGTATCACAATGACATCTGGAAATTCGAGATACATATCCACAATTACACGTTATACATGTATAAATCGTTGCTACGGGAGATGGCATATATACAAACCGTTGTTATGGGAGATGACTACCTACATATCAACCGTTGCTATGGGAGATGACATGTATAAAAATAAATATACAAATGTGAAACTACGCTTCCAGGTTGTAGAACAGATCCGTAGCCCCAGAAGAGGAGGAGACATCGCCAAAATCCTCATTAAAGGGAAGCAATGTGGATACACCGATTACAAACCCTTGAGCCGAAGGGACTCAATCGTGATTATGAAATCGGGAGTTTCCTCTAAATACACCTAGATGGTCATCTCCCGTAGCAACGATCTATATATATAGACGATCATCTCCTGTAGCAACGGTTTTTCTACGTTTTCACATTTGTATATTTATTTTTATACATCTCCCGTAGCAACGATTTATACATGTATAACGTGTAATTGTGGATATGTATCTCGAATTTCCAGATGTCATTGTGATACTGTGGGGTCAATGCACTAATGTATTATTCTAAGTGGGGGACTAGATTGGTTGCCGCATCTTATATCCATATCCTTTACCTAGTATAATGGTATAGTATGTCTTTCACTACCCTCTTCTATATCCCTATTTTTCTTCTAACATATTTCCCTATGGTACTGTTAACATTATAATTAGCTAACTTCCAGACTCATTATTCAATTTTTATTTCATATCCACATATACTGCTATCAGCTCATACACATACTCCATAATAATGTACATGTTCCAAACCCACTACATCGCAGTGCCAGTTTGTCACACTGTTTTAATCTACATAGGAACTGGGAACATGCCCACACATCCAGCGCCCGCCATCTTTAGTACTCCTGGCATTATGGCACACAGGAACCGGAAACTTGCCCACACATATGGCGCCGCCATCTTTGATTATCCGGACGCCACACTGCGCATGTCCAGCCTACCACCGGAAGCTACAGCACATAGCTTCCTACAAAATGGCCTCCCGCCCCTCTCCTCCATAAAATGGCGCCGTGCACAGTATGCACGATGCGCATTTACCAGCGGCAGACGCGTTGCCTCTGCATAGCCAGGCCAGACCGTCGAGATAACTCACAGCGCAGAGCGGTATTCCATGGGACACTCCGCCCCACACACAAACTATTCAACTTGAGGTAAGCCTTCAGCCATCCCCACACCATCTATTTTCCATGCAATTCCCCCACTCATTATATAATCTATTCCACAGTCACCACCCTATGTATGCCAAGCATAGCACAACACTGTGGCACCACAACGCCCAGCAACCCTCCCTTGGGCACTCTACCTTGCTTTGTTCCTCATCAAGCGGCACAACCAGGTAAACACAGCAATACATATGATCATGTTTGTCTCCGCATGCCTCTCTTTAGCTCTGCTCAATATGTATGTATTTTATGCTTCACACCAGTGACTATATAGCTTGTTACTTACCTCACAACCACAAATTTTGGCATTTCCAATTATTTTTAAGGGTCTCTCATTTGGCTAGGCCTTATGTGTATACGTTCCATATTATATATCTTGGACCACTGAACTACGAATTTTGTCAAATCTGAGTTTTATTCCTTAATTATGTATATGGTACATCTGTACATAATGCAATACTAGTGATGTCTATTACAACGATCCAAGACGGCGACATCCGAGATGGAGAAGCTGAACCACTGTTATATTACTTTATATCGTCATGACCTCGACGTATTATCCCGTTATACTAATATTGTCATGACCTCGACGTATTTTCTTGTTATACTAATTTGTCCTTTCTTTGTATACTCTATTCGTAGACGTTTTGATTGCAAAATCTCATTATGTAAACCTCACTCTTTTTTGTAAACCATTCTCACCTCACTGTTTGCAATTTTCCAGTTGTACTGAAGAAGGCAATAAGCCGAAAACGTTTTCCTGTAACTGGAAATCCGCACTTTCAATAAAGCAAGATCAAAAATTAAACCCTGTGGATTGTGGGAGTCTATTATATATTATTACTGTGGCCTGGGAACCATCTCCCCTTACCCACGAATATCATATACCGGGGTATTATCCAACTCCATACTGCGTTCTGAAACTCCAAATTGCCATCAACAATAATTAGAGGGGATGGTAACGGTGATGGTTCCAGAGGTGCAACATACTTTTTAAGCAACGATTTATGAAATACATTATGCATTTTCAAAGTTTGAGACAGCTCCAGGCGAAATGCCACGGGGTTAATGATGGTGACTTTTTTTATAAGGACCGATAAACCTAGGACCCAATTTCCAAGATGGAACCTTTAACTTAATATTTCTAGTCGACAACCAGACAGTCATTCACCCCTAGGTCCGGACCTGGCAAACGTTTATCAGCCATACATTTATATCTGCCTCCCATATTTTTCAAATTGCCAGAAGGCTCCCCCACACTGAAAGTGCTAAATTGAGGATGAAAACCATATGCACCAAAAAAATGGTGACTTACCAGTTGATTCTTAACGGTGATTGTTTATAGCAAACTCTGCTAAAGGTAAGTTAGATTACCATTCCTCCTGATTTTCAGACACAAAACACCTAAAGCAAGTCTCTAGGTTTTAGTTGGTGTGTGTTTAGTCTGGCCGTTCGACTGTGGATGAAAGGCTGAGGAAAAGGACAAATGTACTCCAAGACGAGAACAAAAAACTCTCCAGAATTTGGAAATAAACTGGGTTCCCTGATCCGAAACAATGTCGGACGGGGAATCGTGAAGATTCACAATTTCACTGATAAAAACGCGAGCCAGGGTTTTAGCATTTGGCAACGCGGGTAAGGCAATGAAATACATCATTTTACTGAACCTGTCTACTACTACCAGGATAATGGTTTTACCCGCAGATACAGGTAGGTCAGCAAAAAAATTCATCGAAAAGTCCATGGTCTGTTGGGAATGACCAGTGGCAACAAAGACCCTGCCAGATGAGTATGAGTGATTTTAGCGCATGCACAGGTTGTGCAGGTAGACACAAAATCAATTACATCCTGGTGAAACTTCGGCCACCAAAAACGTTGAGACAATAGCTCCGAGGTTTCCCTACTACCAGGATGCCCACGGAGTGCAGTTATGGTATTCTTTTAATATTTCAAGGCGCGAATTTAAAGGCACAAACAACTTTCCTGGGGGGCAGGAGACCAGGGCGTCCCCCTGAGCCTCCAACACCATCCCCTCCAGGTCTGAGTGTAACGCAGAGACAACCATACCCCTTTTTTAAAATCGGCACCAGATCGTCATCAACCCCTCCAGGTATAAAGCATCAGCTTTGGTATTTTTTGCTCCCGGACGATAGGTGATAAAATTAAAGCTGGTAAAATACGAAGACAACCTAGCTTGTCTAGGGATAAGATGGTTAGCAGAATCAAGGTATAACAGGTTTTTATAATCCGTAATCACTGTGATGGGATAAGCTGCCCCCTCCAAAAAGTGACACCATTCCTCAAACACTAATTTAATAGCTAAAAGTTTCCTATATCATAATTCTTCTCAGCTACTGACAATTTCTTAGAAAAGAAAGCACAAGGATGCCATTTACTTGGAGACAGACCCTGGGACGGTACAATGCCCACCCCCACCTCCGATGCATCAACCTCCACATTAAAAGGTTGAGAAACATCAGGCTGGACTATTATGGGTGCCGAGTATTGTTGGACGCGAATTTTAATCGCCAATATCGGCACTTCTAGAATTCGCAAAGATTTAGAATATAGTGCTATATATTCATATTCGTGAATATTATAGATTTTTTTTTTCATCTGAACCCATGAGCCCTTCCTGCTTCTTGCTTGTGGGCCAATGAGAAGGCTGCAATGTCTTTGTCTGAGCTTAGCAACATCCCTAGAAATCAATAGGAAATTTGCCTACCCCTTACTATAAAGAACCCCTCCAGCAGCCATTTTCTGCAGTTTTTTGCAGTTCTGAGAGAGACAGCAGTGTCATTGCTGTGCTCTGTGCTTTGCTGAGTCATTACTTCAGATAGTTAGCTTATGTATATAATACAGATAGTTAGTGGGAGATAGTCAGTGTAGATTAGATCGTGATATAGTGTAGTTCTGCTGTCCATACATACATGCTACAGACATAGTGCTGTGATGTCAAGTTCAAAACAATACTTAGTGCACCAATCAGTAATATGTAGTCAGACCTGCTAAAATGGGAAGCTGCACGTATTGCGCCAAAATATGAGCATCATTAATCGCCGATTATATTGGAGCACTCTATCTGCATATAAAGCTATTGTAATATACTGCCGTGCCAACTATTTTCTCCAGTCTCAGGAAACTTCTAGCAGCTTGAAAAATGTATCAAAAGTGACCCACGCCTGTATTGCACGGGCAATACGAGCATATTACATTACATTTTGCACTCAAGAAAATAATGGCAAATTCTCGAATTCGCGAATTTATAATGAATATTTACCCAAATATTAGCAAAATATCGTGAATTCGTATATGGCCCCTCCGCTCATCACTAGTGCCGAGGTGAAACTTTCCTTCAGAGAGAAAAAAGCCAGTTTAGCAGCGTCAGACCATTTAGAAAAATCAGTCCCCTTTTTTTTTGTCATGTCCGTAAGAATGAATTTTGTATAGAAATTGGCAAAACCCAAAACACGCTGCAGAGCTTTTAGGTTCTCAGTAAGATCCTATTCTAGGATTGTGCGCAGGGCCGTCTTTAATATTGATTGGACCCTGGCCAAGAATTTACTTGGGCCCCTTGTATCCCGCCTTCCCACACCCTAGCACGCAATCAGCCCTCCACCAAAACACACACACAAAACCTCATCAATACAATGCACAGGAATGTGCAGTGTGTGAGTATATCATAGCCAACCCACTGCTTTCCCATAGGGAAGCATTTGGAGGCTATTGCGCAAGCGTGGCTTCATAGAGATGCTTTCAATCAATGCATTTCTATGACGAGCATTTACTGTGAATGCCAGTGTTGCACGTTGGATGAGAGGCCACTAGAGATGTTCCTTGGCAGAAAAAAAGGCAGTGTTCACATTCAAAAGCTTGCAGAGACATGCTATAGACACCAGAACTACTACGTTTAGCTGTTGTGGTTCTGGTGACTATAGTGACCCTTAATATAGAGAAAAAAAAAGAATCAGCACAAAAGTATAAAAAAAAAGGCTGTATCATTATTCTAAAAATTAAAAAAGCACAACTGCTGACACAAATATATAGTATTGTGCAGATTACTTTTTTTTTTTTACAATGTGCAGATAGTACTGTACTAACCCCTCCATCCCCCCCTTCTCCAACCACGCAGCACCCTTACTCACATAAAACAAGTAATATATATAATATAGCTTACAGTAAATTACTGTAAATACTTACAGTTCTGAAGATTCCAGCAGGCTCAGGATCAGTGCTCTGGGCAGCTGGGTTCATGGCTGGAAGTAGGCACCGATCTGCAGTTCAGGAAGGAGACCGTGGCTTGGCTCACCCTAGCGTTGTAGTGACTCCGCGTGACGTCACGGCGCGCAGCGTGCGCAAAGGGCAGGGGAGGTCGGGAGGAGGAGCAAGCAAGTAAGTCCTTCACTATGTGAGCCATGCCGCTCGCATAGTGAAGGATAGGATCAGGATATGGAGCCGGCGGAGCGGAGGCAAGATATTTTACGACAATGTCATTGAATTTGTGGGCAGTGGACAGCGGCGCCCCCCCAACCTGTGGCCACGCCCCTTTTTACAGATAATGTAGTAGATATCACTTGCAGTCATGCATAACACCACAAATAACACAGTGATAACGCTCTGAGTACAGATAATGTAGTAGATGGGTGTGAGCCCCCAGAATTCAGAACATGCACAGTGTGACTTGAAGTCTGGGGCCAGGCTGCTACAGTGTGGGCCAAATTCTATATCCACCCCCCCCTCCCCCATCACAAAAAAACATGTAGGGTAATAAAGCGCCCCATACCTCTTACATCCAGTGACGTCTCCTTTGATGTAGATGTAGATAATTATTGGCACACAGTGCCAAAATATAACTGTGCCCAGCAAATAGTGCCCCTGACACTAATAGTGTACACATAACGTTCTCCCAAAAATAAACAACCACTGGAACTACTGATCCCAGGATGACAACCTGGAGGTAAGCTGATACTGTGCCAAGGTGCCCCCACAGTAATAGTGCTCCCAAAAGTCCCACCAATAGGAATATTTCTCTGCTATAGCACACATGGTAGTAATAGTGCTCCTACAGTGCCCCCAACATGTCCCTACTGTGCCCTAGAAGTAATAATGCTCCCATAGTGCCCATACTAGTAGTCATGTTCCCTATAGACCCCCAGTAGTAATACAGCCCATCATAATGCCCCTCAGGAGTAATAATTCTCCTTATAATGTGCCAGTCCAAAAAATACCTCCTTTTAATGCCCCCAGTTGAGCTAATGTCCCCATAGTGCCCCCATAATGTGCTAGTATAAAATTCCCCTAAATAGATCCCCCAGTAAATTCTCCCATAGTGCTCCTCTACCCCCTTCCTCCTAGTGCCCCCCATAATGTACCCGTATAAAATGCCCCATATATAGTGCCCCAGTAGATGCCCTCAGTGTCCCCCATAATTTGCAAGTATAAAGTACCCTTTTTCAGTGCCCCCCATAGATGAGCCTATAGTACTCCTCTCTCCCCTTCCCCGTAGTACCCACCATAATGTGTACCAGTATAAAATGTCCCTATACAGAGCCCTTCATATAAAATACCCCTTCTTTGTGGCCTAATTAGAAGCCCCCATAGTTTTCTTCTCCCCCCTTCCCCCATAGTGCCTACCATATAAAATACCCCTTCTTTGTGGCCTCAGTAGATGCCCCCATAATGCCCCCAATAATGTGCCAGTAAGAAGTGCCTCCATAGCTGCCTCCCAATCATGTGGCAGTAACTAGTACCATATAAAAAAAATAAACACTTATACTTACCTCCATCAGGCTGGCAGCGATGCGATGCAGGCCTCTTCCGGCCTGTGACCCGCACAGTACGGCTCAGGCGGCGCCGTATGGCTGTACGCAGTGGCGTACCGTCAATAGAGGCAGACCACGCCACTGCTATGGGGCCCGCAGCACAGGGGGGCCCGAAGCCATGGAACGCTCCGCCCCCCCACTTTGCACGGACAGCAGCCTGCGATGCTCCAGCATCGCAGGCTGCGATGTATAATCAGGCAGGAGGAGCTGGGGGCAGGCATTTGCGGCAGGGCACTCCGGCCCCACCACTCCTGTCAAGTTCTAAAATTCAATTACGGTACTCTGTACCATAATCCATAATATAAATAATGCCCCCTCTGTTTTAATTTATCATAAACTCACATGAGGCGCACCGGCAGTGAATACTTCACGCAGGCCGGGCGGGCGAGCTCAGCGTGACTGACGTCACATGCCTGCGCCGCCTGCTTCATTCATGCCTGCGTGAAGTATTCACTGCCGGTGCGCCTCATGTGAGTTTATGATAAATTAAAACAGAGGGGGCATTATTTATATTATGGATTATGGTACAGAGTACCGTAATTGAATTTTAGAACTTGACAGGAGCGGTAATGGGGAGGGGGCCTGTGGATTGCACTGTTATGGGATGGGGGGGCTGTGGATGGAACTGTTATGGGATGGGGGCTGTGGATGGCACTGTTATGGGATTGGGGAGGGGCTGTGGATGGCACTGTTATGGGATGGGGGCTGTGGATGGCACTGTTATGGGGTGGGGGTCTGTGGATGGCACTGTTATGGGATGGGGGCTGTGGATGGCACTGTTATGGGGTGGGGAGGGGGCTGTGGATGGCACTGTTATGGAATGGGGAGGGGGCTGTGGATGGAACTGTTATGGGATGGGGGCTGTGGATGGAACTGTTATGGGATGGGGGGCTGTGGATGGCACTGTTATGGGATGGGAGGGGGCTGTGGATGGCACTGTTATGGGATGGGGGCTGTGGATGGAACTGTTATGGGATGGGGGCTGTGGATGGCACTGTTATGGGATTGGGGGCTGTGGATGGAACTGTTATGGGATGGGGGGCTGTGGATGGCACTGTTATGGGATGGGGAGGGGCTGTGGATGGCACTGTTATGGGATGGGGGCTGTGGATGCCATTCACAGATCCCCCATAACAGTGTCATCCACAGCCCCCCATCCCATAACAGTGCCATCCACAGATCCCCATAACAGTGCCATCCACAGATCCCCCATAACAGTGCCATCCACAGATCCCCATAACAGTGCCATCCACAGATTCCCCCCATAACAGTGCCATCCACAGATCCCCCATAACAGTGCCATCCACAGATCCCCCCATAACAGTGCCATCCACAGCCCCCCCATCCCATAACAGTGCCATCCACAGCCCCCCAGTAGTTTCAGTAGGTCATGTATAAATTTATTTAATGGGGGTGTGGCATGGGAGGAGCCAGGACAGGAGATGGGAGGGCGGGGTTAAGGGGGAGGTGGGAGGGGCCAGGGGTGGGTAGTGGGTGGGGTTAAGGGGGCCCATTTCAGATTTTTGCTATGGGGCCCAGTGATTTCTATGTACGCCCCTGGCTGTACGGCTCTCTGGCATTGGCTTGCAGCCTATCAGAGGAATGGGGAAGGGAGACACTACGATACAGATGACTATAGAGATGAGCGCCACCGCCGAACCCTGCATCCACAGGTGAAGAAGAGGGTCTGATATGTCCTTTAGCCAGACTCTCGGAAATATAGTCCTTCATGACTTGTCTTTCGGGGCCAAAAAGATTATATAACCTTGTCTTAGGTAACTTTGTTCCAGGGAGCAGGTTAACCAGGCAATTATCCAGACGATGGGGTGGTAACTCCTGACACCCCTTCTCAGAGAAAAACATCTTCAAAGTCAGACACAAATGCTGGTAAGGTTGTAATGGAGGTGGATGAGCAACTACTACTTAAGCAATTGTCCCTACAATGCTCACTCCACTCCAATATCTCTCTGGCCTGCCAATCAACAACAGGATTGTTCACTACAAGATAATAAGGGGTTCCAGTGGCTCAACTGTCACTAAAGCATTGAACAGGTGCTCTCTCCTATGACCACACCCAATGCCTACTTTAAGTATTGTGCACTACCAACCAGGGAAGATCCAATACCATAGGAGTAGGAAGACCTTCAAGGACGTAGCAAGAAATAAACTCATTATGGAGGGCCCCCACCCGAAGATGTATGTTATGTACAATGTGTGTTAGTTTCCCCTGAGTAAGAGGAGCAGAGTTGATAGTGAATATGGGGACTGATCTAGATAAAAGACTAAAAGACAAACACAGAGTCTGAGCGAATCAGGCATCTGCCATATTAACCCCAGCCCCACTATCCAAAAAAACTGAGATCGTCTCAGTTTTATTACCCGAGACTACCATAGCTGGCAAAACAAAATGAGAAGTTTGTATGGAGGAGATGTATACACCCAGGTTGTCATCCTGGGGTCAGTAGTTCCAGTGGTTGTTTATTTTTGGGTACGGATGGACAAGCTCTAATAAAATGACCCCTCTGACCACAGAAAAAACAAACCCTTTTCTTACGGCGAACCCCCGTAGGACCAACCTGATGAGTGGCTCCTCCTAGTTGCATAGGTTCGTCTGAGTCAGAACAAACAGACTCCTGCCTGAGAAAAGTCTCTGGAGGACAAGAACTCCTCAGCCTATCACTAAGGGTTTTATCAATTCTTATAGATAGCAACATAGTGGCCTCAAGGCATATAGGAGTCTCTTACAGAGCAAGCGCGTCTTTTACTTTCTCCGACAACCTCTGGCAAAACCGAGTCATTCCACTGAGTAACCGTGGCCCACCTTCGAAACTCTGAACAATAATCCTCCGCTGACCGATCTCCCCGCTGAAGCCGCTGTAATCTAGATTCAGTTAGGGAGACTTGGTCAGGGTCATCGTATATAAGACCCAGGACTTCAAAAAAACTCATCTACCGACCGGAGGGCCTGGGTACCAGCTGATAACGAAAAAGCCCAGGATTCAGGATCCCCTTGGAAAAGGGAGATAACAATCCCCACCCACTGTTCCTCATTACCAGAGGAATTTGGGCGCAGCCTTAAATATAATTTACAGGCTTCTCGGAACACCACAAACTTGTCTCTTCCTCCAGAAACTTTAGGCTCTGGATTGACCTGGTTACCGATAGCAACTACAGGGCCGACGCCCTCAATCCTGCCACTTGTACATCTGCATTAAATATTTATACTTACCATTACCATCTGAATTGGATTGTGCTTGGCTTTCTTGCACCCTGGGAAGAACCTACACGTACTTACCTTGAGAAATCTTACTTCAAGAGACAGACCTTGCAACTGCTTCGTCAAAGCAGCAATAGAATCCATAGTGTTTTTTTTTCCTTAAAAAAATAAAAAATAAAAATAAGGGCCAGATATAATATCATGTCTGAGATGGCAGGTACCAGAGGGGAGGGAAGAGGAGAGGAAGGAGTGGTGACCGCTAGCTCACTTGGCACTGGCACCTGGCGTCTCTAGACGGACTGCTAACCCGTACGCTGATCACGTGCCTCGTCCCTGGCTTACCCTGAAATGATCCCTAGGTAGTGAATAGGGCGGTGGGAGCAATAGTCCTCACCACTGACACCTAGGGTAACTACAGGGAAAGGACAAACAACACAAACACAAACAAAGGGAGACAGCAACAACAGAAGACAACAACAGGAGGGAATCGGAGATCCAACAGCTCCAGCTCCAACGGATCCACAGCAACAGTTGTCCACCTGCTGTCAGACTAGAAGATATGGAAGGAAGGTCTATATCTGGCAACAAGGGAAGCAGAAAGGGAGAATATATAGTAGCTGGGAGTGGCTGACAGAGAACAGCTGAAAAGAAAACTACAAATCCCTAAATGGGACAAAAAGGATGGCAAACCTAAGCAGGAAAATCTGGACTGGAATACATTCCCACTACTAGGTCATGGAATGATCTCTTGAAACTGAGCGAGTAGCCACCCGCTGCGACCTTCTGACCCCAGGCACAACAGGGTCAGCGATGGGTTGTGACACCCTTGTGACATTGTATATGCAAAATTAGGTTCTTTTAGTTTCCCAAAAATATTTGACTGCCTGCAGACCCAGTCAATGTTCTATATTGCTATATAACTAGGAGGGTATTTGATGTTGAGGTAATCCCACTGATTCTTGCTATGTCACAAATGGCCTTAATATTACATCCACATACTCACTCGCTGGCTGCGTCAATGAATCATTTCCTGAGACGATCAGCCTAACAAGTATAGGTAGCTTTTTCTTGTGCACTTTGGAAAGCGTGTAGAAAGTCGCTATATTGGGATTCTTATTATGGAGGAATTGAAACTCCTCCTTTGAAATAAGACACTGGTCTCTTGCCTTCATCGGGATTTCAGGTAGCTCTGTGAGATAAGATCTTGTTGAATTTTCCGATAATATTTTATATTTTGTATCATCTGCTAGTAACCTCTTCACCATTCCCACATAATCTGCTCTATCCTGAATCACAATATTCCCACCCTTATCCCTTGGTTTAATGACTATACTGTCACTTGTCTTTGATTCTTTGGTGGTCAGGCTGGATGGATTTTGCACTGTTCTTTTTTGCAGTTTACTAATTTCCGGTGAAACCACTTATACAAACGTCTCAGTATTCTTATATTGTGAGAATGCTGGAGTCCATCGAGACCTAGGCTTTAGATCTGTTAATGGAGGTTCAATCTTGGAGTTGAATCACTCACTTTCTAATTGTAAGCCGAGTTTGCAGTGCCTCTTCTTCTTTTTGAATTAATTTGTTTGTAATTTGTTCAGATATAGTGCTTAAGTGATGTTTGTGTAAAGCTAACTTCCACGCGAACAAGTTAATGTCCTTGACCCAAGTAAACTTATCAAATTGGGGTACAGGTGTAAAAGTAAAGCCTTTCTGTAATAATCTTATTTGGGCCTCAACATGATGCTTTAATTAAATTTAATATCTGGGTCTAAGAGTTCGTCTTGCACCCCCTGAGCCGGAAGAGGCCTGCGTCGCATCACTGAAAGTGGCATGGAGGTAAGTATTTGTGCTTATTTTTTTCATTTACACTATGCTGGGTGCCCTATATTATGTACTGGCACTCATGGGGGGCACTATGGAGATGGGGGGAGGAGCACTATAGGGGCATCTACTGGGGGCCCTATCTTATGTATTGGCACTCATTGGGGACACTATGGAGGGGGTGGGGGAGAGAAGCACTATGGGGGCATCTACTGGGGAACCTATCTTATATACTGGCACACATGGGGGCACTATAAAGAAGGGGGGACCACTATGGGGGCATCTACTGGGGGTCCTCCTATCTTATATACTGGAACACATGACACATGGGGGCACTATTGGGGAGGGAGGAGCACTATGGGGGCATCTACTGGGGAACCGATTTTATGTATAGGCACTAATTGGGGGCACTATGGAGAAGGGGAGGAGTACTATGGGGGCATCTACTGGGGGTCCTATCTAATATACTGGCACCGGTGGGGGCACTATGGGGAAGAGGAGAGAGGAGAACTATAGGGCATCTACTAGGGGCCCTATCTAATATACTGACACACATGGGGGCACCTATGGAGAAGGGGGGCCGCACTATGCGGGTATCTACTGGGGCCCTATCTTATATACTGCCACACATGGGGGGCACTAGGGAGATGTGGGGGAAAAGAGCACTATGGGGGCATCTGCTGGGGGCCATTATATGCTGGGACACATGGGGGGGTATTGTGGAGAAGGAGAGAGAGGAGCACTATAGTGGTATCTACTGGCGGGCAATATATACTTGCACACATCGGAGGCCATATGCTGAAGTGGGGGAGGGGATCACTATTGGGGCATTATATAGGGGCATTATACTGGCACACATTATGAGGGCACTATGGAGAAGGGGGGAGAGGAGCATTATGAGGGCATTTTATACTGGTACATTATGTCAGGCATCATGGGGACAAAGGGAAGAGCACTATGGGGGCACTATATAGGAGTATTTTATACTATGGGCACTATGGGGACTTTAGCTTAACTGGGGCCATACTGCTACACAACAGGGCATTTTTATGTACTGGAACACATTATAAGGGTCATTTTTCTACTGTCACACATTATAAAGATAATTATTACTACCGGGGGCATTATGGTGGGCTTTATTACAATTGGGAGACTATGAGGAACATGAATACTAGTATAGGCAATATGGGAGCTAGTGTTGATAGAGCACCAAAGTGCTCATGTGCTTGTGTAGAACACTTGAGTAGAACACAGAGCATTCTTGCTCTGAAGAGGGAAGGACGTCGGAACTCTAGTTCGGCTTAGGAATCCCTGCTTTGACTCCATATATAGCTAGGTCCATATATGGAGTCAGTGCTTGGGGACACCCCAGTGTATTTAAATCTAATTTTGCCTGCTTCAGAAAAGTTTCTGCTGGGATTCAAACTCATTTCCTTCTGCATTAGAGGCAACGCACTTAACCACTCAGCTATAATAGCTCAATAGCTAGTTACCGTATTTTTCGCCATATAAGACGCACTTTTTTCCCCCCAAAAGTGGGGGGAAAATGGCAGTGCGTCTTATATGGCGAATGCTACCATTTTCCTATAGTTAAAGCTGATACATCGCACAGCATGCGATGTATCAGCATGGAAGAAGGAGGGGGCGGAGCCTGGCAACACGCGGCGGACGGCCCGCCGCTAACAGCGTGACTGCTTTCATAACATTTTTAATCTTTAATCATGTCCCCTTATTCCCTATAATCCCAGTACAGTAGCGCTCTGCTAACCTGCTATACCGATCCTCTAGCAGGCAGAGCGGTGCGGCGGCAGGCTGCTGTGTAACGTCCTCACTGACGTCATCTGCCTGCTCCTCCTGCTTCATTCATGGTTATAAGGGGAAATAATAGCATTCTTAATAAAGAATGCATTGTTAAATGAAGAGGAAGGGGTTAAAAATAATAAAAGTTAACTTACCTTAGCCACTTGATCGCGTAGTCGCGATCTCTCCTCTCTTTCCATGCAGCATCTAAGATCTAAAGGACCTGTGATGACGTCACATCACATGGTCCAATCACATGGTCCATCACCATGGTAAGATGGACCATGTGATTGGACCATGTGATGTGACATCATCACAGGTCCTGTAGATCTTAGATGCTGCAGGAAAAAAGAGGACAGATCGCAACTACGTGATCAAGTGGTTAAGGTAAGTTAACTTTTATTATTTTTAACCCCTTCCTCTTCATTTAACAATGCATTCTTTATTAAGAATGCTATTATTTCCCCTTATAACCATGTTATAAGGGAAAATAATCAATTCTCCAGAAGACCCGAAACCGGACTTCAGTGATGAAGTCCGGCTTCGGGTCTGGGTACCAAACATGGCGTTTTTTCTCACGCGCGTGCAAAACGCGTTACAAACATTTGCACCCGCGCGGGAAAAACGCGCATATTCCCGCAACGCACCCGCCTCTTATCCGGGCATTAAACATGACGCCCGTGTGAAAGAGGCCTTAGAGTTATCTGTTCCATTTTTGTTTTAAAAAAAACACCAAATACACAACAGAAAATATAAAAGCAAAATCACACACTGACTAAATGCACTCCTGGAATGTTCTTACAGTGAAATCACTGTCCATCAAGCAGCAAAGGCAGGCCACTACTTAGGGCCCAAATAAACAATCAATCTGCATTGACCCGAATTCTTCAGTGTGAATTGTGGCCAACTGTTGCTGTATCAGAAAGAGATTCAGTCTAAATACGCAATTATCTATACGCAGCTTATCTATGTAAACAGCAATATACAATTGCATGTCCCTGGTGCTGATCAAAAAATAAAGAGGAAGAAAGAGTGGAGAGGAAACTGCAAAGCACTAATAAAAGTGGAGCATTTCCTTTCTGCAATTCATTCCTTTGGGAAAACGTGTATTCAATTTAAAATGTCCAAAAAGCCTCCCTTAGCAAAAGTTTATGTTTTAAATCCCCCCCTCTGATCAGCACCCAGGACATGCAATTGTATATTGCTGTTCACATAGATAAGCAAGGTGTGTTGCGTATTTAGACTGAATCTCCTTCTGATACAGCAACAGTTGGCCACAATTCAGTTCAGATCGATTGTTTATTTGGGCCCTAAGTAGCGGTCTGCCTTTGCTGCTTGATGAACAGTGATTTCACTGTAAGAACAGGAGTGTGTTTAGTCCATTGCTGAGTAGACCCTCATGGAGTCATGAATAAGAACTGTAAAGTTTGAAATGCGTTGACTGACAAAGACCACGTGTTCTTACTGCTTGACATGTAAATAGCTATAATAATTGTGTCCACTGAAATAAAGAATCTATGGCTACAAAGGAATATTGGAAGTGCTGGATTCTTCTCTTCTGTTTCTGCTATATACAAGGTCTTACCTTAAAATCCGAGCACAGGAGGAGCCCGACGGCTGGCTCTTTAGAAGGCAGGTGAGCTGGATCTACTCTGTTTCTTGTATGCAGCTTGCCACAGTGTGTCTGAAAGGAGGCCTCTCTCTTCCGCTAAAGAGTTACCCACGTCCCACTGTCACTGCTGCTACAAGCAACAGAAATCGCAGCAGCAGCTAGTTCAGTCTCATCAACATGATGGAACAATTTTCTCATGTGCCAAGCCAGGCTGAGGCAAATGAGCATACCGAGACTTACCGCCAGGGGCGGATTGACCATAGACCCTACAGGGAGATTTCCTCGTGGGCTGATGCCTAGGAGGGCCACCCAAGCCCACCTTAAAAGGCTGCAAGTTGGCTAAATAATCATTTGATTCTCTCCTAGACAGCTGGCCAGGTGCTGTCCTGATTTCAACTGAATTAATTTCCTCAGGACAGCTATACAGTTGAATACTCTGGCGCAGGTGGCAGTATTTTGTGCTGCACTGTGGTATTTGGTTCAGCTGGGGAGGTATAGTGTTCTGCCCTATGGTATTGCTGGACCACATCCGTCTGTTGTGCCTGCCTAATTATTTTGCCTTCTTTTAATTTAAACCTGCCTGCATGTTGGCCATCGTTACGTTTTTTTCCAGGGCAACTTTTAGTTCTCAGTCCGCCCCTGCTTACGCCTCAACATCCAGGTTCAGTCTTACCTGGACTCTGGCCTTTCTCCAGCACATACCCTGTTCTCTGACTTTATGGACTTCTTGGCAGGCAGACTAGAACATTAGCTTAATCTGGACCAGTTTGCTCTCCCTGTTCTTTCTTGCCCAGCCATCAGTTTCATCTCAGATAGGGTATTCAGTGAGGCAGAAAGTAGGTGACACCCAAACAGACAAAGTTGTCTTCCACCAGTGTCCAAAACATCACTTTTGTCAAAATGAATGAAGCATAAATCCAGGAAGATTTTTTCACAATCCTCCATCTGAGGCTAATGAATAGCTCTAACCTTGCTGACAATGTTCTATCTTGCCACAGCTGCTGTCTGCCTAATATCATGGTACCTGCCTACCATCCAGGGGCATAACTACCATAGTGGCAGACTATGCAACTGCTATGGAGCACAGGGCAAGAGGGAGCCCAGTCTTAGTTGGGATTATCTTCTCTACTACTGGAGGTGAAAACTTAGTCAGGACTCTACTTTTAGCAAATGAGGCAGTGGAAAAATGGCAACTGAAAAATATTTACTGACCCAAACAGCTCAGCACTTGATGGTGTGTTGCTCCAGAAGGGATCCAAAGTTCTGAGCACGAAAACTCCAGCAACACGAAAGTATTCTTCAATGCTTCTTTATTTTCTCATACAAAATGTACAAGACTCGTTTCAGCCCACCCAAGCCTTTGTCAACTGATAACATATACTGTTAAACCACACAATATATATTAGAAACAACCAATGACATGTTACTAATAATTAAAATCCAGAGCTCTGTCTAAGATTCGGACTGGATCATTCCTGGATAGACAAGGATACATCTCATTCACTAAGGTTCTTTAATGTGAAACAACGCTCTAGAAATAAAATTAGAATTAAAATATATGAGATATAAGTAGGATAGGGATCAAATGGATATAATAGTCAATCATAGTCATCTTATCCGATCAAATGGCCAATCTCGTACGCTCTATTCAGACCACGCGGATGCAGGTTTCCCAGGATATGAATCCAAAATGCATCTCTTTAATAGGAGCATTTTTATATCACCACCCCTTCTTGGTGGTTTAATCTGCTCAATAATCTGATATTTCAACTGTGAAATCCGATGCTTATGAGTATAGAAATGGTATGGGATAGGAAGTAGCAGATTGTTGGTGCGAATAGTGGACTTATGCTTACATATCCTATCTTTGATTAGTTGTATTGTTTACCCTTTACACAATAACCTACACGGACACTTAATCAAATAGATAACATGTGCTGTTACATGTACAGAGACTCAAAAAAAAATGTGGTGACATACTAAAACTTAACTTTTACTATAAACATCAATAAAAATGCTCAATTCCTTTGATCAAGTGTATATATATATAATCAAATGGCATAGATAATTGCCAGTCAAAATAACAGTACATAGAACAAGGTGTATGAATACCTTGCAATGGTACCTGGTAAATTCACATATACGTGTGCGCAGCGGCACCATACAGTATAGGAAAGAAAACCGTGAGTCCTACCTTATAGATGTCGGCAGGGTATATTGATAGGAACCGGACGGAGTGATTCAGGAGGAACAGAGGAGGGAATAAAGGGTACAGAGAGATAGTATATATAACCCTAGACTTCCCTAGTTAAAGGGGTTGCTCTGTCCCTAATAGTCCTAACTACGGAGTAACCGTCCTGAAAAGAACGACCCCGTCTGGAACCTATCCCTCAACGGTTGAAGACCATGTAAGACCCTAGTGCAGCTAGACCCTACATGCACGTTTCATCAAGTAGATTCATCAGGGGAATAGTGTACACAGGGAAAAACAGAAAAAAGATGACAAGCACAGGCAGCAACACAATAGATAGATTATATGGTGCATACCACAAAGTGCCTATAGAACGCCATACTAACAACAATCAAATCTCAAGGGCATACGGGTAATCGTCACGTAGCCCTCCCAGGTGGATATTCAGGGTCAGAAGAAGAGACAGGGGCTGCCCATAGATGAGGGCTTCCCAACACAGAGACTGCCCACAGATAAGGGCTCCTCTTTATTATGAACGGACTCCAGTATGTGATGAACTGGCAGTCCGTCCTTCCAGCTGATGGGCCGATAGTAATGTGACAGATAATGTCCTGCAGTATAGTATACTCACAGTGGACTTAAATACCCACGTGTGTGTGGGAGAACGCCGACTGTCGACGCTTGATGACGTCATATGCCGGCACCCATGCTTCACATGCACGCAAGTCGCATCGCATGTGATTGAAGGGGTGGTACGCGGTGACGTCACGGTCAAATGACCAGTCACCTGCTGCATGCCGCGCTGTGCGTCATCAATGACGCGATGTGCACAGGTATGTCTGTTATTCCATCGCCTGGCAACCGAAACGAAAGCCGCCAGGGAGGAAAACAAAAAGCCGCACTGACAATGATACGGACATATTGTAGCCATAAATAGAAGGCATTAAATGGCACTTGATGATTTAAACAAAATGGACAATCCAGCTTGAAAAAGAATATCTTATCGGGATATATCAGACAAGAGTATCAATAAGGATTAGATAAGGATTTTAGTAGATACTTCCTATTATTAAAGAAAATAGCTCATACGGAGTTAACACATCCGATGATCTCACATGGCTGAAAGAGCACTATAATGGTGCCCACAGCCAATTAGAGAAAACAGGCAAAATTAAGTTGTTCATTTAGGCCAGTGGGATGCACTGTACGGAGAATGTGTATCCAACGTGCCTCCAACTGGAGCAGGGATCTATCCCAATCCCCTCCTCGTACTGGAGGCGGGATAGTGGCAATGCCCATAAAACTGACACAGGCGGCATTCCCAGAATGAAATTCATGTACATGCCGGGATACCACTGTATCTCTTTTATTGGAGATGTCGCAAAGATGTTCCCCCACACGCCTACGTAATTCTCTTTTCGTCTTGCTTATATACTCCAATCGGCATATGCAAGTGATTTTGTAAATGACCCCTCTTGTGTGGCAATTGATGAAGTCCCTAATGTCAAAGGATGTCAGAAAGTACGCTCAGGTGACTTTTAGATGGGGGAAAAAAGCCTCCGGGACCTGCTGGTGCACAGCCACTACAAACCTGGACCCTCTGGTTGCTCTTGGTTACAGCGCAAACCTCTGGGTTCATTCAAATGTAGCGGCTGTGTAGCTTGTGCCTCTATCCAAACTGGAAAGTCTTTCTTTAGCAGCAATTTGAATAGGTCCTTTGACATTAGGGACTTCATCAATTGCCACACAAGAGGGGTCATTTACAAAATCACTTGCATATGCCGATTGGAGTATATAAGCAAGACGAAAAGAGAATTACGTAGGCGTGTGGGGGAACATCTTTGCGACATCTCCAATAAAAGAGATACAGTGGTATCCCGGCATGTACATGAATTTCATTCTGGGAATGCCGCCTGTGTCAGTTTTATGGGCATTGCCACTATCCCGCCTCCAGTACGAGGAGGGGATTGGGATAGATCCCTGCTCCAGTTGGAGGCACGTTGGATACACATTCTCCGTACAGTGCATCCCACTGGCCTAAATGAACAACTTAATTTTGCCTGTTTTCTCTAATTGGCTGTGGGCACCATTATAGTGCTCTTTCAGCCATGTGAAATCACAGGCTATCGGATGTGTTAACTCCGTATGAGCTATTTTCTTTAATAATAGGAAGTATCTACTAAAATCCTTATCTAATCCTTATTGATACTCTTGTCTGATATATCCCGATAAGATATTCTTTTTCAAGCTGGATTGTCCATTTTGTTTAAATCATCAAGTGCCATTTAATGCCTTCTATTTATGGCTACAATATGTCCGCATCATTGTCAGTGCGGCTTTTTGTTTTCCTCCCTGGCGACTTTCGTTCCGGTTGCCAGGCGATGGAATAACATACATACCTTTGCACATCGCGTCATTGATGACGCACAGCGCGGCATGCAGCAGGTGACTGGTCATGTGACCGTGACGTCACCGCGTACCACCCCTTCAATCACATGCGATGCGACTTGCGCGCATGTGAAGCATGGGTGCCGGCATATGACGTCATCAAGCGTCGACAGTCGGCGTTCTCCCACACACACGTGGGTATTTAAGTCCACTGTGAGTATACTATACTGCAGGACATTATCTGTCACATTACTAGCGGCCCATCAGCTGGAAGGACAGACTGCCAGTTCATCACATACTGGAGTCCGTTCATAGTAAAGAGGAGCCCTTATCTGTGGGCAGTCTCTGTGTTGGGAAGCCCTCATCTATGGGCAGCCCCTGTCTCTTCTTCTGACCCTGAATATCCACCTGGGAGGGCTACGTGACGATTACCCGTATGCCCTTGAGATTTGATTGTTGTTAGTATGGCGTTCTATAGGCACTTTGTGGTATGCACCATATAATCTATCTATTGTGTTGCTGCCTGTGCTTGTCATCTTTTTTCTGTTTTTCCCTGTATACACTATTCCCCTGATGATTCTACTTGATGAAACGTGCATGTAGGGTCTAGCTGCACTAGGTTCTTACAGGGTCTTCAACTGTTGAGGGATAGGTTCCGGACGGGGTCGTTCTTTTCAGGACGGTTACTCCGTAGTTAGGACTATTAGGGACAGAGCAACCCCTTTAACTAGGGAAGTCTAGGGTTATATATACTATCTCTCTGTACCCTTTATTCCCTCCTCTGTTCCTCCTGAATTACTCCGTCCGGTTCCTATCAATATACCCTGCCGACATCTATAAGGTAGGACTCACGGTTTTCTTTCCTATACTGTATGGTGCCGCTGCGCACACGTATATGTGAATTTACCAGGTACCATTGCAAGGTATTCATACACCTTGTTCTATGTACTGTTATTTTGACTGGCGATTATCTATGCCATTTGATTATATATATATATATATATATATATATATACACTTTATCAAAGGAATTGAGCATTTTTATTGATGTTTATAGTAAAAGTTAAGTTTTAGTATGTCACCATGTTCTTTTTTGAGTCTCCTTATATTCTCGTGGTTGGTGTAGCCTCCAGAATCGTATTCTGGACTTAGTGTTGTTTTCTGTTACATGTACAGTATGATCTTAAATGGTTTACCCATATGTGGATGAAAGAATTACGATCCCTTGATGACATGAGAACATTGAATACAATGGAGACATGGAAATGTCCCATTAGATCTTGAAGTCAATGTAATCTGTTTCCTTGGATTTTGTAAGCTGCCCATGTCTGCTCGTGTCAATTTATCTAGAAAATTAGGATTTTCTTATTGCACATCAAAGGGTGAGTCCTAAATTCCTCTATCCCAGGGTATGCACGCTGTAGAATGTGCCAATTCTCTCTGATTATATGATCAAACTGTGTGTTGAATAGATGATATTAACATACAAATGTCATTTGTGGATCTTTCTGTTCTTTTTGATTTTTTGTTATAGACAAGAGTGAGTCTTCCTGTGCTCTTTTTACCCTCTCCTCTGGAACCTATCTGTAATTTCTTGCAGTCTTAAAGTACATACTGTTTGACCGGATACTATTCGTCTCAACCTTTGATACTGCGATTTAGGAATTGCTTTCTTTAATGGTAGAAGATGTGAGTTAGAAAAATGGAGAATGCTGTTCCCATCTGTTTACTTCTGAAATAAATCAGTATTTAAGATATCTCCCTCTCCTCTGTACACAGTGGTGTCAAGAACGTTAACCCAATCCTCTCATATATTTTAATTCGAATTTTATTTCTAGAGCGCTGTTTCACATTAAAGAACCTTAGTGCATGAGATGTATCCTTGTGTATCCAGGAATGATCCAGTCCGAATCTTAGAGCTCTGGATTTTAATTAGTAGTGACATGTCATTGGTTGTTTCTAATATTGTGTTGTTTAACAGTATATGTTATCAGTTGACAAAGGTTTGGATGGGCCGAAACGCGTCCTGTACATGTATATCTTTTGTATGAGAAAATAGAAAGCATTGAAGAATACTTTTGTGTTGGAGTTTTCGAGCACTGAACATTGAAAGGTTTAGGCAGAAACCCTTCTATCCTTTTTGGGGGGCCTGTTTTGATCCTTGCTATGGGGCCCTTACTTCTCTATGTACACCACAGCTACCATCATGTTCTGTATTTATGGCTGCTGCCATCATGCCATGGCTGGAGTTTGCCTACCTGTCAACATTTTCAATGTCATATGGCTGCTCCTGCCACCACCACCACAGCTGCTTTACCTCGCTGCAAAGCCCCTACTGCCCCCACTTCTGCATGAGCGTGAGCATCTGTTCTAAGATAAATATCAGGAGGATGACATTCTACATGCTGCAGTTTCCCCTACTGACAAATTTCATAGCTACATGAGCTGCAACTCCATGACCTTCCTAAGATGGTTTGGTGCTTAACAAAATCATTCATGGCTTTAGGCCCCTTGCAGACGAGCGTGAGCGGATTAGGTCCGGATGCATTGCGGATGCACTTAGTGAAAACTGGTCGATTTCGCAAGCAAGTCCATTCAGTTTTGTTTGCGATCGCGTTCAGTTGTTCAGTTTTTATCACAAGGGCGCAATGCGATTTACTGCATTATTGCGTGATAAAAAATGGAATGTTTACAAACAATTATACATGATCGAACACCAAAATGTTTGGGTTCGGGATCCGAACTCGACCCGAACTTTATCCCGAACCCGAACCCCATTGAAGTCAATGGGGACCCGAACTTTTAGGCACTAAAAAGGCTGTAAAATAGTCCAGGAACGGGCTAGAGGGCTGCCAAAGGCAGCAAAATGTAGGTAAATCCCCTGAAAAACAAATGTGGATAGGGAAATAAATTAAAATAAAATAAATAAAATGTAACCAATATCAATTGGAGAGAGATCCCACTGCAAGGAATCATGCGTCATATCAACCACCACCGGAGAAGGCCACTTTCAGATATTTTGGCCCAGCACCCGGACAGAGGAGAGAGGTCCCACAGCAAGGAATTATGCGTCATATCAACCACCACTGGAGAAGGCCACTCTCAGTTATTTCGGCCCAGCACCCAGACAGAGGAGAGAGGTCCCACAGCAAGGAATCATGCGCCATATCACCCACCACCGGAGAAGGCCACTCTCAGTTATTTCGGCCCCACCACACAGACAGAGGAGAGAGGTCCCACAGCAAGGAATCATGCGTCATATCAACCACCACCGGAGAAGGCCACTCTCAGTTATTTCGGCCCAGCACCCAGACAGAGGAGAGAGGTCCCACAGCAAGGAATCATGCGTCATATCACCCACCACCGGAGAAGGCCACTCTCAGTTATTTCGGCCCCACCACCCAGACAGAGGAGAGAGGTGCCACAGCAAGGAATCATGCGTCATATCAACCACCACCGGAGAAGGCCACTCTCAGTTATTTCGGCCCAGCATCTAGACAGAGGAGAGAGGTCCCACAGCAAGGAATCATGCGTCATATCAACCACCACCGGAGAAGGCCACTCTCAGTTATTTCGGCCCCACCACCCAGACAGAGGAGAGAGGTCCCACAGCAAGGAATTATGCGTCATATCAACCACCACCGGAGAAGGCCACTCTCAGTTATTTCGGCCCAGCACCCAGACAGAGGTCCCACATCATGGAATCATGCGTCATATCAACCACCACCGGAGAAGGCCACTCTCAGTTATTTCGGCCCAGCACCCAGACAGAGGAGAGAGGTCCCACAGCAAGGAATCATGCATCATATCAACCACCACCGGAGAAGGCCACTCTCAGTTATTTCGGCCCCACCACCCAGACAGAGGAGAGAGGTCCCACAGCAAGGAATCATGCGTCATATCAACCACCACTGGAGAAGGCCACTCTCAGTTATTTCGGCCCAGCACCCAGACAGAGGAGAGAGGTCCCACAGCAAGTAATTATGCGTCATATCAACCACCACTGGAGAAGGCCACTCTCAGTTATTTCGGCCCAGCACCCAGACAGAGGAGAGAGGTCCCACAGCAAGGAATCATGCGCCATATCACCCACCACCGGAGAAGGCCACTCTCAGTTATTTCGGCCCCACCACCCAGACAGAGGAGAGAGGTCCCACAGCAAGGAATCATGCGTCATATCAACCACCACCGGAGAAGGCCACTCTCAGTTATTTCGGCCCAGCACCCAGACAAAGGAGAGAGGTCCCACAGCAAGGAATCATGCGTCATATCACCCACCACAGGAGAAGGCCACTCTTAGTTATTACGGCCCCACCACCCAGACAGAGGAGAGAGGTCCCACAGCAAGGAATCATGCGTCATATCAGCCACCAGCGGAGAAGGCCACTCTCAGTTATTTCGGCCCAGCACCCAGACAGAGGAGAGAGGTCCCACAGCAAGGAATCATGCGTCATATCAACCACCATCGGAGAAGGCCACTCTCAGTTATTTCGGCCCCACCACCCAGACAGAGGAGAGAGGTCCCACAGCAAGGAATTATGCGTCATATCAACCACCACCAGAGAAGGCCACTCTGAGTTATTTTGGCCCAGCACCCATACAGAGAAGAGAGGTCCCACAGCATGGAATCATGCATCATATCAACCACCACCAGAGAAGGCCACTCTCAGTTATTTCGGCCCAGCACCCAGACAGAGGAGAGAGGTCCCACAGCAAGGAATCATGCGTCATATCACCCACCACTGGAGA
Source organism: Bufotes viridis (assembly GCA_033119425.1). NCBI lineage: Eukaryota > Metazoa > Chordata > Amphibia > Anura > Bufonidae > Bufotes > Bufotes viridis. The sequence continues at coordinate 360,087,191 of CM065590.1, forward strand.
AGGCCACTTTCAGTTATTTAGGCCAGGCACCCCAGAGGAGAGAGGTCCCACAGCAAGGAATCATGCGTCATATCACTCACCACTGGAGAAGGCCACTTTCAGTGATTTCGGCCCCAGCACCCAGACAGAGGAGAGAGGTCCCACAGCAAGGAATCATGCGTCACATCACTTACCACTGGAGAAGGCCACTTTAAGTTATTTCGGCCCCACCACCCAGACAGAGGAGAGGTTCATTCAACTTTGGGTTGCACCGCAAGATCATGGTAAAGTTAAAAAAATGAGGATTCAATAAAGAAGTGCTCCGGAGTACAAGAATACATGGTTGAGGGGGAGGCAGTTATAAATGTCTATTCTGCACAAAGGAGGGACAGGTCCTGTGGGATCCATGCCTGGTTCATTTTTATGAACGTCAGCTTGTCCACGTTGGCTGTGGACAGGCGGCTGCGTTTGTCAGTAATGACGCCCCCTGCCGTGCTAAATACACGTTCAGACAAAACGCTGGCCGCCGGGCAGGCCAGCACCTCCAAGGCATAAAATGCTAACTCTGGCCACGTGGACAATTTGGAGACCCAGAAGTTGAATGGGGCCGAACCATCAGTCAGTACGTGGAGGGGTGTGCAGACGTAATGTTCAACCATGTTAGTGAAATGCTGCCTCCTGCTAACACGTTCCGTATCAGGTGGTGGTGCAGTTAGCTGTGGCGTGGAGACAAAACTTTTCCACATTTCTGCCATGCTAACCCTGCCCTCAGAGGAGCTGGCCGTGACACAGCTGCGTTGGCGACCTCTTGCTCCTCCTCTGCCTTCGCCTTGGGCTTCCACCTGTTCCCCTGTGACATTTGGGAATGCTCTCATGAGCGTCTCTACCAGCGTGCGCTTGTACTCGAGCATCTTCCTATCACGCTCCAGTGCAGGAAGTAAGGTGGGCACATTGTCTTTGTAGCGGGGATCCAGCAGGGTGGCAACCCAGTAGTCCGCACACGTTAAAATGTGGGCAACTCTGCTGTCGTTGCGCAGGCACTGCAGCATGTAGTCGCTCATGTGTGCCAGGCTGTTGCAAAAAACCTCCCTCTGAGCCACTTCTAACAGACTGGCCTGAAAGTGCTATAAATGACCCCTCATCCTCCTCCTGGGCCAACTCCTCTTCCATCATCGCCCTAAGCGTTTTCTCAAGGAGACATAGAAGTGGTATTGTAACGCTGATAACGGTGTCATCGCCACTGGCTATGTTGGTGGAGTACTCGAAACAGCGCAACAGGGCACACAGGTCTCGCATGGGGGCCCAATCATCGGTGGTGAAGTGGTGCTGTTCTGCAGTGCGACTGACACGTGCGTGCTGCAGCTGAAACTCCACTATGGCCTGCTGCTGCTCGCACAGTCTCTCCAGCATGTGCAAGGTTGAGTTCCACCTGGTGGGCACGTCGCATATGAGGCGGTGAGCGGGAAGGCCGAAGTTCCGCTGTAGCGCAGACAGGCGAGCAGCGGCAGGATGCAGCAGCTCTGACATGTCGGGGTAGTTGTGAATGAACTTCTGCACTACCAAATTCAGCACATGCGCCAGGCAAGGGATGTGCGTCAAACCGGCTAGTCCCAGAGCTGCGACGAGATTTCGCCCATTATCGCACACCACCAGGTCGGGCTTGAGGCCCACCGGCAGAAACCACTCGTCGGTCTGTTGTTCAATACCCCGCCACAACTCCTGCGCGGTGTGGGGCCTGTCCCCGAAACATATGAGTTTCAGAATGGCCTGCTGACGTTTACCCCGGGCTATGCTGAAGTTGGTGGTGAAGGTGTGTGGCTGACTGGATGAGCTGGTGGAAGCAGAGGAGGAGGAAGCCGAGTAGGAGGAGGAGGCTACAGGAGGCAAAGAATGATGCCCTGCGATCCTTGGCGGTGGAAGGACGTGCGCCAAGGAACTCTCCGCCTGCGGCCTAGCCGCCACTACATTTACCCAGTGTGCAGTTAGGGAGATATAGCATCCCTGGCCGTGCTTACTGGTCCACGTATCTGTGGTTAGGTGGACCTTGCCACAGATGGCGTTGCGCAGTGCACACTTGATTTTATCGGATACTTGGTTGTGCAGGGAAGGCACGGCTGTCTTGGAGAAGTAGTGGCGGCTGGGAACAACATACTGTGGGACAGCCATGGACATCAGCTGTTTGAAGCTGTCTGTGTCCACCAGCCTGAATGACAGCATTTCAAAGGCCAGTAGTTCCCAGGGCTCGAGGGTGGCTAGGTGGGAATTTACACTTTCTCTCCAAGGTTTGTGAGATGGAGAGCTGAACGCTGCCGTGTGACATGGTGGAGATGCTTGGTGACGCAGGTGTTGGTGTCGGTGGCACATCCTCTGTTTGGTGGTCGGCAGGTGCCAACGTTCCTCCCGAGGCGAAGGAAGAGGCCGAGGCAGCAGCAGAAGAGCAGGGGGAGCCAGAGTGAGTTCTTTGCTTTTAAGGTGTTTACTCCCCTGCAGTTCATGCTTTGCATGTAGATGCCTGGTCATGCAGGTTGTGCTAAGGTTCAGAACGTTAATGCCTCGCTTCAGGCTCTGATGGCACAGCGTGCAAACCACTCGGGTCTTGTCGTCAGCACATTGTTTAAAGAAGTGCCATGCCAGGGAACTCCTTGAAGCTGCCTTTGGGGTGCTCGGTCCCTGGTGGCGGTGGCCAGTAGCAGGCGAACTCTCTTGGAGGCGGCTGTTCTGATTTTGCCCCCTGCTCTCTCTTTTGCTATGCTGTTGGCTCGGTCTCACCACTGCCTCTTCCTCTGAACTATGAAAGTCAGTGGCACGACCTTCATTCCATGTGGGGTCTAGGACCTCATCGTCTCCTGCAACGTCTTCTACACAGACTTCCTCCCTGACCTCCTGTTCGGTCTGCACACTGCAGAAAGACGCAGCAGTTGGCACCTGTGTTTCGTCATCATCAGAGACGTGCGGACTCCGATGAGGTGGTATTCCCATGTCCTCATCATCAGGAAACATCAGTGGTTGTGCATCAGTGCATTCTATGTCTTCCACCACTGGGGAAGGGCTAGGTGGATTCCCTTGGGAAACCCTGCCAGCAGAGTCTTCAAACAGCATAAGAGACTGCTGCATAACTTGAGGCTCAGACAGTTTCCCTGATATAAGTAAACTAACATAGCCAAAATCATAAGTCAAATAGCTGTAGATAATTCGGGTACACCTCCAAAATGCGAATACCTTATACAAAAATGTAGAGAGTGACTCCTAAAACGATGTCTTTATTAATATATATTTAAAACATTACCCATGCTTACAAAATATCCCCATGTGAGGGCTATGGGAAGGTATTAGGGGGAAGGAACGACCTCCCCAACGGAGGAAAGAGGCTATGTGGATAGGATATGTGGTAACTATCCCTTAATGTATCCCTAAATATGCCTATGCCCGAGGGCAGCCCCTAATGGTGGGGCCCCCCACCTTGTCAGCCCCGACGCGTTTCCCCCAGCAGAGGCGGGTTCATCAGGGGGCAACGATCCTCAGAATGCACCGTCACACAAAAAGCCCAAATCCTAAGGTGTGGAAATGAAGGCACTGGTGGTGGTATTCGGTCATGTAGTCACCCACCCCGATGCTCAGACAGACTTCTTGACCAAATCAGGACGGAGGTGGCTGATAATGATGAACCCGCCTAGGCTGGGGGTAACGCTTCGGGGCTGACAAGATTTAATCTTTGGTGTATTTATGGTACACTGACTGATATATGTACTATATTTATATGGTGTAGGGATACATCAAGGGGTATTTAGGGTAGGTACGAGGACGGGGGGCCCCACCATTAGGGGTTGCCCTCGGGCATAGGCATATTTAGGGATACTTTAAGGGATAGTTACCACATATCCTATCCACATAGCCTCTTTCCTCCGTTGTTGAGGTCGTTCCTACACCCTAATACCTTCCCATAGCCCTCACATGGGGATATTTTGTAAGCATGGGTAATGTTTTAAATATATATTAATAAAGACATCGTTTTAGGAGTCACTCTCTACATTTTTGTATAAAGTTTCTCTGATATGCATGGGGGTGATGTGACAGACTGATGGGCTTGGTTTTCAGGTGCCACCTGTGTGCTTTCTGCAGAAGACTGGG
>CM065590.1:361555816-361580699 GCA_033119425.1 Bufotes viridis
TATTTTGCAAATTAGAGACTCTTGGCAAATACATTTTATACAAAATTATTTGGGCCCGTTTGCCAAACGTCAAGGCGATCTCTATCAGATGGAAACCTAACACTAAATTCTACTTAAATAATACCAATAAATCTATGGGGAATACTACATATACATATGACCCAAACAATCCCCTTAACTATCAACCCCAAACAAAGCAAATGGGTCAATATAGAAGTTCATAACTTTATTATTACAATATATAAAACATGATTAAAAGCATGATTAGAAAGGTTGGTGGTACACAATAGATACATATATGGCAGTAACACCCAAGCAGGAAAATACAGGCTATTAAATATATATGTTAGGCAAATGGGCAAATAGTAATACAGTATATAACATTAATGATCATCTCATTAATCCGCATATATAAAGTGCATAGTGCATGTTGTTGGAATGGCCCAAAGTCCTAGTAAGCTAACATAACGTGGATATATTTAATCATATCAGTAACGCTGGGTTCAGACCTGAGCGTTTCTGAGACGCGCGTTTTCCGCGCGTTTTTGGCAATAGTAAACGCGTGTTTTACGCGCGTTTGTGTGATTGACTGCAGTGTTGTCCAATGACCAAATATCCCTGTCTATATGAAGTTTGGCCAATCAGAGTGCATTGTTTGTGTTGCAAATTCATAAAAATGCGTTCGAACGCGCGTTTTCAGTGTCAAAAACGCGCAAAATACAAGCGTTGTGCGCTCCCATTGAAGTCTATGAGCCAAAACGCGCGACAAACGCCCCAAAAAAAGCTCAAGTACTTGTTTATGCGTTGGGCGTTTTTCAGCGCGTTCGAACGCGCTGTAAAACGCAAAAATGTAAACCAATCCCATAGGGAAGCATTGGTTTGCATCGGTTATGCGTTTTACAGCGCGTTCGAACGCGCTGTAAAACGCGCAAATGTGAACTGGGGGTAAAGTCGTCTCTCCTGCGTCCCGACGCGAGTTTCACAAAAGCTTCACCGGGGGCGGGGGGGCAAGTGCTATTAGGATTGGTGTCCCTGTAGTATATTTATACACACCCCAATTCATGATACCACACACACCTGTGAATTCTTATATGTGCGCATAATCTGCCTATAAGTGTCCGGTCCGTGCTACGCTCCTGCATTCCAGCTTGGTAGTGGCTAAACTCCAGACATGAAACGGACCTCCTGACGTCACTGGGTCACGTGACTCTGAATCGGCAGCGCAGCGGCAGTCAGGGTCGGAAGCCAGAGAGCTCAGGCTGTTTGCAGAGCGGGTCACAGATGGCTGCTCTTAACTCATAGAGGGGGGAGAGAGAGAGTGACTGTCACTGCTGGAGGTAGATGTGTGTGCTGTGGACGTGCTGAGGGGAGGGGGGCCCGAGAACTGTATGGTGAAGGATTCTGTGGTGTAGACTGTATGCAGAGGTGGGGATGCTTTTAATATTGTATACGGGTGGGGGGGTCGTGCTATGTAATATTTGTAGGGGGGGGGGCATTGTAATATTGTGCAAGGGGGGGGGGATGTATTATTGTCTGCAGAAGGGGGCCCCCATCTAATATTGTCTGCGGAGGGGGGGGGGGGTCATGTAATATGCTATACAGAGGGCGGCGGTGTAATATTGTACGCGGGCAAGGGTCATGTAATATTTATAGAAGGGGTGGTGTAAAATAATTGAATACATAGGGGGTAGGTTTAATATTGCACGCAGGGGGTGCCGTGCAATATTGCATGCGGGGGGTGCCGTGCAATATTGCATGCGGGGGGTGCCGTGCAATATTGCATGCAGGGGGTGCCGTGCAATGTTGCATGCGAGGAGTGCCGTGCAATATTGCATGCGGGGGTGTAATATTGCATGCAGGGGGGGTGCCATGTAGTTTTGTATGCGGGGGGTGCCGTGTAGTTTTGTATGCAGAAGGGGGGGGTAGTGCCGTGTAGTTTTGTATGCCGGAGGGGGGGGGGTGTAGTTTTGTATGCAGGGGGGGGTGCCGTGTAGTTTTGTATGCTGGGGGGGTGCCGTGTAGTTTTGTATGCAGGGTGGGGGGTGCCGTGTAGTTTTGTCGTGTAATATGCTATACAGAGGGCGGCGGTGTAATATTGTACGCGGGCAAGGGTCATGTAATATTTATAAAAGGGGTGGTGTAAAATAATTGAATACATAGGGGGTAGGTTTAATATTGCATGCAGGGGGTGCCGTGCAATATTGCATGCGAGGGGTTCCATGCAATATTGCATGCAGGGGGTGCCATGTAGTTTTGTATGCTGAGGGGGGTGCCGTGTAGTTTTGTATGCAGAAGGGGGGGGGGGTGCCGTGTAGTTTTGTATGCAGGGGGGGGGGGTGCCGTGTAGTTTTGTATGCTGGGGGGGTGCCGTGTAGTTTTGTATGCAGGGTGGGGGGTGCCGTGTAGTTTTGTCGTCTAATATGCTATACAGAGGGCGGCGCTGTAATATTGTACGCGGGCAAGGGTCATGTAATATTTATAGAAGGGGTGGTGTAAAATAAATGAATACATAGGGGGTAGGTTTAATATTGCATGCAGGGGGTGCCGTGCAATATTGCATGCGAGGAGTGCCGTGCAATATTGCATGCGGGAGTGCCGTGCAATATCGCATGCGGGGGTGTAATATTGCATGCAGGGGTGCCATGTAGTTTTGTATGCGGGGGAGGGGGTGCCGTGTAGTTTTGTATGCAGAAGGGGGGACCGTGTAGTTTTGTATGCAGAAGGGGGTTTGGGTTGCCGTGTAGTTTTGTATGGGGGGGGGGCGTGTAGTTTTGTATGCAGGGGGTGCCGTGTAGTTTTGTATGCAGGGGGGGGTGCCGTGTAGTTTTGTATGCTGGGGGGGTGCCGTGTAGTTTTGTATGCAGGGTGGGGGGTGCCGTGTAGTTTTGTATCCAGGGGGGGGGTGCCGTGTAGTTTTGTATGTGGGGGGGGGCATGTCATTTTGTATGCAGGGGGGGGTGTCGTGTCGCTTTGTATGCGGGGGGGGGGGGGTGCGCCATGTGAAAGGGTCTTTCTTCTGCATCCTGCTTTCCCTTCGGACGTCCGGAGAGTATATATTTCAATGTGACACAGACACAGGCTTCTAGTCACTGTTCAAATAACTAATTTTATCTGTGTTCTCTCAGTCTTATATACATTCATTCTACCAATCATTAACAGGTGTGGTTTACATATACAAGGTTGCTGAGTACAAACAATTCCCCATATAGGCTATTGCAAACATACTTGACTGATGTCCTTGGTACAGATCAAATAGCATTTCTTTATAAAACTCCTCATTACATAGCATATGGCTTGCTTTATTTAACCCTTCAATCCCCTCTTAAGTCATGACTTATCTTCTTTCTCTCAAAGAGAGGTAAGTAGCATATGGTTGTCCAGGATCTTTGGGTTTTGGACACATTGCATAAAACATCTGAATGAGAGAAGAAATACATTGAATACAACAGCATATGATAATCAAGGAAGCAATTATGATTATAAAGCTGATAAATAATGTTCTTAAACTCAAATCCGGCAGCCAACTCGATAACCAGTCCCACGAGGAGGATGAATCAACATCCTTCTTAATATTATTAGCAATTTCATGTAACGCTTGAATATGGGACTGGATTGATCTGGAATGGTCAGATAGATTAAAGCAACACATTCCTTTAATATCTTGACATCCTTTATAATGTTTAAGTAACAGATAATCTACAGCAAACCTAGTTTCTAGCACTGCTCCTCTTACTCCTTGTAGATCTAAAAGTATGTCTGATAAAGCGATAGTGGTATGATTAAGAGATTTAGCCAAGGCAGATGCAATAGAATTTATAGTATGAGCATTATATGTAGCCAGTCCGGGCACTCCTAATATAGAGGCACCCAAACTTGTATATTCTGCACGGCTGAGAAGGGGTAAAGTAGAGTCACAGTCTTCTGATAAAGTCTTGGCAACCGATCCGTGAGCTCTCCTGATAGGGGGTTGACTGGGAAGGGCCAAAGTCAGCCTGGCTAACGCACAGGGACCTCCAATAACATTAGCAGGAATGTAATTGTAAGTGCTGTTACCACAAGACAAAAACCATCCCTTAGGGAGCATTATATTATACATTATAAAACTAGGAGTCACAATGGTCTCATTACAACTCATGGAATTATTCAGGGAGCTAGCAAGCCTACTATCCTTTTTACAGGTGTCGTCAATGTAATGATATACACTATTCTTAAGTAATCCACTTTTTATGTTTCTACCATCACAATATAAAGTCAAATCCTGGGAAAAGGTGAAACAGGTCTCTGCTGCAGTCACATTGATAGTAATTATCCTAATATTATACCAGTTATCTCCTAATTTCTTGCCCTCCCCACAGAAGCCTGTAGCTCTGAGACGACGCATCGGCGCGTCATCTCGTGAGAGCCGAGACTTCCTGTGAACGCGAGCCTGCGCGCGTTCACAGTGAAGCGCGTCTCGGCAGTTCGGCAACAGCCTGCCAGTGATGATCCAGCTGGCAGGCTGAAGATGCGAATAAAATCGCATCAAAGAGCTATATCAGACGCTGTTTTGTGAACAGCGTCTGATATAGCTGCTACCTGGTCCTCTGGTGGTCCCATTTGCTGGGATCGACCACCAGAGGACCAGGTAACTATGTAAAGTTGCACCAAACACTACACTAACCCCCCCCCTCACCTATTAACCCCTTGTTAACCCCTTGATCACCACATCTAGACCCCCTGATCACCCCCCTGTCATTGATCACACCCCTTGTAAGGCTCAATTTAGACGTCCATATGTATTTTGCGGATCCGTGGATTCACGGATCCGCGGATCGGATCCGCGGATCCGCAGATCCTTAAAACACGGACATCGGCAATGTGCTTTCCGCATTTTGCAGATCCGCACATTGCCAGAACTATATAGAAAATGCTTTTTCTTGTCGCAGTGCGGACAAGAATAGGACATGTTCTATATTTTTGCGGAGCGGAAGTGCAGACCCGAGACGCGGATCCGTAATTCCGGATCCGAGCGGGACAAAGTCTGTCCCCATAGAAATGAATGGGTCCACAATTCCGTTCCGCAAACAGAATTTCGGACGTGTGAATGGGGCATAAGGGTCCCTTGTCACCGCCAGTTAGTTAGCTACTTGTTAGGTAGCTAGCGCCCAGCCCACCGCACCGCAGTCACTGATTTTGGCAGAGATTTTTTCATCCACATTGATCGATACGAATGAAAAAATCTGTGTCGTTCAATTTATTTATTTTTTCAGCGCAGAGGCTGAACGGAAAAAATAAATCTCATTACCCGTATGCTCAATATAAGGAGAATCGCAGATACTCCTAATGCTGGCCATACGTGTAATGATTGCGGAGACCTTCAAATGCCATGGCAGTATAAATACCCCATATGTGACCCCATTTTAGAAAGAAGACACCCCAAGGTATTCCGTGAGGGGTATGGTGAGTTCATGTAAAATTTTATTTTTTGTCACAAGTTAGTGGAATATGAGACTGTAAAAAAAAAAAAAATTCAATTTCCGCTAACTTGTGCCAAATTTTTTTTTTTCTGTGAACTCGCCATGCCCCTCACGGAATACCTTGGTGTGTCTTCTTTCCACAATGGGGTCACATGTGGGGTTTTTATACTGCCCTGGCATTTTAGGGGTCCTAAAGCGTGAGAATCCAAATGCGTAAAAATGCCCTGTGAAATCCTAAAGGTACTCATTGGTTTTAGGGCCCCTTTGCGCATCTTGGCTGCAAAAAAGTGGCACACGTGGTATCGCCGTACTCAGGAGAAGTAGGGCAATGTGTTTTGGCGTGTATTTTTATATATACCCATACTTTGTGTGAGAAATATCGCTTTAAACGACTACTTCTTAAATTTTTTTATTCAAAGTTGTCAATTTACAAAGATATTTCTCTCACCCAGCATGGGTATATGTAAAAATACACCCCAAAACACATTGCCTACTTCTCCTGAGTACGGCGATACCACATGAGTGTTACTTTTGCAGCAAGATGCAAAGGGCCCAAGTTCTAATGAGTACCTTTTAGAAGGCATTTTACGCATTTTCTTCTCACGCTTTAGGAGCCTAAAATGCCAGGGCAGTATAAATACCCACATGTGACCCCATTTTGGAAGAAGACACCCCAAGGTATTCGCTGAGGGGCATAATGAGTCCATGAAAAATTAAACTTTTTGTCAAAAGTTAGCGGAAAGGGAGACTTTGTGAGAAAAACTATAAAAATCAATTTCCACTAACTTGTGCCAAAAAAAATCTTCTATGAACTCGCCATGCCCCTCATGGAATACCTTGGGGTGTCTTCTTTCCAAAATGGGGTCACATGTGGGGTATTTCTACTGCCCTGGCATTTTAGGAGCCCTAAAGCGTGAGAAGAAAAATGCGTAAAAATGCCCTCTAAAAGGTACTCATTGGTTTTAGGGCTCTTTGCACCCAGGCTGCAAAAAGTGTCACACATGTGGTATTGCCGTACTCAGGAGAAGTAGGGCAATGTGTTTTGGAGTGTATTTTTACATATACCCATGCTGGGTGAGAGAAATATCTCTGTAAATTGACAACTTTGAATAAAAATGTAAAAAGTTGTGGTTTACAGCGATATTTCTCACACGCTACATAGGTATATGTAAAAATACACCCCAAACTTGCCCTACTTCTCCTGATGCTGGCATACCATGAGTGACACTTGCAGCCTGGATGCAAAGGCCCTAAAACCAATGAGTACCTTTAGATTTCACAGGGCATTTTTCGCATTTAGATTCTCACGCTTTAAGACTCTAAAATCCAGGTCAGTATAAATACCCCACATGTGACCCCATTTTGGAAAGAAGACACTCCAAGGTATTCTGTGAGGGGCATGGCGAGTTCACAGAATTTTTATTTTTGGCACAAGTTAGCGGAAATTGATATTTTTTTTAATTTTGTTTTTACAAAGTCTCATATTCCACTAACTTGTGACAAAAATAAAATTTACATGAACTCACCATACCCCTCACGGAATACCTTGGGGTGTCTTCTTTCCAAAATGGGGTCACATGTGGGGTATTTATACTGCCCTGGCATTTTAGGGGCCCCTAAAGCGTGAGAAGAATTCTGGAATCCAAATGCGTAAAAATGCCCTGTGAAATCCTAAGGCCTCTTTCACACTGGCGTTGCGGGTGCACTCCGTCAAACAGTGCGGGTGCGTTGCGGGAATCGCCGCGATTTTTCCCTGCGAGTGCAAAGCGCTGTCATGCGTTTTATGCAGCGGGAGAAAAATCGGCACTTTGGTACCCAGACCGAACCTGCACTTCTTCACAGAAGTGCATGTTTGGAGTCAGAAATATCCCGCTGGTATTATTTCACATTATAACATAGTTATAATGTAAAATAATACCCTTAGCCATCTCCCTAATGTTTAAACTGGTGCAGAATGGGTTAAAATAATAAACTAATAATTACTTACCTGTTCCATTTGATCGCGAAGCCCGGCCTCCTCTCCGTTAGCTTGAAAGATGTAAAGGACCTGTGATAATGTCACAGCATCACATGGCCCAATCACCTGCTCCATCACTATGGTGATGGAGCATGTGATTGGTCCATGTGACCATGTGACATCATCCAAGGTCCTTAACCACTATCCACAGCCTGAGGATAGTGGTTAAGGACCTTGGATGATGTCACATGGTCACATGGACCAATCACATGCTCCATCACCATAGTGATGGAGCAGGTGATTGAGCCATGTGATGCTGTGACATCATCAGGTCCTTTACATCTTAGATGCTGCAGGGAAAGAGAGGAGAGATCGCGACTCACGCGATCAAGTGGCTAAGGTAAGTTAACTTTATTATTTTTAACCCCTTCCTCATCATTTAACAATGCATTCTTTATTAAGAATGCTATTATTTCCCCTTATAACCATGTTATAAGGGAAATAATAGAGATTGGGTCCCGTTGCTAAGCAACAATGCGGGAAAATCGCAACGCATCCGCGCTTAGTTGCGGATGCTTGCGATTTTCCGCAGCCCCATTCACTTCTATGGGGCCTGCGTTGCGTGAAAACGCAGAATATAGAACATGCTGCGATTTTCACGCAACGCAGAAGTGATGCGTGAAAATCACCGCTCATGTGCACAGCCCCATAGAAATGAATGGGTCCGATTCAGTGCGGGTACAATGCGTCCTCCTCACGCATTGCACCCGCGGAGAACTTCGCCCGTGTGAAAGGGGCCTAAAGGTACTGATTGGTTTTAGGGCCCCTTTGCGCCAGGCTGCAAAAAGTGGCACACATGTGGTATCGCCGTACTCAGGAGAGTAGGGCAATGTGTTTTGGGGTGTATTTTTATATATACCCATACTTTGTGTGAAAAATAACTCTGTAACGACAACTTTTAAAAAATTTTATACAAAGTTGACAATTTACAGAGATTTTCTCTCACCCAACATGGGTATATGTAAAAATACACCCCAAAACACATTGCCCTACTTCTCCTGAGTACGGCGATACCACATAAGTGACACTTTTTTGCAGCCTGGGTGCGCAAAGGGGCCCAAATTCCAACGAGTACCTTTAGGTTTTACATGGCGGCTCACAATTTAGCCCTGCTCAAAATGCCAGAACAGTAAACACACCCCACAAATGACCCCATTTCGGAAAGTAGACACCCCGAATAATTCACTGAGGGGCATAGTGAGTCCGTCTGACATTTTTTTTTGTTTTTGCCAGAAGTTAGCAGAAATTGAAACTTTTATTTATTTATTTTTCCTCAGAAAGTGTCATTTTCCGCTAACTTGTGAAAAAAAATGAAATGATACATGAACTCACCATGCCCCTCCGCGAATACTTTGGGGTGTCTTCTTTCTAAAATGGTGTCATTTGGGGGGTATTTATACTATCCTGACATTCTAGCACCTGCAGAAACATGACAGGTGCTCAGAAAGTCAGGGCTGCTTCAAAATGCCGAAATTCACTTTTTTGCACCATAGTTTGTAAACGCTATAACTTTTACCCAAACCAATAAATATACACTTATTGGACTTTTTTTTTATCAAAGACATGTAGAACAATAAATTTAGAGAAAAATTTATATAGAAATGTATTTTTTTTTAAAAAAAATTTACAACAGAAAGTGAAAAATGTCATTTTTTTGCAAAAATGTCGTTAAATTTGTATTAATGGCAAAAAAAGTAAAAATGTCAGCAACAATGAAATACCACCAAATGAAAGCTCTATTAGTGAGAAGAAAAGGAGGTAAAATTCATTTGGGTGGTAAGTTGCATGACGGAGCAATAAACGGTGAAAGTAGTGTAGTGCGGAATTGTAAAAAGTGGCCTGGTCATTAAGGGTGTTTAAGCTAGGGGGGCTGAAGCGGTTAAGGCACAATGAACTAACATTTAGGGCATTTGTCATCCTAACTATACTGTTCTGTTCAGAATAAAAGGGGCCAGAAGCAAAGGGATCTTGTTCCTGAGCTCTTTTATGTACTGTCCCATTATTTAGTGCACCACAGAAGAAACTCCTCTCCTCTGGGTGATAAATACGTGTAGTAATAAGCCCGACTGGCAAGAAAATACAAAGACTAATAATTATCAGCAGACAAACAAATCTCCCAGAATATTGTGGGGTCATCATCTTCAGCCTGTGGCAAGGCACTTTTCAGGGGAACTTCTTCTGAGCTCCCCTCTTTGTTCAGGAATTTCACACCTGCTTCACCCTCTTTGTCTTTATCCGTAACCGGAAAGGAAGCCTCTGGGACCCTTTTTATCCTGCTAGCGTGAATCCAGATTGGAGCCTCTTCTGTGAGAATCGCTTTTCTGGTGACTGCTACTACTCGGGTGGGTGGTCCAAACGGGAACTCAATCTGTTTTTGTCCTGTTGCCAGGCGCTGGACTATTACCACATCTCCTGGTTGTAAAGGATGTGTAGGTTCCTGTGGAGAGAAAGGAGAGGCACGAGCAACATTTTGTTCAATTTGATCTAAAGTTTCTACAGGTTTCCTCACATATTCTGCCTGTACTACTTCTAGATCCCCTTTTTCTATTACGGGGGCTTTTGGACCCCAAGGGGTGGGGAAGGGTCTTCCCATTAGGATCTCAAATGGTGAGTAGCCAGTATTCTTATTAGGCTGCATCCTAATTTCTGCTAGGGCTATAGGCAAGAACTTTTTCCAATTAGTGAATGTGCCTCCAGTAATTTTCCTTTTCTTTTCTTTAATTGTTCGATTCATCCTTTCTCCTACTACGGAACTCTCTGGGTGGTACGGGAGGTGGAATTTCCAGTCAATCCTAAGGGCTTTGGAAAGCTCCTTACATACCCTGGATGCAAAAGCTGGGCCATTATCTGAGTTAATTTGAACAGGACACCCCCATCTGGGGATGATCTATTGTAACAAGATTTTTACCACAGTTTGTGTGGTTTCATTGGTAGTGGGAAAAACCTCCGGCCATCTAGAGAACATATCCACAATTACGCCGCCATACCTCCTGCTTACTTCCTGTCTTTTGGATATGGGTAAAGTCAATTTGTAAGTGAGTGAATGGCGAAGTTGGGTAATTCAGATGCTGGTGTTGGGCCTTCTTTGAATTATTTGGGTTGTTTCTGAGACATATAATACACCGTGAAACATAAGATTGTACCTTTGACCTAAGATGTGGTATAAAAAAAATCCCTCCGAATGAGGTCAGTGGTTGCCTGTGCTCCCCTATGGCCAAGACCGTGATATTGTGCAATTAAAATTGGGGCGCTTGCAACTGGAATACATGGTTTCCCCTCTTTGCAGATAAGACCCGTATGAGGGTTTTGTACTGCACCTACCGACTGCCATTCCATCTTGTCACTACTGGTAGCCAAATCCTGGAGGCTGAGCAATAGATTGTCAGCGAGGGTAATTTCTGGAACTAGGGAGGGCTTTTGAACCGTCGCTGTCTTTCTAATGGTAGCCTCTTTTGCTGCCTGATCAGCTAGGGCATTCCCTTTAGCTATGTGTGTTTGGAGACCAGTATGTGCCCTGCAATGGATAATAGCAACTTTGCGTGGTAATTGGATGGCGGCCAAGAGATCATGTACTAGGGTGGAATGTGAGATTTGCTTCCCATCTGCAGCTATGAAGCCTCTTCTCTGCCAGATTACCCCATGATCATGGACAACCCCAAAGGCATATTTGGAATCTGTGTAAATATTTACATCTCTTCCCTTAAAAAGACAACAAGCTCTAGTGAGGGCAATCAGTTCGGCTGCTTGGGCTGACTCAAAATGTATAGATTTTGATTCCAGAATGACATCAGGGAGTTGAACAACAGCATATCCTGCATGATAAGTGTTTACATTAGGGCGGGAACAGGATCCATCCACAAAAACATCAGGTGTTCCTTCAATGGGTGTGGACTGTAAGTCAGGCCTAGGTGAGGTATGTTCATGTATAAGCTCAGTACATACATGGGGAGGAGGCAAATCATCCTGCTCGCCCTTGTATCCTAGTAGGGCATTCAGTATAGCCATCGGACCGAATGTGGGGGCTGAGTATTTGATATGAAGTTGAGGATTAGAGAGCAACAAAACTTCATATCCACTCAGTCTTTGTGCTGACATATGTTGAGTATGTATGTTCTTCAACAGGGCCTGAACATTGTGTGAGGTATGCAGAGTGGTAGGATGACCTAGGGTGACAGGGATAGCCACCTCAGCGACCATAGCGCAAGCTGCCAAACTCCTGAGACGCAGGCATGCCCTTGACCTGTACGGGAACCACCTTTGAGAAAAAGGCAACAGGGCGGAATTTGCCTCCATGATCCTGCGCCAGAACTCCCGCCATGGTTTTACAATTGTCCCGGGCAAATAAATGAAACATCACGCCATAGTCGGGTAGGCCCAAACCAGGACTTGAAACCATTGCACATTTCAAATGACTAAAAGCTTGTAACATTTCATCAGACCATGTAATGAAGTCAGGTATATCAGTATGAGTGGCTTGTCTCAGAATATTATCATAGTAGGAACAATCAGCAATCCATTGGCGGCAGTAACCAATCATGCCAAGAAAGGTCAACATGTCTTTCTTGGCTTGTGGGCGGGGCAGACCCAGTACGGCAGTCATTCTGGCATGGCAGATTCTCCTCTCACCTTTACTGAGAACAAAGCCCAAGTATTCAACACTGTCCATACACCATTGATATTTTTTCCTAGAAACTTTGTGACCACATTCACATAACCACAGTAATAAACTAACACAATCTGCCTGGCAAGCCTCCTGAGTAGAACTACATATGAGGAGATCGTCCACATTTTATAGAAGGACAGAATCATGAGGGGCAGTCCAAGTAGCTTGGAGGACAATGGAGTAAACTACTGGGGAGTCTACATAACCCTGAGGCATTCTACACCAAGTATACTGGCGAAATTTACACGTGAAAGCAAAGAGTGGTCGTGTCTCCTTGTCCACTGGGACAGAAAAAAATGCATTCTTTAAATCAATAACAGAGAAAAGCTCTGCATGGGCAGGAATAGCTGATAGCAGAGATGGTACGTCTGGAACCACAGGGGCTATGGGTATGATCTGTGCATTTACTGCTCTAAGATCCTGGACAAACCTAAAGGTATTGTCATCCTTTCTCACTACGTTGATAGGTGTATTATAGGGGGAAATCATTTCCTCAATTACCCCTGCCTCTAGGAATTCCATCAACATAGGCTCAATTCCCTTTTCTTTTCTTTTTTGTTTAATATAAACAGGTGCAGCGCCGGGCTTAAGCATTGCCTTATATGGTGTACAGGAAATAAGGCCAACATCTTGGTCAGTATTTGCCCAAACCTCAGGAGGCACCTGGTCAAGTAGCGGATCCTGTGGTTGGCATTCCACATATAGAAAACTATTTCCCTTTGGTACATGAATGGGCATAACTGAGGATGTGACATGTAGGTGTCCCGTCTTGCTAATCCCCAACTGCAACCTTAACAGAACAAACAAATCTCTCCCTAATAAATGCATAGGACAATTTGGAATGATCCTAAAACTGTGTGTGAACATTGACTGGTGATTGCATGGATGTTGGATCGAGAGGGGAGGAGTTTTGTAAGATCTGGTCAGTATCCCATTAATTCCCACAGAGGGCTCAGCATTCTCTCTTGGACCACTATAATAATCCTCACATATAGTACTACTAGTAGTACCAGAGTCTACAAGAAAAGGGAGTGGACGTCCCTCTATGGTTAACACTATCAGTGGCGATTCCTTATAGTGTGGGGACAATTCCTATCCCGAGTTTGGAAATGGGCCTCTTTAGGTCTCACCATTTCAAAACAACCAGCCGCATCTTTTTCCATTAACTTATTTTGGAATTGATCTTTATTAAGACTAGGCCATTCAGAGATCATTCGTTTAACAGTAAGCTGGAGATGTGGCTGTATATTGGTAAGGAAAGTCTGAATGAGCATAGAATGCATATTATCCTGAATACTCATTCCTGTCTCCAGAGTCCAAACTTCATTAAACCTTTTCCAAAAGTCTATAACAGACTCTCCTGATTTTTGTTTACAGGCTACAGCAGTCGGCAGCGAGGACCTAGTCTGAAAACACCTCTCCATTTCACACTTAATTTCTTCCCACATAGTGTCTATGCTCGCCTCAGTATTTAATTTATAATTTCCAGCCGGGGTATCCGGGGGCTATATAGTGCTTATAGAGTCAACCTTGCTCTAATCCCAGGGGGAGTTATGCCCAAGTATCCCATCTATTATAAAGGCGCACATCCTCCACCACTGAAGAAGGGGATATTAACCCCGAAACGCGTATGGTCAGGACCCCCTCTATAGCCCAGTCTACACCGGCATGTTAACCGCATTGTACAATATTCCATGTTGGGACAACGCGCGGAGGTCATAGACCCATGTGAACCGGATATTCAAAGGTTCCTTGAAGACGCTGAGCCCAAAGGAAACCCGCTTGCAAGGACGACACAGCAAGTTCAACGTCCAGAGCGGGTAATGTACTAACACCAGCAAAGTGGAATTTGTTTTTTACTGCCGGTAGTAGTCAGACACGTGTCATTAACTCTTTCAGCGGGACGCCGCTGCTGTAATCAGCTTCAGACGCCAAAGACATTTGTAGTACACCAAAGGGGAGCATCGTCTCCTGTTTCTTCGTGTGAAGGCTGTAGGTTCACATTGTGGATCGCTGCGTTTGTAAATCGCACCTAGACTGTTGGACTCTCCTACAGCCATTATTGTGGATGGATATCGCTGGACTGCTTTTGTGATATCCATTGCTGCTATTTGACACTTTATGTTCGCATACTCCTGCTGAACTGCTTATGCACTTTAATTGATCTATCACTGGAGGTCACATGAATATATATGAATTATAAGCGTACAGTGTGGGCACGTTCAATTTAGATTCATTTATTTATTTATTTATTTATTTATCTATTGTATTTTAATAGAATTGTTGCACTTTTTGCACTATATCCACTTTGTAGCATTGACACTAATTGCGGTTTCTCAACAGTGTTGCACTTTGTTTCGTCGCTATTGCATCTGCTTCATTAAACAATTTATTAATTTTAATCCCATACATCAGTGGAGTGCCCAGATTTTTCATACCATGCACATCCTCCTGTGTCTCCCTTTACAAGCTCTCTTCAAATAATGAAATATCCCAGATGAAGATGAAGAGGGTTTAGGGCAGTGCCTGACAATCTTATTAATATCATCTACATTAAGAGGTTTCTTTAACAAGATATCCACTACAGTCATAAAAGGGAACTGTTCCTCAGTAGTGTTGAGCGAACAGTTCGAGCATCGTTCAAAAAAGTTCGGGTTCGGGTTCGGTGTTCGTCGATTACTTCCCGCTTTCTGAAGGGCTGCACAGCAGCCAATCAGCTAGCGTTTTACTTCTTGCCCTAAGAGCCCATCACAGCCATGCCTTCTAATGGCATGGCTGTGATTGGCCAAGTGCAGTATGTGACCCAGCCTCTATTTAAGCTGGAGTCACGTAGCGCCGCACGTCACACTGCCTTGACTAGTGTAGGGAGAGGATGCAGCTGCTGTGTTAGGGCGAGATTAGGAAGGGATTAACTTAGCCAAAACACTTAATGAAGTGATCGATCTACAGCTGAGAATCATTGAACTTCGGCTAGTTACTTGCTCACTGGTTTTTAGGCTGCACAGAGCGTTTTTCTGTCACTTATTTTCTGGGTTGATCGGCGGCCATTTTGTGACTTGTGGTGCACCAGAAGAAGCTGCCACCAAGTCCATCAATCCATCAATACTAGTTTTTTTTTTTGCTATATCCTACATCAGGGGCTTGGCTGTGCTAATTGTCACCCCTAGAAACTCAGGATAGCAATTTCTATATTTTATTAAGGGGTTAAATACAATTGCCCAAATACCAGTCCCCTAAATCTGGTGTTCCAGCTTTGGCTAGACAAGTATAATACTGTCTGCTGTCTGGCAAAGGATAGATTATTTTCTGGGGTGAAATTAACCTGCCAATATAGCAATACCCTGGATCTGGTGTCCAAGCAGTTGCAGGCCAGATTTCATAGTGTCCGCTTACACATATATTTTGTTCTGGGGTGAAATTAACCTGCCAATATAGCAATACCCTGGATCTGGTGTCCAAGCAGTTGCAGGCCAGATTTCCTAGTATCCGCTTACACATATATTTTGTTCTGGGGTGAAATTAACCTGCCAATATAGCAATACCCTGAATCTGGTGTCCAAGCAGTTGCAGGCCAGATTTCATAGTGTCCGCTTACACATATATTTTGTTCTGGGGTTAAATTAACCTGCCAATATAGCCATACCCTGGATCTGTTGTCCAAGCAGTTGCAGGCCAGATTTCATAGTATCCGCTTACACATATATTTTGTTCTGGGGTGAAATTAACCTGCCAATATAGCAATACCCTGAATCTGGTGTCCAAGCAGTTGCAGGCCAGATTTCATAGTATCCGCTTACACATATATTTTGTTCTGGGGTGAAATTAACCTGCCAATATAGCAATACCCTGGATCTGGTGTCCAAGCAGTTGCAGGCCAGATTTCATAGTGTCCGCTTACACATATATTTTGTTCTGGGGTGAAATTAACCTGCCAATATAGCAATACCCTGGATCTGTTGTCCAAGCAGTTGCAGGCCAGATTTCCTAGTATCCGCTTACACATATATTTTGTTCTGGGGTGAAATTAACCTGCCAATATAGCAATACCCTGAATCTGGTGTCCAAGCAGTTGCAGGCCAGATTTCATAGTGTCCGCTTACACATATATTTTGTTCTGGGGTTAAATTAACCTGCCAATATAGCCATACCCTGGATCTGTTGTCCAAGCAGTTGCAGGCCAGATTTCATAGTATCCGCTTACACATATATTTTGTTCTGGGGTGAAATTAACCTGCCAATATAGCAATACCCTGGATCTGGTGTCCAAGCAGTTGCAGGCCAGATTTCATAGTATCCGCTTACACATATATTTTGTTCTGGGGTGAAATTAACCTGCCAATATAGCAATACCCTGGATCTGGTGTCCAAGCAGTTGCAGGCCAGATTTCATAGTGTCCGCTTACACATATATTTTGTTCTGGGGTGAAATTAACCTGCCAATATAGCAATACCCTGGATCTGTTGTCCAAGCAGTTGCAGGCCAGATTTCATAGTATCCGCTTACACATATATTTTGTTCTGGGGTGAAATTAACCTGCCAATATAGCAATACCCTGGATCTGGTGTCCAAGCAGTTGCAGGCCAGATTTCATAGTGTCCGCTTACACATATATTTTGTTCTGGGGTGAAATTAACCTGCCAATATAGCAATACCCTGGATCTGGTGTCCAAGCAGTTGCAGGCCAGATTTCATAGTGTCCGCTTACACATATATTTTGTTCTGTGGTGAAATTAACCTGCCAATATAGCCATACCCTAGATCTGGTGTCCAAGCAGTTGCAGGCCAGATTTCATAGTGTCCGCTTACACATATATTTTGTTCTGGAGTTAAATTAACCTGCCAATATAGCCATACCCTGGATCTGTTGTCCAAGCAGTTGCAGGCCAGATTTCCTAGTATCCGCTTACACATATATTTTGTTCTGGGGTGAAATTAACCTGTCAATATAGCAATACCCTGAATCTGGTGTCCAAGCAGTTGCAGGCCAGATTTCAGAGTATCCGCTTATACATAAATTTTGTTCTGGGGAGAAATTAACCTGCCAATATAGCAATACCCTGGATCTGGTGTCCAAGCAGTTGCAGGCCAGATTTCATAGTATCCGCTTACACATATATTTTGTTCTGGGGTTAAATTAACCTGCCAATATAGCCATACCCTGGATCTGGTGTCCAAGCAGTTGCAGGCCAGATTTCAGAGTGTCCGCTTATACATATATTTTGTTCTGGGGAGAAATTAACCTGCCAATATAGCAATACCCTGGATCTGGTGTCCAAGCAGTTGCAGGCCAGATTTCATAGTATCCGCTTACACATATATTTTATTCTGGGATTAAATTAACCTGCCAATATAGCCATACCCTGGATCTATTGTCCAAGCAGTTGCAGGCCAGATTTCATAGTATCCGCTTACACATATATTTTGTTCTGGGGTGAAATTAACCTGCCAATATAGCAATACCCTGGATCTGGTGTCCAAGCAGTTGCAGGCCAGATTTCATAGTGTCCGCTTACACATATATTTTGTTCTGGGGTGAAATTAACCTGCCAATATAGCAATATCCTGGATCTGGTGTCCAAGCAGTTGCAGGCCAGATTTCATAGTGTCCGCTTAAACATATATTTTGTTCTGGGGTTAAATTAACCTGCCAATATAGCAATACCCTGGATCTGTTGTCCAAGCAGTTGCAGGCCAGATTTCCTAGTATCCGCTTACACATATATTTTGTTCTGGGGTGAAATTAACCTGCCAATATAGCAATACCCTGAATCTGGTGTCCAATCAGTTGCAGGCCAGATTTCATAGTGTCCGCTTACACATATATTTTGTTCTGGGGTTAAATTAACCTGCCAATATAACCATACCCTGGATCTGTTGTCTAAGCAGTTGCAGGCCAGATTTCATAGTATCCGCTTACACATATATTTTGTTCTGGGGTTAAGTTAACCTGCCAATATAGCAATACCCTGGATCTGGTGTCCAAGCAGTTGCAGGCCAGATTTCATAGTGTCCGCTTACACATATATTTTGTTCTGGGGTGAAATTAACCTGCCAATATAGCCATACCCTGGATCTGTTGTCCAAGAAGTTGCAGGCCAGATGTCTTAGTATCTGCTTACACATATATTTTGTTCTGGGGTGAAATTAACCTGCCAATATAGCAATACCCTGGATCTGGTGTCCAAGCAGTTGCAGGCCAGATTTCATAGTGTCCGCTTGCACATATATTTTGTTCTGGGGTGAAATTTACCTGCCAATATAGCAATACCCTGGATCTGGTGTCCAAGCAGTTGCAGGCCAGATTTCATAGTGTCCGCTTACACATATATTTTGTTCTGGGGTGAAATTAACCTGCCAATATAGCAATACCCTGAATCTGGTGTCCAAGCAGTTGCAGGCCAGATTTCATAGTGTCCGCTTACACATATATTTTGTTCTGGGCTTAAATTAACCTGCCAATATAGCCAAACACTGGATCTGTTGTCTAAGCAGTTGCAGGCCAGATTTCATAGTATCCGCTTACACATATATTTTGTTCTGGGGTGAAATTAACTTGCCAATATAGCATTATCCTGGATCTGGTGTCCAAGCAGTTGCAGGCTAGATTTCATAGTATCCGCTTACACATATATTTTGTTCTGGGGTGAAATTAACCTGCCAATATAGCCATACCCTGGATCTGTTGTCCAAGCAGTTGCAGGCCAGATTTCTTCATATCTGCTTACACATATATTTTATTCTGGGGTGAAATTAACCTGCCAATATAGCAATATCCTGGATCTGGTGTCCAAGCAGTTGCAGGCCAGTTTTCATAGTGTCCGCTTACACATATATTTTGTTCTGGGGTTAAATTAACCTGCCAATATAGCCATACCCTGGATCTGTTGTCCAAGCAGTTGCAGGCCAGATTTCATAGTATCCGCTTACACATATATTTTGTTCTGGGGTTAAATTAACCTGCCAATATAGCAATACCCTGGATCTGGTGTCCAAGCAGTTGCAGGCCAGATTTCATAGTATCCGCTTACACATATATTTTGTTCTGGGGTGAAATTAACCTGCCAATATAGCCATACCCTGGATCTGTTGTCCAAGCAGTTGCAGGCCAGATGTCTTAGTATCTGCTTACACATATATTTTGTTCTGGGGTGAAATTAACCTGCCAATATAGCAATACCCTGGATCTGGTGTCCAAGCAGTTGCAGGCCAGATTTCATAGTGTTCGCTTACACATATATTTTGTTCTGGGGTGAAATTAACCTGCCAATATAGCAATACCCTGAATCTGGTGTCCAAGCAGTTGCAGGCCAGATTTCATAGTGTCCGCTTACACATATATTTTGTTCTGGGGTTAAATTAACCTGCCAATATAGCCATACCCTGGATCTGTTGTCTAAGCAGTTGCAGGCCAGATTTCCTAGTATCCGCTTACACATATATTTTGTTCTGGGGTTAAATTAACCTGCCAATATAGCAATACCCTGGATCTGGTGTCCAAGCAGTTGCAGGCCAGATTTCATAGTATCCGCTTACACATATATTTTGTTCTGGGGTGAAATTAACCTGCCAATATAGCCATACCCTGGATCTGTTGTCCAAGCAGTTGCAGGCCAGATTTCTTAGTATCCGCTTACACATATATTTTGTTCTGGGGTGAAATTAACCTGCCAATATAGCAATATCCTGGATCTGGTGTCCAAGCAGTTGCAGGCCAGATTTCATAGTGTCCGCTTACACATATATTTTGTTCTGGGGTTAAATTAACCTGCCAATATAGCCATACCCTGGATCTGTTGTCCAAGCAGTTGCAGGCCAGATTTCATAGTATCCGCTTACACATATATTTTGTTCTGGGGTTAAATTAACTTGCCAATATAGCAATACCCTGGATCTGGTGTCCAAGCAGTTGCAGGTCAGATTTCATAGTGTCCGCTTACACATATATTTTGTTCTGGGGTGAAATTAACCTGCCAATATAGCAATACCCTGGAACTGGTGTCCAAGCAGTTGCAGGCCAGATTTCATAGTGTCCGCTTACACATATATTTTGTTCTGGAGTGATATTAACCTGCCAATATAGCAATACCCTGGATCTGTTGTCCAAGCAGTTGCAGGCCAGATTTCCTAGTATCCGCTTACACATATATTTTGTTCTGGGGTGAAATTAACCTGTCAATATAGCAATACCCTGAATCTGGTGTCCAAGCAGTTGCAGGCCAGATTTCAGAGTATCCGCTATACACATATATTTTGTTCTGGGGTGAAATTAACCTGCCAATATAGCAATACCCTGGATCTGGTGTCCAAGCAGTTGCAGGCCAGATTTCATAGTGTCCGCTTACCCATATATTTTGTTCTGGGGTGAAATTAACCTGCCAATATAGCAATACCCTGGATCTGGTGTCCAAGCAGTTGCAGGCCAGATTTCATAGTGTCCGCTTACACATATATTTTGTTCTGGGGTTAAATTAACCTGCCAATATAACCATACCCTGGATCTGTTGTCCAAGCAGTTGCAGGCCAGATTTCATAGTATCCGCTTACACATATATTTTGTTCTGGGGTTAAATTAACCTGCCAATATAGCAATACCCTGGATCTGGTGTCCAAGCAGTTGCAGGCCAGATTTCATAGTGTCCGCTTACACATATATTTTGTTCTGGGGTTAAATTAACCTGCCAATATAGCCATACCCTGGATCTGTTGTCCAAGCAGTTGCAGGCCAGATTTCCTAGTATCCGCTTACACATATATTTTGTTCTGGGGTTAAATTAACCTGCCAATATAGCAATACCCTGGATCTGGTGTCCAAGCAGTTGCAGGCCAGATTTCATAGTGTCCGCTTACACATATATTTTGTTCTGGGGTGAAATTAACCTGCCAATATAGCCATACCCTGGATCTGGTGTCCAAGCAGTTGCAGGCCAGATTTCATAGTGTCCGCTTACACATATATTTTGTTCTGGGGTGAAATTTACCTGCCAATATGACAATACCCTGGATCTGGTGTCCAAGCAGTTGCAGGCCAGATTTCATAGTGTCTGCTTACACATATATTTTGTTCTGGGGTTAAATTAACCTGCCAATATAGCCATACCCTGGATCTGTTGTCCAAGCAGTTGCAGGCCAGATTTCCTAGTATCCGCTTACACATATATTTTGTTCTGGGGTGAAATTAACCTGCCAATATAGCCATACTCTGGATCTGTTGTCTAAGCAGTTGCAGGCCAGATTTCATAGTATCCGCTTACACATATATTTTGTTCTGGGGTTAAATTAACCTGCCAATATAGCAACACCCTGGATCTGGTGTCCAAGCAGTTGCAGGCCAGATTTCATAGTGTCCGCTTACACATATATTTTGTTCTGGGGTGAAATTAACCTGCCAATATAGCCATACCCTGGATCTGTTGTCCAAGCAGTTGCAGGCCAGATTTCATAGTATCCGCTTACACATATATTTTGTTCTGGGGTTAAATTAACCTGCCAATATAGCAATACCCTGAATCTGGTGTCCAAGCAGTTGCAGGCCAGATTTCATAGTGTCCGCTTACACATATATTTTGTTCTGGGGTTAAATTAACCTGCCAATATAGCCATACCCTGGATCTGTTGTCCAAGCAGTTGCAGGCCAGATTTCATAGTATCCGCTTACACATATATTTTGTTCTGGGGTTAAATTAACCTGCCAATATAGCAATACCCTGGATCTGGTGTCCAAGCAGTTGCAGGCCAGATTTCATAGTGTCCGCTTACACATATATTTTGTTCTGGGGTGAAATTAACCTGCCAATATAGCCATACCCTGGATCTGTTGTCCAAGTGTAGTGTACGGGAGCTGTAATGCCCGTCACTACAGAAGGGTCACTGGTGTGCTGTCGTTTCCCTTTATTTATGGGGAGGTTGGTATAAATAATCTGCAGATGTAATGTAATGCTATGCACTTCCCTGTTACTGTGAGTATTGCATGTGCAGGCCTGCTAGGGGTGTCATTCCAGCTCTAGTCACTAGAGGGAGCTAGGGAGCCCTAGGTTATATAAGGCCCAGTCAGGGAAGGCACAGGCAGTCTAAGCTCAGGCCTTGAGCCTGTAGCAGTTGAAGCCCAGGCCTTGTGCCTGCAAGGTTAAGCCCAGGCCATGAGCCTGTGAAGGTGTCCAGAGTTCAGGCCCTGCGCCTGTTGAAGTCAGCCCAGGCCCTATAGCCTGAGAGGGTCCAGCCTAGGAAGATTCATTCCCTGGGAGGAGCAGTCCAGACCCTAGGACTAGTGGAGATGTGTTGCCTCCTTAGTCGAGCTGCAAACAGGAGAAGGATTCCAGCAGGAGCATTTCTGGTCACCGGCCTGAGGAGCTGAGGGAAGGCAGAGCAGTAACCAAGACAGCAAGGGGTACTATAAGTCCCAGAGGAGGTACTTAATCTAATCCCAAGGATATACGCCAGATTTAGGGCATTGGGGCCTTGGAGGAAAGTGTCTACATTCCCAGGATCAGACAGGTAGAGAGTGCAAGCCGCCTGTACTGTGAGAGTCCTGTGTGTTAACCCTCTGTGATCACCTTGCTATGTCAGAGACTGCCATATGTACTGTAACCTGTAAGTTACTGAAACCAACCGTCTTCAAAGGAACTGCGCTTCCATCTATGTCCGTGTATGATAACCATCAAGTACTTCAGTAAAGTTAAAGTTCTGTTTTATCATAAAGTGGTTCCTCAGTTATTCCTACTATCAACAAGCGGTGTGCCACCGTTAACTGGCACTGGCGTCCACGACACCTCAGGGACCCAGCCATAGGCACGTTAAACTACAACACCAAGGGCACCTCGCATTCCACCTGGCTGTGTCCCTCAAGAACCCAGAGAGTGCCCCAGAGGAACAGCGTGCCGGCCTCTCCATCACTGGCATTCCCCAGGTTAGTCCCACACATTGCCCTGACTTGGGGATGCTACATTTTGGCGTCACGAACAGGATACGCACGCTTTACGGACTATGAGCAAAAACGTGAACTTTGTGCCTTAACCAGTTTGCCAAGTGACAAAACTCCTGTTTATTTGAAGTAAACTTTGTGGACCTAAAACGTACAGAAAAGTGTCCCAAAAACCTCCAGAAAGCGCTGTGCAGTGTTGCGCTATCAAGAGGAAGAAAATCGCCACTTCAAAGTGCATTTTTGTGAACTTTTATGCTGTTTTACTACCACTGCTTGCTGTCATTGAATTGATGCATCATGGCGTCCAAGATGGCCGCCGGCGCCATTGGACTTCTTCTTGCGCCATCACTGTCCTCAGTGGCGCGAAAATTTGGCGCCAAAACCCTCCAGGAGGGAGGAGAAAATCGCCCTGAGATACCGCCCACCTTGATGGATTATAATGTGGCCGCCTTCCCTATTGCGTTATACCTAGGGGGCGGGCCTGTGACCAGGAAAGATCTGCCCAGCCCGGGGGAGGAGCCTGTGTTTGAGCTGAAAGAAGAAACTGGTGAGAAGATGGCGGCGCCGGACGCTAACATGCCCGAGCCAGAGCCCATAGGAGAGTGGGCGCCACACCACCAGACTTCCCTGCACCGGAGACCTGGGACCCTCCAGCCTGGACCATCCACCAGCGAGAGCAAGCTGCTGATCGCCGTGGGATCCGCTGCCGACACCCGCAATGGCCGACGCTGATGGCTGAACTACGGGCCGCGGTGGTCAAAAAGACCACTATGCGGAAAAAACACTTTGAGGAGATGGCGAAATCCATTCAAGAAGACCCATACCAGGGTAAGCCTCAGCTGGAGAGACGCCGCGGTATAGTGGTGGCCTTTGACAAGGACCGGGGTTTCGGCTTTATTCAGGAGCTGGGGACAGGCCGAGACCTTTATGTCAACAGGCGCTCGGTGAAGCGCCACTATCTCCCCGATCGCCTGCATAACCTCGTGTTGGGAGAAATTGTGGAGTATACTCCCGCGGAAGGCTTAAGGGGACCCTATGCCACTGCGGTTATCCGCCCCAGGGTAAGGCCTGAGACCTGGGAAGACGAGGGTGAGGGTGTATTGTCAGCGCAAGTAGAGGCCCCGAAATCCAAACCGCCCCGCTCCACTTACTTGCATAGACAGATCTTTTTGGGCCCGATGTATTCTGGGAGCCCATTGTGCTGCAGAGCCCCGCTGATCCGTACCCACCTCCTGAGGCCGTACAGCGGGAGGTGAAGCGGGAGATGCAAGACAGTTGCCTGCGGTCCGAGGCCTGTGCTGAGGCCCGACGACTGGCAGCAGTCGATAGTGAAAAGATGGATATACCTCCACTGGAGCCGCCTACAAGCGGACCGTCAGCTCTTGAATTGTTGCAGAGACGGGTATACTGGGTGGAGGACCTCGGTTACGCTGGGTGTGTCCAGTGGGTCCCGTTCCCCAGAACCGAGGCAGAAGTGGAAGCTATGCTGGATAGACCCCTCCAATCAAGATAGTAAGGGAGACGGCTTCCAAATATGGCCTGCTAGGCCAGATCAATTGCTGCGGGATTCCAGTGATAGTTCCTCTGGAGAGGAGTCAGAGGAGTTCGACACACACCTGTGAGCAGGCCTGCTAGGCCATGCTGAATCTCACAGGAGTGCCAGAATGTGTTGCAGGAGCTGTCCCATATTGTTGACAGGCTGGTGGAGCTTGCTGCCAGTTCCCCACGGCCGGTGGCATTTTTGTGAAGATAAGTTGCCACTGTGGAACCACTGCTCCCAGCCTGCCTCTTTCTGTTCCGGGACACCCTGCCTGCTTTGAAGAAAAAA
>CM065590.1:362181199-362352143 GCA_033119425.1 Bufotes viridis
ACATTTTAATGAAAAGTACCTCATTTGATAAGCATATCCAGGAGATTAGGTATGTGCTTAATCAATTAAGGGAAGCAGGTGTAAAAATTTCTTTACAGAAAGCCCAGTGCTGTCGGACCAAGGTCAATTTCCTTGGGCATGAGGTAACTTCTGAAGGACTGAATCCTCAGAAGAAAAAGGTAGAGGCGGTAATGAAATCTAAAACACTTACCAATGTCAGCGAATTAAGGTCATTTTTGGGTATGGAAACTGGTTTCACAGATCTTAGTATCAGTGCTGTGTTATACCAAAAACAAGATAAATTGAATAAGGTTATAGCCTATGCCAGTAAGTCCCCATCACCGGTAGAAGTAAAGTTTGATGACTGTGAAAAAGCTTTATTAGCCACAGTCTGGGCACTTCAAAACTTTAGAAGTTTTATACAAGGTTAGAAAATCATTATTGAAACGGCACATCAGCCCCTACAATATTTGCAGAGTGACAAAATTAGGGATGGTAACTTATCCAAAAGCACAATCACTGCTTGGACCTTGTCTTTACAAGGATGGCTGTTAGAAGTTCGGTATAAGCAAAATAAAAAGTGTCCCGTAGCCCAAGGGCTGGCTGAACTTCATGACTGTGCCGCTCATTCTCATAAAGAAGAGCTGGTAGATGATTTTCTAGAAGAACAAAAATCTTCCCCTTATAAGGTATATGAAGAAGAATATTGTTCTCTACTTTCCTGTGTATATATAGATGGTTGTGCTTACCACACCATGATAGGAGATAAAAGGAAATTAGTGACAGGAATTGGTATTACTTGGATAAATTAATGCCCTAATATTTCTGTAGGATACAGCATTAGTGCAAAGAGTAGTCAGGTAGCGGAATTAGCTTCTGTATACCAAACGGTTCAAATTGCCATAGAACATAATCTCAAAGAATTTGTAATAGTTACTGATTCAAATTATGTCCAGAACAGTTTTGTAGAATACATACCCACATGGAAAAGGAATATGTTACGGTATAATAACAAACCAGTGAAACATGCTAAATTGTTTTGTGTCATAGATGAATTAGTCCAAGATAATGGGTTAACCATTTATTGGAAGAAGACCAAGGGTCGTTCTAAAACCCCGATAAATTGGCGAAACAAGGAGCTATTAATAGTGATCGAATTGAAATAGATCATTTATTAGAGATGATCCCTATTGACGCTATCACTAGACAACAGGCTAAGGCCCAGAATGAACATAGGGTAGCTCAATGGAGTCAGGAATCTGTAAGTGAAGATCTGATCAAAAGTCAGAAGGAAGATCCTATACTAGGAATCTTTTATAAACATATTGAGGATCCTAATAGTAATCCTCTATCGGAAGATGAATATGCTCAAAAGGAGGATCTCCGATTACTTAGGAATACCAAATCCCAATTTAGTATTCAAGATGGGTTATTGATGAGAACATCTAAAAATGGTATTCAACAATGGGTAGTCCCTACTTCATTTAGAGGTTTAATGTTACAGCCTGCCCATGATGCACCAACAGCTGGTCATCGTGGAGAAAAGATCACATATGAGTCACTACTTGATTATGCTTACTGGCCTCATATGTTGAAGGATGTCCAGAGTTATTGCCAAGGTTGTTTAATATGTGCGCAATTTCAACCTCAAGGTCCTAAACATCGTGCTCCACTCCAAAAGAAAGGGTTTTCATTACCATGGTCCGATATACAGATCGATTTTATTGGTCCTGTCACCAGGTCATCCCGAGGACATAGATACATGCGAACAGTCACTTGTGTGTTTACCAAATGGGTAGAGTGTTTACCAGCTCGTAATAACACGGCCGAAACATGTGCCACTTTGTTAATAAATCATGTATTTTCCAGATTTGGTTACCATTAAGAATTGATTCAGACCGTGGATCGCACTTTGTAAGTGAGGTAATGACCAAGATGTGGAAAATCTTGGGGGTGAAGAGAAGACTATATATTGCCTACCGTCCAGCATCTAGCGGGTCCGTGGAGCGGTATAACCAATCCATTGTCAATATACTTAAAAAGTATGTTAAGGAGACAGGTAAAGATTGGGACGTGAGATTACCATTGGTACTCATGGCTATTCGAGCAACTCCGAGCGCTGCTACCAAGATGTCACCTTTCGAGCTGATGACGGGGAGAATAATGATACTTCCACAATACATCAGTATGTGGAGGATCTTCTTAAGTATCTTCAGCATGAGTTTTCTTTCGCGCAGAAGAACCTTGAGAAAGCTGCCGTAAGTAACAAAACATATTACGATTTAAAAACGACTAAGAAAGAATACGAAGTCGGTGATAAGGTATATCTTTACAACTTTGACCGGGATCGGGTAAAAAAAAAGACGTTTCTTCCATCATGGAAAGGTCCTTATGACATTATTTATAAAATATCACCTGTAGTGTATAAGGTGAGAATTAACACGAAAGATGGGTTCATAGAAAAATGGGTCCATGTGAATCAATTGCGAGTGTGTCATCCTAGATCACAATTGAGAATATTGGAAGGTGATGCTGTGAAGGAGAATGAATAAGGGTAGCGTGATGCTGATTTCTCTCAGTTCACAGATATACTGATTTGGTGTTTCCTTGAAATGATTGTAATTGGAAAATCTAAGAGACTGTAGCTGTAAAATGCTAAGAATATATATTTATACTCTCATTTTCTTTAATAAAAAAATGACGGTCTGGAACCAGACGTAAGTCCTGGAGACGATGATGACAACCGAGGCTACAGATATCGTGGGGATGGTGTTGATCCGAGAGGTTTATTCAAGACGGAAACCGTCATCGACCCGAATCTATCATCGGGAGTCATTTTCCCAGATGTCCCAGGATTATGAATGGAGGCAAAAAAGATTTTACTTGTAGAATCTTTGGGAAGTTGGATCCGAAGGTTGGATCTTATCTTATCAGTTTATTTGGAAAAGTGTCAAATTAGTACATTGTGCATTGGGAACAGAGCTTATGACAATAATGGCATGATGCATGCCAAATATTGCTCTAACCTGCATACTAAAGCCATTCGACACAGAATCTCTGTGATAATATACCTATCAAGGATACAAACATTTGATAAAGAAGGAAATCTATTCCAAAAGTGAAAATATATATTTTGATGGACATAAAAATTCTTCTAACCGTTTTCCTGGTCCAGTAAAGACTGGAATAACGGAAATGGGGGGAATTTGTCAGAACTTTTATGGATAAAAAGAGTCCTTTATATAAGGCCTATATAAGTATATGAACAGGAGCATTAAGAGAAGCCATTTTATCTTATTCATAAGGGCAGGGAGTTCAGTACCCTTGGACTTAAAATTAGAGATGAGCGAACACCTGGATGTTCGGGTTCGAGAGGTTCGGCCGAACTTCCGGAAAATGTCCGGGTTCGTGATCCGAACTCAACCCGAACTTCATCCCGAACCCGAACCCCATAGAAGTCAATGGGGACCCGAACTTTTGGGCACTAAAAAGGCTGTAAAAGACTACCGGAAAAGGCAGCAAAATGTAGGTAAATCCCCTGCAAACAAATGTAGATAGGGAAATGAATTAAAATAAAATAAAATAAATAAAAATTAACCAATATCAATTGGAGAGAGGTCCCACAGCAAGGAATCATGCGTCATATCACCCACCACTGGAGAAGGCCACTCTCATTTATTTCAGACCAGCACCCAGACAGAGGATACAGGTCCCACAGCAAGGAATGATGCGTCATATCAACCACCACCAGAGAAGGCCACTCTCATTTATTTAGGACCAGCACCCAGACAGAGGAGAGAGGTCCCACAGCAAGGAATCATGCCTCATATCAACCACCACCGGAGAAGGCCACTCTCATTTATTTGGGACCAGCACCCAGACAGAGGATACAGGTCCCACAGCAAGGAATCATGCGTCATATCAACCACCACCGGAGAAGGCCACTCTCATGTATTTTGGACCAGCACCCAGACAGAGGAGAGAGGTCCCACAGCAATGAATCATGCCTCATATCAACCACCACCGGAGAAGGCCACTCTCATTTATTTGGGACCAGCACCCAGACAGAGGATACAGGTCCCATAGCAAGGAATCATGCGTCATATCAACCACCACCGGAGAAGGCCACTCTCATGTATTTTGGACCAGCACCCAGACAGAGGAGAGAGGTCCCACATCAAGGAATCATGCGTCATATCAACCACCACCGGAGAAGGCCACTCTCATTTATTTGGGACCAGCACCCAGACAGAGGATACAGGTCCCACAGCAAGGAATCATGCGTCATATCAACCACCACCGGAGAAGGCCACTCTCATGTATTTTGGACCAGCACCCAGACAGAGGAGAGAGGTCCCACAGCAAGGAATCATGCCTCATATCAACCACCACCAGAGAAGGCCACTCTCATTTATTTGGGACCAGCACCCAGACAGAGGATACAGGTCCCACAGCAAGGAATCATGCGTCATATCAACCACCACCGGAGAAGGCCACTCTCATGTATTTTGGACCAGCACCCAGACAGAGGAGAGAGGTCCCACATCAAGGAATCATGCGTCATATCAACCACCACCGGAGAAGGCCACTCTCATTTATTTTGGACCAGCACCCAGACAGAGGATACAGGTCCCACAGCAAGGAATCATGCGTCATATCAACCACCACCGGAGAAGGCCACTCTCATTTATTTTGTACCAGCACCCAGACAGAGGATACAGGTCCCACAGCAAGGAATCATGCGTCATATCAACCACCACCGGAGAAGGCCACTCTCATGTATTTTGGACCAGCACCCAGACAGAGGAGAGAGGTCCCACATCAAGGAATCATGCGTCATATCAACCACCACCGGAGAAGGCCACTCTCATTTATTTTGGACCAGCACCCAGACAGAGGATACAGGTCTCACAGCAAGGAATCATGCCTCATATCAACCACCACCGGAGAAGGCCACTCTCATGTATTTTGGACCAGCACCCAGACAGAGGAGAGAGGTCCCACATCAAGGAATCATGCGTCATATCAACCACCACCGGAGAAGGCCACTCATTTATTTTGTACCAGCACCCAGACAGAGGATACAGGTCCCACATCAAGGAATCATGCGTCATATCAACCACCACCGGAGAAGGCCACTCTCATGTATTTTGGACCAGCACCCAGACAGAGGAGAAAGGTCCCACATAAAGGAATCATGCGTCATATCAACCACCACCAGAGAAGGCCACTCTCATTTATTTTGGACCAGCACCCAGACAGAGGATACAGGTCCCACAGCAAGGAATCATGCGTCATATCAACCACCACCGGAGAAGGCCACTCTCATGTTTTTGGACCAGCACCCAGACAGAGGATACAGGTCCCACAGCAAGGAATCATGCGTCATATCAACCACCACCGGAGAAGGCCACTCTCATGTTTTTGGACCAGCACCCAGACAGAGGATACAGGTCCCACAGCAAGCAATCATGCGTCATATCAACCACCACCAGAGAAGGCCACTCTCATTTATTTTGGACCAGCACCCAGACAGAGGGAGAGGTCCCACATCAAGTAATCATGCGTCATATCAACCACCACCGGAGAAGGCCACTCATTTATTTTGGACCAGCACCCAGACAGAGGATACAGGTCCCACAGCAAGGAATCATGCGTCATATCAACCACCACCGGAGAAGGCCACTCTCATGTATTTTGGACCAGCACCCAGACAGAGAGAGAGGTCCCACATCAAGTAATCATGCGTCATATCAACCCCCACCGGAGAAGGCCACTCTCATTTATTTTGGACCAGCACCCAGACAGAGGATACAGGTCCCACAGCAAGGAATCATGCGTCATATCAACCACCACCGGAGAAGACCACTCTCATTTATTTCAGACCAGCACCCAGACAGAGGAGAGAGGTTTTCACAGCAGAGAATCAGGCATTTAGATCACCCACCACAGGAGTAGGCCATCATTTAATGGGACCCCGGCAACCATGTCAGATGGCACAAACATCAGTTTCACATCACCCAGCACAAGAGAAGGCCACTTTGAGAGACTTTGACCCCTGCACCCAGACGGAGGAGAGAGGTTTCACAGCAGAGAATCAGACATTTAGATCACCCACCACAGGAGTAGGCCATCATTTAATGGGACCCCGGCAACCATGTCAGATGGCACAAACATCAGTTTCACATCACCCAGCACAAGAGAAGGCCACTTTGAGAGACTTTGACCCCTGCACCCAGACGGAGGAGAGAGGTTTTCACAGCACATATTAAGGCCTCATATCACCCACCACAGGAGTAGGCCACCATTTAGTTAATTTGACCCCTGCACCCATGTCAGATGGTACAAGCATCAGTTTTACATCACCCAGCAAAGAGAAGGCGACTTTGAGAGACTTTGACCCCTGCACCCAGACGGAGGAGAGAGGTTTCACAGCAGAGAATCAGGCATTTAGATCACCCACCACAGGGGTAGGCCACCATTTAATGGGACCCCGGCAACCATGTCAGATGGCACAAACATCAGTTTCACATCACCCAGCACAAGAGAAGGCCACTTTGAGAGACTTTGACCCCTGCACCCAGACGGAGGAGAGAGGTTTTCACAGCACATATTAAGGCCTCATATCACCCACCACAGGAGTAGGCCACCATTTAGTTAATTTGACCCCTGCACCCATGTCAGATGGTACAAGCATCAGTTTTACATCACCCAGCAAAAGAGAAGGCGACTTTGAGAGACTTTGACCCCTGCACCCAGACGGAGGAGAGAGGTTTCACAGCAGAGAATCAGGCATTTAGATCAGCCAGCACAGGAGAAGGCCGCTTTCAGTGACTTAGGCCTTAGCACCGACACAGAGGAGACAGGTCAGATAGCACAAGCATCAGTTTCACATCAACCACCACAGGAGAAGGGCACTTTTAGAGACTTTGACCCCTGCAGCCACACATAGGAGAGAGGTCCCACAGCAGAGATTCAGGCATTTATATCAGCCAGCACAGGAGAAGGCCGCTTTCAGTGACTTAGGCCTTAGCACCGACACAGAGGAGACAGGTCAGATAGCACAAGCATCAGTTTTACATCAACCACCACAGGAGAAGGGCACTTTTAGAGACTTTGACCCCTGCAGCCACACAGAGGAGAGAGGTCCCACAGCAGAGATTCAGGCATTTATATCAGCCAGCACAGGAGAAGGCCGCTTTCAGTGACTTAGGCCTTAGCACCGACACAGAGGAGACAGGTCAGATAGCACAAGCATTAGTTTTACATCAACCACCACAGGAGAAGGGCACTTTTAGAGACTTTGACCCCTGCAGCCACACGGAGGAGAGAGGTCCCACAGCAGAGAATCAGGCATCATGTCAACCACCACAGGAGTAGGCCACCTTTTGTTTCTTTGACCCCTGCACCCAGAAAGAGGAGAGAGGTCCCACAGCAGAGAATCAGGCATTTCGATCACCCACCACAGGAGAAGGCCGCTTTCAGTGACTTTGGCCCCCTGCACCCACACAAAGGAGACATGTCAGACAGCACAAGTATAACATTCATATCACCCAGCACAGGAGAAGGACACTTTCATGTACTTTGGCCCCGGCACCCAGACAGAGGGAAGGTTCATTCAACTCTGGGTTGCACCCCAAGATCCTACTTAATTTCAAAATTGATTTTTCAATGAAGAAGTGGCCAGGAGTACAAGACAACATGGTTTAAGGCAGTTATTAAGGACTACTCTGCACAAGGGAGGGTCAGGTCTTGTGGGATCCATGCCTGGTTCATTTTTATAAACGTCAGCTTGTCTACGTTGTCTGCGGACAGGCGGCTGCGTTTGTCAGTAATGACGCCCCCTGCCGTGCTGAATACACGTTCAGATAAAACGCTGGCCACCGGGCAGGCCAGCACCTCCAAGGCATAACATGCTAATTCTGGCCACGTGGACAATTTGGAAACCCAGAAGTTGAATGGGGCCGAACCATCCGTCAGTACGTGGAGTTGTGTGCAGACGTACTGTTCAACCATGTTAGTGAAATGTTGCCTCCTGCTAACACGTTCCGTATCAGGTGGTGGGGCAGTTAGCTGTGGCGTGGAGACAAAACTTTTCCACATTTCTGCCATGCTAACCCTGCCCTCAGAGGAGCTGGCCGTGACACTGCTGTGTGGGCGACCTCTAGCTCCTCCTCTGCCTTGGCCTTGGCCTTCCACCTGTTCCCCTGTGACAGTTGGGAATGCTCTCAGGAGCGCGTCTACCAGTGTGCGCTTGTACTCGCGCATCTTCCTATCATGCTCCAGTGCAGGAAGTAAAGTGGGCACATTGTCTTTGTACCGTGGATCCAGCAGGGTGGCCACCCAGTAGTCAGCACACGTTAAAATGTGGGCAACTCTGCTGTCATTGCGCAGGCACTGCAGCATGTAATCGCTCATGTGTGCCAGGCTCCCCAGAGGTAAGGACAAGCTGTCCTCTGTGGGAGGCGTATCGTCATCATCCTCTGTATCCCCCCAGCCACGCACCAGGGATGTGCCTGCGCTGTGCTGGGTGCCACCCCGCTGTGACCTGCTTCATCCTCATCCTCCTCCTCATCCTCCTCGTCCTCCAGTAGTGGTCCCTGGCTGGCCACATTTGTACCTGCCCTCTGCTGTTGCAAAAAACCTCCCTCTGAGCCACTTCTAACAGACTGGCCTGAAAGTGCTAAAAACGACCCGTCATCCTCCTCCTCCTCCTCCTGGCCCTGGCTCACCTCCTCTTCCATCATCGCCCTAAGCGTTTTCTCTAGGAGACATAGAATTGGTATCAATGAAGAAAGGATCAGCACTCAAATTCAGTTCTTTGCAGCTATATTCCTTTTATTTTGCCCATAGATGAGGAGACAAAATGCTACACGTGTTTCGGCTATGTACTAGCCTTTGTCAAGCATGCAGACATACAACAGTTCAAACCATTAAATAGTCTATTAACACCTGAGACAAATCAATGCCCTCAGGCTCTCTTGATCACACAGTGTTAAAATAAAAAAACATCAGATACTATGGCATCAGAAATCACATTATATAAGACATAATAGTCTAATCATATCAAAAGTATCACGGACCAAAGTTATTCATCTATCCATGTGGAATATACCAGGAGGGAGAAAGTTCAATTTTTCTGTGACTTTAGGAACAAAAAAAGAGAACAGCGAAAACAAAAAGAAATCAAAGAAAATTTATAAAAAATGGGGGAAGGGATTTTTTATAATCATAATTGACTATGATAATAAACATACAGTGTCATTGTAACAATAAATTATATTTTATAAAAATGCACTCAATTCATATTCTCTATTTAAGCCATAAGGCTCGATTGTCTGCAGTGTATGTATCCAGTAGTTCTCCCGAATTTTCAATTGGCGCAGTCTATCCCCGCCACGTCTGGGCGGTAACACTTCCTCTATGTTCTGGAATCGCAGTTGCGATATGTTGTGTGAACACCGATGAAAATGAAAAGGAACAGGTAATAATAAATTTTCAGTACGGATCGTGGACTTATGTTTTGAGAATCTGTCCTTCATTCTCATCGATGTTTCACCGACATAGAGCAAACCGCACGGACACTTTAATAGATAAACAAAAAATTACTATTGCAGGTAAAAAAACCATGAATAGGAAATTTCTTCCCAGTGCGAGGATGTGTAAAATAATCTCCCTTTATGACTGCTGAACACTGAATACACTGCAAACAAGGGAATGTTCCTTTTGGGGGTTGACAAAAACAATTGTTTAGATAATTTAACCGCACTGCCGATAACCGCTTTCACTATAGTATCTTTCAAATTTTTAGCACGTTTATAACAGATCATCGGGATCTTTTGAAATTCATTAACATTGGGATAAGCTTCCTTCAGGACATTCCAATGCCTATTGATGACATGTCTGAATTTGTTCACATAAGGGTGATATTGCACAATAAAAGGTAATCGATCATTGTTACTTGAATTTTTATTTTTTATTTTTTTATCACCCGATGTCACTTTTTGTATTTGTTCCTGAAGTAAACAACTGGGGTAACCTCTGGATTCAAATTTGCACGTCATTTCACGTAACCTCAATTTTTTAATTGGTCATCATTTACCAATCTGTTTACTCGCTGAAATTGAGAAAGCGGCAAAGATTTTTTTACCGCTGGGGATGGTTGCTTGTGAAATGGAGTAAGCTATTTCTATCAGTGACTTTGACATGCAAATCTGTTACAATATTACCATCTGGAGTTTTAA
The DNA here is from genome assembly GCA_033119425.1 of Bufotes viridis. NCBI lineage: Eukaryota > Metazoa > Chordata > Amphibia > Anura > Bufonidae > Bufotes > Bufotes viridis. Next base: position 362,191,444 of record CM065590.1, read on the forward strand.
TGGCCCAAGTATCTAGGAAATTAATCCTGTCAGGATGCCATTGTGTTGTAAATTTTAATTCAGACCATACACCATTGAGAAAGGAGGAGACCTATTGTGGCCTCTAATGATTCGATTCTTTCGCCTCCTGCTATGCTACTTGATAAAGTCCTTACCCCTCTTGTCCAAAATACTCGATCCTTTCTATTGGACACAAATCATTTCTTGAGGGAGATTGGTAAAATACATATCCAGCCAGATGATTTATTGGTGACATTGGATGTCTGTAATTTGTACACTTCTATTGATCATTCTAAAGGTATAACTGCGGTAACCTGGATTCTACAGACCTCAACATACTCACAACAACAACAAAAAAATTTTCTACAACTTTTACATTTGATCCTACATGAGAATTATTTTCTGTTTCAGGATACTTTTTTCAGCAGAGGCGGGGAACCGCGATGGGTTCTCACGCCGCACCGCCGTACGCAAACAGTTATATGTCTCATTTTGAAGAGCTATATGTATATACAAATGATTTATTTATTCAGCACTGTGTAGTGTGGTGTCGATTTATCGACGATATTTTTTGCGTGTGGCGTGGCGGCGATGAGTCCCTATCGCGGTTCTCCTCCTTTCTCAATGGTGTATGGTCTGAATTAAAATTTACAACACAATGGCATCCTGACAGGATTAATTTCCTAGATACTTGGGCCATTAAAACTCCAGATGGTAATATTGTAACAGATTTGCATGTCAAAGTCACTGATAGAAATAGCTTACTCCATTTCACAAGCAACCATCCCCCAGCGGTAAAAAAATCTTTGCCGTTTTCTCAATTTCAGCGAGTAAACAGATTGGTAAATGATGACCAATTAAAAATTGAGGTTACGTGAAATGACGTGCAAATTTGAATCCAGAGGTTACCCCAGTTGTTTACTTCAGGAACAAATACAAAAAGTGACATCGGGTGATAAAAAATAAAAAATTCAAGTAACAATGATCGATTACCTTTTATTGTGCAATATCACCCTTATGTGAACAAATTCAGACATGTCATCAATAGGCATTGGAATGTCCTGAAGGAAGCTTATCCCAATGTTAATGAATTTCAAAAGATCCCGATGATCTGTTATAAACGTGCTAAAAATTTGAAAGATACTATAGTGAAAGCGGATATCGGCAGTGCGGTTAAATTATCTAAACAATTGTTTTTGTCAACCCCCAAAAGGAACATTCCCTTGTTTGCAGTGTATTCAATGTTCAGCAGTCATAAAGGGAGATTATTTTACACATCCTCGCACTGGGAAGAAATTTCCTATTCATGTTTTTTTTTCCTGCAATAGTAATTTTGTTGTTTATCTATTAAAGTGTCCGTGCGGTTTGCTCTATGTCGGTGAAACATCGATGAGAATGAAGGACAGATTCTCAAAACATAAGTCCACGATCCGTACTGAAAATTTATTATTACCTGTTCCTTTTCATTTTCATCGGTGTTCACACAACATATCGCAACTGCGATTCCAGATCATATAGGAAGTGTTACCGCCCAGACGTGGCGGGGATAGACTGCGGCAATTGAAAATTCGGGAGAACTACTGGATACATACACTGCAGACAATCGAGCCTTATGGCTTAAATAGAGAATATGAATTGAGTGCATTTTTATAAAATATAATTTATTGTTACAATGACACTGTATGTTTATTATCATAGTCAATTATGATTATAAAAAATCCCTTCCCCCTTTTTTTATAAATTTTCTTTAATTTCTTTTTGTTTTCGCTGTTCTCTTTTTTTGTTCCTACAGTCACAGAAAAATTGAACTTTCTCCCTCCTGGTATATTCCACATGGATAGATGAATAGCTTTGGTCAGTGATACTTTTGATATGATTAGACTATTATGTCTTATATAATGTGATTTCTGATGCCATAGTATCTGATGTTTTTTATTTTAACACTGTGTGATCAAGAGAGCCTGAGGGCATTGATTTGTCTCAGGTGTTAATAGACTATTTAATGGTTTGAACTGCTGTATGTCTGCATGCTTGACAAAGGCTAGTACATAGCCGAAACACGTGTAGCATTTTGTCTCCTCATCTATGGGCAAAATAAAAGGAATATAGCTGCAAAGAACTGAATTTGAGTGCTGATCCTTTCTTCATTGATTTTGTGAGCCTGCCGTCTCTGGATTCCTGCACCGTTCACACAGTGAGGTGGAGTGCTGACCGTTTCTGTCTGCTATAGAATTGGTATCGTCACGCTGATAACAGTGGCATCGCCACTGGCCATGTTGGTGGCATACTCTAAACAGCGCAACAGGGCACACAGGTCTCGCATGGAGGCCCAATCATTGGTGGAGAAGTGGTGCTGTTCCGCAGTGCGACTGACCCATGCATGCTGCAGCTGAAACTCCACTATGGCCTGCTGCTGCTCGCACAGTCTCTCCAGCATGTGCAAGGTGGAGTTCCACCGGGTCGGCACGTCGCATATTAGGCGGTGAGCGGGAAGGCCGAAGTTCCGCTGTAGCGCTGACAGGCGAGCAGCGGCAGGATGTGAACGCCGGAAGCGCGCACAGACGGCCCGCACTTTATGCAGCAGCTCTGACATGTCTGGGTAGTTGTGAATGAACTTTTGCACCACCAAATTCAGCACATGCGCCAGGCAAGGGATGTGCGTCAAACCGGCTAGTCCCAGAGCTGCCACGAGATTTCGCCCATTATTGCACACCACCAGGCCGGGCTTGAGGCCCACCGGCAGCAACCACTGGTCGGTCTGTTGTTCAATACCCCGCCACAACTCCTGCACGGTGTGGGGCCTGTCCCCCAAACATATGAGTTTCAGAATGGCCTGCTGACGTTTACCCCGGGCTGTGCTGAAGTTGGTGGTGAAGGTGTGTGGCTGACTGGATGAGCTGTTGGAAGCAGAGGAGGAGGAGGAGGAAGCCGAGTAGGAGGAGGAGGCTACAGGAGGCAAAGAATGATGCCCTGTGATCCTTGGCGGCGGAAGGACGTGCGCCAAGGAACTCTCCGCCTGGGGCCCAGCCGCCACTACATTTACCCAGTGTGCAGTTAGGGAGATATAGCGTCCCTGGCTGTGCTTACTGGTCCACGTATCTGTGGTTAGGTGGACCTTGCCACAAATGGCGTTGCGCAGTGCACACTTGATTTTATTGGACACTTGCATGTGCAGGGAAGGCACGGCTGTCTTGGAGAAGTAGTGGCGGCTGGGAACCACATACTGGGGGATAGCCATGGCCATCAGCTGTTTGAAGCTGTCTGTGTCCACCAGCCGGAATGACAGCATTTCAAAGGCCAGTAGTTTAGAAATGCTGGCATTCAGGCCAAGGGCTCGAGGGTGACTAGGTGGGAATTTGCGCTTCCTCTCAAAGGTTTGAGAGATGGAGAGCTGAACGCTGCTGTGTGAAATAGTGGAGACGCTAGGTGACGGTGGCGGTGGTGGTGGTGGTGTCGGTGGCACATCCTCTGTTTGCTGCTCGGCAGGTGGCAACATTCCTCTCGTAGTGGAAGCCGAGGCAGCAGCGCTAGAGGGAGCAGGGGGAGCCTGAGCGGGTTCCTTGTTTTTAAGGTGTGTACTCCACTGCAGTTCATGCTTTGCATGTAGATGCCTGGTCATGCAGGTGGTGCTCAGGTTAAGAACGTTAATGCCTCGCCTCAGTGTCTGATGGCACAGCGTGCAAACCACTCTGGTCTTGTCCTCAGCACTTTGTTTGAAGAAGTGCCATGCCAGGGAACTCCTTGAAGATGCCTTTGGGGTGCTGGGTCCCTGTTGGCACTGGCCAATAGCAGGCGAACTCTCTGGACGGCGGCTGTTCTGCTTTTGCCCCCTGCTCCCTCTTTGGCTTCGCTGTTGTCTCGGTCTCACCACTGCCTCTTCCTCTAAACTATTTAAGTCAGCGGCACGACCTTCAGTCCATGTGGGGTCTAAGACCTCATCGTCCTCTGCATCGTCTTCCACCCAGTCTTCCTCCCTGACCTCCTCCTGTTCAGTCTGCACACTGCAATAAGACACGGCAGTGGGCACCAGTGTTTCATCATCATCAGAGACTCGGTCACTCTGCTGTGGTGGTATTCCCATGTCCTCATCATCTGGATACATAAGTGGTTGTGCGTCAGTGCATGGAATGTCTTCCACCGCTGGCGAAGGGCTAGGTGGACGCCCCTGGAAAACCGTGGGAGCAGAGTCTTCAAACAGAATAAGAGACTGCTGCATAACTTGAGGCTCAGCCAGTTTCCCTGATATGCATGGGGGTGATGGGCTTGGTTTTCAGGTGCCACCTGTGCGCTTTCCGCAGAAGACTGGGCGGAAGACAATGTGGTGAACGTGCTGGAAGCACTGTCGGCCACCCAATCGACTAATGCCTGTACCTGCTCAGGCCTTACCATCCTCATAACGGCATTGGGCCCCACCAAATATCGCTGTAAATTCTGCCGGCTACTTGAGGGAGTTGGTTCACTACTTTGTGCGCCTGAGGCCGAACGGCCACGTCCTCTGCCAGCAACAGAGGCTCCACGGACACCACCACGACCGCGTCCTCATCCCTTAATAGAATGTTTCCTCATTGTTGCGATTCAACTCGCACCACAATAAAATATATTATTTTTTAGCCCCAAAATTCCCACACTGGAAGATATAATTCCTTTTTCCGGTATTAATTACAAGAAGACTGCTGCAAATTGGACACCAGAATTTTTAATATGCTAGTTTTGGTACATAGCTTCCCACACGGGAGATATAATTCCTTTTACAGGAGTGAAAACGTGAGGCCTACTGTTTCTGGTCTAACAAACACCAGATTGATTAAATTGGCCTTTTTTTCACCAAAATTACAACACTGGACAATAATGCCTTTTTGCGGTATTAATTACAAGAAGACTGCTGCTAATTGGAGACCAGAATTTTTAAAATGCTAGTTTTGGTACATAGGTTCCCACACGGGAGATATAATTCCTTTTACAGGAGTGAAAACGTGAGGCCTACTGTTTCTGGTCTAACAAACACCAGATTGATTAAATTGGCCTTTTTTTCACCAAAATTACAACACTGGACAATAATGCCTTTTTGCGGTATTAATTACAAGAAGACTGCTGCTAATTGGACACCAGAATTTTTAATATGCTAGTTTTGGTACATAGATTCCCACACTGGAATATATAATTCCTTTTTCCGGTATTAATTACAAGAAAACTGCTGCAAATTGGACACCAGAATTTTTAAAATGCTAGTTTTGGTACATAGGTTCCCACACGGGGAGATATAATTCCTTTTTACAGGAGTAAAAACGTGAGGCCTAGTGTTTCTGGTCTAACAAACACCAGATTGATTAAATTGGCCTTTTTTCACCAAAATTACAACACTGGACAATAATGCCTTTTGCGGTATTAATTACAAGAAGACTGCTGCTAATTGGACACCAGAATTTTTAAAATGCTAGTTTGTGTACATAAATTCCCACACTGGAATATATAATTCCTTTTTCCGGTATTAATTACAAGAAAACTGCTGCAAATTGGACACCAGAATTTTTAAAATGCTAGTTTTGGTACATAGCTTCCCACACGGGGAGATATAATTCCTTTTACAGGAGTGAAAACGTGAGGCCTACTGTTTCTGGTCTAACAAACACCAGATTGATTAAATTGGCCTTTTTTTACCAAAATTACAACACTGGACAATAATGCCTTTTGCGGTATTAATTACAAGAAGACTGCTGCAAATTGGACACCGGAATTTTTAAAATGCTAGTTTTGGTACATAGATTCCCACACGGGAGATATAATTCCTTTTACAGGAGTGAAAACGTGAGGCCTACTGTTTCTGGTCTAACAAACACCAGATTGATTAAATTGGCCTTTTTTCACCAAAATTACAACACTGGACAATAATGCCTTTTGCGGTATTAATTACAAGAAGACTGCTGCAAATTGGACACCAGAATTTTTAAAATGCTAGTTTTGGTACATAGCTTCCCACACGGGAGATATAATTCCTTTTACAGGAGTAAAAACGTGAGGCCTACTGTTTCTGGTCTAACAAACACCAGATTGATTAAATTGGCCTTTTTTCACCAAAATTACAACACTGGACAATAATGCCTTTTGCGGTATTAATTACAAGAAGACTGCTGCTAATTGGACACCAGAATTTTTAAAATGCTAGTTTGTGTACATAAATTCCCACACTGGAATATATAATTCCTTTTCCGGTATTAATTACAAGAAAACTGCTGCAAATTGGACATCTGAATTTTTAAAATGCTAGTTTTGGTACATAGCTTCCCACACGGGAGATATAATTCCTTTTACAGGAGTAAAAACGTGAGGCCTAGTGTTTCTGGTCTAACAAACACCAGATTGATTAAATTGGCCTTTTTTCACCAAAATTACAACACTGGACGATATAATGCCTTTTGGCGGTATTATTTACAAGAAAACTGCTGCAAATTGGACATCTGAATTTTTAAAATGCTAGTTTTGGTACATAGCTTCCCACACTGGGAGATGTAATTCCTTTTACAGGAGTAAAACGTGAGGCCTAGTGTTTCTGGACTGGTCTAACAAACACTAGATTGATTAAATTGGCCTTTTTTTCACCAAAATTACAATACTGGACAATAATGCCTTTTGGCGGTATTATTTACAAGAAAACTGCTGCAAATTGGACATCTGAATTTTTAAAATGCTAGTTTTGGTACATAGCTTCCCACACGGGGAGATATAATTCCTTTTACAGGAGTAAAAACGTGAGGCCTAGTGTTTCTGGTCTAACAAACACCAGATTGATTAAATTGGCCTTTTTTTCACCAAAATTACAACACTGGACAACAATGCCTTTTGCGGTATTATTTACAAGAAAACTGCTGCAAATTGGACATCTAAATTTTTAAAATGCTAGTTTTGGTACATAGGTTCCCACACGGGAGATATAATTCCTTTTACAGGAGTAAAAACGTGAGGCCTAGTGTTTCTGGTCTAACAAACACCAGATTGATTAAATTGGCCTTTTTTTCACCAAAATTACAACACTGGACAATAATGCCTTTTTGCGGTATTAATTACAAGAAGACTGCTGCTAATTGGACACCAGAATTTTTAAAATGCTAGTTTGTGTACATAAATTCCCACACTGGAATATATAATTCCTTTTTCCGGTATTAATTACAAGAAAACTGCTGCAAATTGAACACCAGAATTTTTAAAATGCTAGTTTTGGTACATAGCTTCCCACACGGGAGATATAATTCCTTTTACAGGAGTGAAAACGTGAGGCCTACTGTTTCTGGTCTAACAAACACCAGATTGATTAAATTGGCCTTTTTTTACCAAAATTACAACACTGGACAATAATGCCTTTTGCGGTATTAATTACAAGAAGACTGCTGCAAATTGGACACCAGAATTTTTAAAATGCTAGTTTTGGTACATAGCTTCCCACACGGGGAGATATAATTCCTTTTACAGGAGTGAAAACGTGAGGCCTACTGTTTCTGGTCTAACAAACACCAGATTGATTAAATTGGCCTTTTTTCACCAAAATTACAACACTGGACAATAATGCCTTTTGCGGTATTAATTACAAGAAAACTGCTGCAAATTGAACACCAGAATTTTTAAAATGCTAGTTTTGGTACATAGGTTCCCACACGGGGAGATATAATTCCTTTTACAGGAGTAAAAACGTGAGGCCTAGTGTTTCTGGTCTAACAAACACCAGATTGATTAAATTGGCCTTTTTTTCACCAAAATTACAACACTGGACAATAATGCCTTTTGCGGTATTAATTACAAGAAGACTGCTGCTAATTGGACACCAGAATTTTTAAAATGCTAGTTTGTGTACATAAATTCCCACACTGGAATATATAATTCCTTTTTCCGGTATTAATTACAAGAAAACTGCTGCAAATTGAACACCAGAATTTTTAAAATGCTAGTTTTGGTACATAGCTTCCCACACGGGAGATATAATTCCTTTTACAGGAGTGAAAACGTGAGGCCTACTGTTTCTGGTCTAACAAACACCAGATTGATTAAATTGGCCTTTTTTTCACCAAAATTACAACACTGGACAATAATGCCTTTTGCGGTATTAATTACAAGAAGACTGCTGCAAATTGGACACCAGAATTTTTAAAATGCTAGTTTTGGTACATAGCTTCCCACACGGGGAGATATAATTCCTTTTACAGGAGTGAAAACGTGAGGCCTACTGTTTCTGGTCTAACAAACACCAGATTGATTAAATTGGCCTTTTTTTCACCAAAATTACAACACTGGACAATAATGCCTTTTTGCGGTATTAATTACAAGAAGACTGCTGCAAATTGGACACCAGAATTTTTAAAATGCTAGTTTTGGTACATAGATTCCCACACGGGAGATATAATTCCTTTTACAGGAGTAAAAACGTGAGGCCTACTGTTTCTGGTCTAACAAACACCAGATTGATTAAATTGGCCTTTTTTCACCAAAATTACAACACTGGACAATAATGCCTTTTTGCGGTATTAATTACAAGAAGACTGCTGCTAATTGGACACCAGAATTTTTAAAATGCTAGTTTGTGTACATAAATTCCCACACTGGAATATATAATTCCTTTTCCGGTATTAATTACAAGAAAACTGCTGCAAATTGGACATCTGAATTTTTAAAATGCTAGTTTTGGTACATAGCTTCCCACACGGGGAGATATAATTCCTTTTACAGGAGTAAAACGTGAGGCCTAGTGTTTCTGGTCTAACAAACACCAGATTGATTAAATTGGCCTTTTTTTCACCAAAATTACAACACTGGACGATATAATGCCTTTTGGCGGTATTATTTACAAGAAAACTGCTGCAAATTGGACATCTGAATTTTTAAAATGCTAGTTTTGGTACATAGCTTCCCACACGGGAGATATAATTCCTTTTACAGGAGTAAAAACGTGAGGCCTAGTGTTTCTGGTCTAACAAGCACCAGATTGATTAATTTGGCCTTTTTTTCACCAAAATTACAACACTGGACAACAATGCCTTTTGGCGGTATTATTTACAAGAAAACTGCTGCAAATTGGACATCTAAATTTTTAAAATGCTAGTTTTGGTACATAGATTCCCACACGGGAGATATAATTCCTTTTACAGGAGTAAAAACGTGAGGCCTAGTGTTTCTGGTCTAACAAACACCAGATTGATTAAATTGGCCTTTTTTCACCAAAATTACAACACTGGACGATATAATGCCTTTTGGCGGTATTAATTACAAGAGGACTGCTGGTATTTCAGAACACCGGAATTTTTAAAATGCTAGTTTTGCTAGATAAATTTCCCACACTGGGAGAAATATTGCCTAAGCCTTTTACAGTATTAATTACAACAGGAGTGCTTCTTCTGGTCTAACACCAGAATAATTTTATTATTACGGTGAAAGCTTTTTCTAATTTATATTTCTGGCACATAAAAAAAAAAATATTTCTGGCTGACAGTATTGGACTTGGCTGTAGTGCTACTGGCTAGCCTAGCTGGAACAGCACATTCATGGGATTTGCTATCCAAGTGGGTTACTTTCAGTTTCACCACTGATATATTAAATATCTTTGCAGTTAGTATGGGTGACACAAGCACAGCCAAACCCCTGATGTAGTATATCTATGAAAAATCGACTATTACATGAGATTAATGGACGTTGTGGCAGCTTTGCTGTAGCACCACAAGTCCCAAAATGGCCGCCGCCTATCAGCCCAGTAACATGTGCCAGAATACGGTCTGCCCAGCCAGAAAAATAATAGACTTTGACTGAGCAGCTGAATCGCTGTTGTTTTGATTCACAGGTGTAGATTTTACACTTCTTTGGAGCTTTGGTTTAGACTCTGTGGCAGCTTGTGCTGGCGCACCACAAGTCCCAAAATGGCCACCGCCGGTCAGCCCAGTTACATGTGCCAGTAAAAATCGCTCTGGCCAGTCTCAACAAAATAGTGACTTTCAGTGAACAGCTCAGCTGAGTTGTTCTGATGCACAGGTGTAGAAAGGTAGATCATTCAATCACTTCTTTATCCCTGCCTATCTCGCCCTCACAGAAGCTGCATCCTCTCCCTACACTAGTCAGAGCAGTGTGACGTGCGGCGCCACGTGACTCCAGCTTAAATAGAGGCTGGGTCACATGCTGCACTTGGCCAATCACAGCCATGCCATTAGTAGGCATGGCTGTGATGGGCTCTTAGAGCAAGAAGTAAAACGCTAGCTGATTGGCTGCTGTGCAGCCCTTCAGAAAGCGGGAAGAAATCGACGAACACCGGACCCGAACCCGAACTTTTTTGAAAATGTCCGGTTCGGGTCCGTGTCACTGAACACCCCAAAATTCGGTACGGACCCGAACGATTCTCGAACAGTTCGCTCAACACTACTTAAAATCTGTAAATGAAAAGTTAGCAGTCTGTGCAAAATATTTACACAGTCTGGTCTTGGAAGAAGAAGATTTAGTCAGATTCAATAAAATATATTTACTCATACAGACAATTGTAGTGAATGTGTAGAAATAGTATTTCTGTTAATGATATATTGTATGGTTTAACATAGACTGGGTAATAGCTATTCATGGATTTCTTTACATAGGTGGTCAAGTGTAAGCATTGGGTATTCTCTGAAACAATGGTTCTAGTGTTACAATATGTATTCTGGATTACTGAGGTTTGGTCAAGAGACTAAGAAAATAGTGAGTGTTTGACCAGATAATAGGTCCATTGTTTGGGAGATTTCTCAATGTTTGTTTGGATGGACTGTGAGTTAAAAAAAAATACCCCTATTTAATTAGCGAAGGGATGCATGGGAAAGAACCAATTTTGGTCCAAAACTTTTACATGGAGCATTAGTGGCACCTAATGTAAAAAAAGGGTAATGTCTTGATTATGTAAGGTCTTGGGATAGAAAACAAACCCCTCTGATGATGTCACTAGTCAATGATCAGACCAAACCAAGCCCTTTTAAAGTTAGATAAAAGGTGTGGAGAGGAGGAAAGAGAGAGAGAGAAAAAGGACACAGGAGGTCATAGGAGGAGATAGGAGAGCAGATGAGATCCAATACCCTACAGGACATCTTTGATCAGCCAATTTATCCAGTATTGGAGACGGCCATCTTGAAACCAAGGGCATTGATTTCTACTAGTCGAAATTTGGTATAGTATAATTTTTCCTATAATTTATAGGTTGATTAAATTATTATACCTCTATATAGATTTAACCATATTTTATATATAGTAGATTATTTGGTGTAAATTTGGGGAATGTACCTGCAGCATCATTCTTAAAATTTATACAAAATTCTGGCGATCCAGAGATATTATTAATAATATAATATCATCTCCTAGGAACTAAAATTGGTTCTAGCCTTCTATGGTTAATCATATAGAGATATATCCGTAATAGACCAGATTTGGATTTAGAACACCTATATCGACTGAGAGAAATCAGATTTTAATTGAGTGTATTTGGGGATATTTACGTTGTATCAGACATTGTTATAGATTAATTGATTATTACCAATTGTACCGTAGTTTATATTCGTTTTTTTTTTTTTAGTAATAAATTATATATATATTTTGGTTTACAACTGAGTTTTCGTCTTTAATTCAGCACAGATTACGAGCTCATATTTGCAATTTTGTACTTAGAGGTTTTCGAAGACTAGTATGTCCACCTCTAATCCATTCTCCGGTACATTAAACTGTTTGTACGCTACGTGGATGATGTCTTTATGGTTTGGCAGGGTCCAGAATCAGTGTGTGGTGAGTTTGTCCATTTCCTCAATGACAACAACACAATTAATATGAAATTCACACTTAATTTCGGTGGCAACACTCTGGACTTTTTGATGTCCGGGTTGTTGTTGAGGGGGCACCCTCACCACCACTGGTTTTCGGAAACCCACTGCCACTAACTCATTACTCCATTACCGCAGCTATCATCCACGTAGCATGAACCAGGCTGTCCCATATGGACAATTCATACGCCTCAGGCGAATCAATAGCACTGAGATGGGGTACAAAAAGCAGGCACAAGAATTGAAAGCCAGACTCCAAAATAGAGGATATCCAGAGTTAGAACTTGATCAGGCGCTAAATAGAGCAGACAGTTGCACACAAGCGGATCTACTTAATAAGCAAAAGAGTGACTTGGGCAGTCCTAGAAAGAAGACACACACTAATAGGTTCGCTTTTGCTTTAAGTATTTCCCAGTAGCAGAAACAATTAAATATGTGATACATAGGAATTGGGACATCCTCAGGAACGAGGATGGTCTCCATGACCTAGTACAGAATAAGCCCCTCGTTACTTTTAAAAGGTGCCACACACTTAAAGATAAACTGGTGAGAAGCAGGCTCAAGGAAAACAAAACTAGCAATTGGCTTACTGAGCGTTTACCCACAGGCAACTTCAAATGTGGGGATTGTTCGTATTGCCAGTACCTAAGCCAGGGAAAATACCTATTCTTTGCAGGCATCAAACATGTTGTCAGACACTTTGCCACATGCAAAACTAGATTTGTGGTATACCTGATCTTGTGCTGCTGTGGATCTTTCTACATAGGGAAGATCAAACGCCCTATGTGTGAAAGATTCAGGGAACACTGGAACTCAGTAAAGTCGGGAAGGGATGCTGTGACAAACTGACATTTATCCCTGGGCATTGGAGAGGCATGCTTGCCAGCCTATTACCCTGTGACTATGGCCCCAGTTAGCATTTACAATGGACAGTGCCTGTGACCTAATCAACATTCACAATGGACATTGCCTGTGACCTAATCAACATTCACAATGGACATTGCCTGTGACCTAATCAACATTCACAATGGACATTGCCTGGGACGCAATCAGCAAACACAATGGACAATGCATGTGGGGGTGGGATATATCTGGCTGTATGTTGATTGGTCACTGTATTTTGTGTGCCTGTCCTCAATCAGGTAACATCTATACCTGAGCCGTTCTATAAACAGCCTAGCACTTATCTGTGCGTCGTTTGAGGGTGTAGCACCTACCAGTGCAGCACTTTTCAGTAGTTGCTGTATTTATCTTAACCAGCCTCTACTTTTTGAACTTTATTTTGCCCTTAATAGCGGTTCCCCTGAAGAGAGGAAGTTATCCTCAGAAACGTGCATGTCGGGACTTGGGGTATTTTTAGGGAACGCTTAGCCCTAGGGTAAGGTTCCGGACGGGGGCCCAGCTAGTGGGATACTCCGTGGGTAGGTCTACAGGGCCAGACCCAGGGACAGGTTCCGGACGGGGACCCAACTAGTGGGACACTCCGTGGTTAGCCTTTTAGGATAATCTGTGGATTGTAGGGTGAAATAGGGTCCTTCAGTATCTACCCTCCCCTTATATCTCCACTATCCCTATTACGGAACCCCCAGGGCTGCTGCAAATCAAAGAACATCTGAGAGGACACACCATCAAACTCCCCTATCAACAGTACGGTAGGACAACTGGTTATGGTGCCGCTGTGCACTTTTTACACCGTCAATTGGTTGTGGGTGAAACCACATATATCACACTGTGGTTTAAGTGCTTGTTTCTTTCAACCGATGCTCACTGTATATCAAAATCGTGTGCGTAGTTTTTCTTTTTGTCTTCCCCATCCTCCTGTATAATTAGGAGGCTGGAGGACATCCGTTTTGTTTATACAGTCACCTGCTCTTTCACTCGTTATTGACTGAGAGTTCTGGTGACTGTTTCGTCTAGATCCCATATCGAGGATCGGTAGACTTCTGTAGTGTCTGCGAATATCTGTGGGACTAATTTTTTATCAATTCGAAAGTAAAAGTTATGTTTTAACTAGTCATTTCCAGATCACTGTTCTCAGTATATACAGGTTACAGGTAGGCAGCAGGCTAAAAGCCTTTGTCACAGCCTGGGAGAAGATCACAACCTCCCAATGGGTGAAAAAACATTGGAAGAGGGTTACAAAATAGAATTCTGCAATCCCCCACACACACACACAAAATTACACATTCAACAGACCCTTCCATCAGCCAGAAAAACAACAAACTCTAGAAGTAGAAATTCAGTCCCTTCTACAAAAACAAGTCCTGGTCCGAGTCCCACAACACCAAGAAAAACAGGGGTTTTATTCTCCAGTTTTTAAATTCAAAAGCCAAACGGGTCCTTCAGGCTCATAATAAATTTAAAACAGCTAAACCTGTATATACAATACAAGAGGTTCAAGAAGAGTCAATCAGGTCAACAACAAATCTGCTATCACGCAATTGTTATATGGCAAGCATAGATTTTTCCGATGCATATTATCATGTCCCCATACATCAGGACTTTCTGAGAATTGCCGTAACGCTAAAAGGGAGGGAGGTTCACTTTCAGTTTCAAGCCCTCCCTTTGGAATATCCTCGGCCCCCAGTCTTTTCGAAAATCATGGCAGAAGTAGCGGGGTTTTTCATTTGCAATGAATAGTTGTCATCCCCTACTTGGATGACCTACTAATAACCAGTTCCTCGGAGCAGATGCTCCAGTCACACCTAGTTTTTGTTCAGGAAAAGCTCACAGAATTGGGGTGGCTAGTAAACAGAGAAAAATCGGATCTGGTTTCAGACCAACAAAAGATCTTTTTAGGAATCATGCTAGATTCAAGCAAATGTATGTCCTTCCTGCCCACAGAGAAACAGCTATCAGTCTCTCAAAAATCTCATTATTCTGCAGGCAAAAAGTAGTCTTAATAAGAGACATCATGACACTGTTAGGGCACTTAACGTCCACTATCCCAGCAGTAAGATGGGCCCAACATCACTTGCAGATGACACTAAACTGTGTAAAGTAATTAACACTGAAGAGGACAGTTTTCTGCTACAGAGGGATCTGGATAGATTGGAGGCTTGGGCAGAAAAATGGCAGATGAGGTTTAACACTGACAAATGTAAAGTTATGCACATGGGAAGGAATAATGCAAGTCACCTACATATTAAATGGTAAAACACTCGGTAACACTGACATGGAAAAGGATCTAGGAATTTTAATAAACAGCAAATTAAGCTGCAAAAACCAGTGTCAGGCAGCTACTGCCAAGGCCAATAAGATAATGGGTTGCATCAAAAGGGCATAGACGCCCGTGATGAGAACATAGTCCTACCACTTTACAAATCACTAGTCAGACCACACATGGAGTACTGTGTACAGTTCTGGGCTCCTGTGAACAAGACAGACATAGCAGAGCTGGAGAGGGTTCAGAGGAGGGCAACTAAAGTAATAACTGGAATGAGGGATCTACAGTACCCTGAAAGGTTATCACAATTAGGTTTATTCACTTTAGAAAAAGACGACTGAGGGGAGATCTAATAACTATGTATAAATATATCAGGGGTCAGTACAGAGATCTGTCCCATCATCTATTTATCCCCAGGACTGTGACTGTGACAAGGGGACATCCTCTGCGTCTGGAGGAAAGAAGGTTTGTACACAAACATAGAAAAGGATTCTTCACTGTAAGAGCAGTGAGACTATGGAACTCTCTGCCTGAGGAGGTGGTGATGGTGAGTACAATAAAGGAATTCAAGAGGGGACTGGATTTATTTCTGGAGTGTAATAATATTACAGGCTACAGCTACTAGAGAGGGGTCGTTGATCCAGGGAGTTATTCTGATTGCCTGATTGGAGTCGGGAAGGAATTTTTTTCCCCTTAAGTGGGGAAAATTGGCTTCTGCCTCAAAGGTTTTTTTTGCCTTTCTCTGGATCAACTTATAGGAAACAGGCCGAACTGGATGGACAAATGTCTTTTTTTGGTCTTATATACTATGTTACTATGTTACTCCAGACCCCTACAGTCATTTCTTTTGCAGGTTTGGGATGGAAAGCAGACAAGCCTAGAGAAGTTAGTAAAAATCCCCCACAAGGTAAAAATATCCCTGTATTGGTGGAGAATCAGGAAGACTCTTCAGCAGGGGTTTTTTGGCGCCCAACAAAGCTGATTATGGTTACTATAGACGCAAGTGCCCGAGGCTGGGGGGGCCATGCTCAGGGAAATATAGTCCAGCGCACCTGGGACCAAGATATGTCACAGGCGTCCTCAAATCTAAGGGAACTAAATGCGGTCTTCAAAGTCCTCCAGGCATGTCAACTAACTGGTGGTAGCTTCCCAACATGTAAGAGTACTCTCAGACAACGCCACGGCAGTGGCTTATCTGAATCGACAAGGAGGTACAATAAGCAGGAAGTTGGTAGCACTCTCAAGGTCAATCTTCTGCTGGGCCGAGAAAAACATAAGATCCTTAACAGCCGTTCATATAAAAGGCAAAGAAAACAATGTAGCAGACTTCCTAAGCAGAAGAGAGTTGAAGGAAAGGGATTGGTCCCTAGATCCACAAACATTCAGGGAAATCGTTTCCAGATGGGGAGCCCCTGCAATAGATCTGTTCACGGACCTAAGAAACAGACAAGTGGAAAAGTTCTGTTCTCTCTCCGCTCAAGACGGTCCTCTTTGGGTAGACGCCCTGTCCGCCCCCTGGCCAAAGGTGCTATTATACGCCTTTCCCCCGTTCAGCCTCATTCCTCGGGTTCTAATAAAAGCATTAGAGGAGAGATCTTATCTGATCCTAATAGCTCAGTTTTGGCCCAAGAGGTCATGGTTCCCTCTGTTGTCCCAGCTGGAAGGGAACAATTTCTGGATTCTCCCATTCTACCCAAGGCTTCTCCGTCAAGGCCCAGTTGCGCACCCAGAGGTAAAGCGATTACGTCTGACTGCATGGAGACTGAACAATCCTTCCTAAAACAGAAGGGTCTGTCAGATGCTGTAATCTCCACAATTCTAGCCAGTAAAAAGGATTCCACCTCAAGAATCTATTTAAGGGCATGGAAGGCGTTCCACAAGTTTGCAGGCGACAGGTGGATGCAGCATAAGCAACCCGATATACCTCTCATCCTAGAATTTCTCCAGTCGGGGCTAGACAAGGGGCCAAAGCCTAATACTCTAAAGGTACAGATATCTGCCCTAAGCAGTTTTTTTTATATCAAACTAGCAGAGATACCGTTAATTAGACAATTTCAAAAAGGGGCAGTTAGGAAGGCCCCATTTGTACTGCTCCATCTCTCCTTGGGACCTTAATCTTGTTTTACAAGTCTTCATAGATCCGCCCTTTGAGCCTCTCCAAGAGATTCCCTTAAAAATTTAACATGGAAAACCACGTTTCTAATACCCATCGCCTCAGCTAGAAGAGTGGGGGAGATTCAGGCCTTCTCCATCAAACCGCCTTTTGTCAGAGTTTTGGATGATTGCATAATTTTCAGGCATACCCCCTCGTTCCTTCCTAAAGTAGTCTCAAAGTTCCACCGACAACAGGAGAATTGCTTGCCCTCCTTCTGCCCAAACCCTTACTCGGATTTAGACAGAAGATTCCACAATTTAGATGTAAGACGGTGTATCCTCTCTTATTTAGATGTTTCCAGTTCCTTTAGGAAATCAGACCATCATCTCCTGTAGTTTCAGGACCAGAACAAAGGGGCAGTGGCGAGTAAGGGCACAATCTGAAGATGGATCAGAAGCACAATTGAGTTCTGTTACCAGCAAAATAACCTCACTCCCCCTTCTGGACTAAAAGCTCATTCCACAAGAGCCATCTCGACGTCATGGGCAGAATATGCCTCAGCATCAGTATAACAAATTTGCAGAGCAGCCACATGGACAAATCCAAATACCTTCTTTAAACATTATAAACTGGACGACCTAGATAATTCTGAGTTATCGTTCGGCAGAAAAGTGCTATCTGCAGTTGTCCCACCCTAGAAATTGTTTCTCTGTTAATCTTCCGGGGGGTGTCGTTGTAGAGGCGCCGGGGAAAAGAGTCGATTACTCTTACCGCTAATTGGATTTTCCAATAGCCTCCACAACGGCACTGGAGTTTCCCTACCCTTTGATTGTTTTTCATTTGAAGTGTTTGTTTTATGACTGTAATATTTCAATACACTTCTTGCAGCAATTTCGAGTCCTATGTTATTAACTGAAGCAGGTAAGGGGAGGGGCCTTTTAAAGCTCAGCTTCTGTGTTGTTTCCTGTCCTGAGAGGCGGGGACATCCTCCGGTGGATGCCGTTGTGGAGGCTATTGGAAAATCCAATTACCGGTAAGAGTAATTGACTCTATTGCTATACGTATAATCCCTGTTACGTCCCCTATTAGGGGACGTGTATCAAATAGATTTTAGGAACTGGGAGATGGAAAAAGAAGCTTGGTCGGTCCTCTTACTTCCAATTTGGGGCACTGCGCATGCACCGTGCAATGTACTGTGCCACTCTATATGAGTGGTGTGTTAAGTAGTACTATTCCTATCAGTTTAATCCCTGTTACGTCCCCTATCAGGGGACATGAATAGATTTTAGGAACCCCCTATCAGGGGACGTGTATCGAATAGATTTTAGACAACCGCAAACAGTTGTCAAATTTTATTCCTCTATGCGTCAATCTTGGTGTAGTGATGACTGTGTAGTGATGACTGTGCTCGTGTTAAGTAGTACTATTCCTATCAGTTTAATCCCTGTTACGTCCCCTATCAGGGGACATGAATAGATTTTAGGAACCCCCTATCAGGGGATGTGTATCGAATAGATTTTAGACAACCGCAAACAGTTGTCAAATTTTATTCCTTTATGCGTCAATCTTGGTGTAGTGATGACTGTGCTCGTGCGCACGTTTGGGAGATTGCAGACGATGGCAGTTTTTCAAAGCCTATGGTCGTGATTAGGTGACAGTTAAGTGACCCAGAAAACAATGATTCTGCAGCGTGGGCCCATTGTTGGCCTAGTAGGCTATAATGATTACCTTAGATGATCACAAAGAAAATTAATGTTTTTTATATGAAAAATTATCCAGCCGCTTTTGGTCTGTTCACAATGAAGTAACGACCTTATCATCTGGGGTGTGCCAACATTGCCAACACACTCATAGAGGTGATCGCTTCATCGTTTCATTGTGATACCACAACAAGGTAACGATTGACACATGTATGTGCCTTTTTTTTGTTTTGTTTTTTGCAGCACCAGAGGGCAGAAAAATTAGGCATGTACACATGGCTGAAAATTGAGGTATTGTTGCAGCCGCTGCTGTAGCTGTATGTTTTCCAGGCAGAAAGTGTAGTAAAACATTGCGGCTTGAACCCTAGTTGGTGGCGGAGAAGTCACACAAGTCATCTGGCATGCAGAGATGAAATACAGCAGCGTGGGGACCATTTTTAGCCCAAGGCATCTCATCAGGCCTTTTTTAGTCAAATGTATCCCCCACTGTCAGTCCCTTCGGTATCCACACCTCATTCATCTTAATAAAGGTGAGGTAATCTAGACTTTTTTGACCTAGGCGAGTGACAATACCTTCTGCTGTGCTGAAGGTCCTTTCTGACAGGACACTTGAAGCGGGGCAGGCCAGAAATTATATCGCAAATTGGGATAGCTCAGGTTAAGCCTGCACACCCAGTAGTTAAGGGGTTCATTGCTCCTCAGAGTGTCGATATCTGCAGTTAAGGTGAGGTAATCTGCTACCTGTCGGTCGAGTTGTTCTCTGAGGGTGGACCCCGAAGGGCTGTGGCGATGCATAGGACTTAAAAAGCTCCGCATGTCCTCCATCAACAACACATCTGTAAAGCGTCCTGTCCTTGCCGGCGTGGTAGGAGGAGGATTACTTTCACCTCTTCCCCTGTTAGATTCCCGTTGTGCTCTGACATCACCCTTATACGCTGTGTAAAGCATACTTTTTAACTTGCTTTGGAACTGCTGCATCCTTTCCGACTTCCGGTAATTCGGTAACATTTCAGCCACTTTCTGCTTATACAGGGGGTCTGTGTAGGAACGCGTGAAATGGCCACACACCTTCCTGGCCTGCTTGGGGACATCCTGTAAGCCTGGGTACTTACACACAAAGCGTTGTACAATCAGATTCAACACATGTGCCATGATCGGCACATGTGTCAACTTGCCCAAATTCAATGCCGCCAACAGATTGCTTCCGTTGTCACACACCACTTTGACGATCTCCAGTTGGTGCGGGGTCAGCCACTGATCCACCTGTGCGTTCAGGGCGGACAGGAGTGCTGGTCCGGTGTGACTCTGCTTTCAGGCAAGTCAACCCCAAGACGGCGTGACACTGTCGTATCCGGGATGTGGAATAGCCCCTGGGGAGCTGGGGGGGTGCAGTTGATGATGTGGAGCAAGACGCAGCAGCAGAAGAGGACTCAGCCGAGGAGGTTAGCGAAGAGGATGGAGTAGGAGGAGTAGAGGAGGTGGCAGTAGGCCTGCCTACAAGTCGTGGCGGTGTCACCAACTCAGCTGCAGAGTCACGCATTCCATGGCAGCCGCCAGCAGTGTACGTGATATACCTGCCCTGACCGTGTTTTGCAGACTAGGTATTAGTGGTCAGATAGGCCCTTGCCCCAACACTGTGTGCCAGACATGCCATGACTTCCTTTTCCACAATAGAGTACAGGTTGGGGATTGCCTTTTGTGAAAAAAAAAATTGTCTGGATTCCTTCCACTGCGGTGTCCCAGTGTACTAACCCCAATTTTAAACAAGAATTCTGGAGTCCTATACACGCAATGTATTAAAAACAGTTGAGACATACGTTGTCCTTCACACAACGACAGTTGTGGGGTCAACGCAAGGATCGACTTCCATTGGTCCTCCGAAATCAGCCCTACCTCCGCCTCCCATTTAAGTTTGACTGTGAGCACCTCCTGTTTCAATGATTTCACATACAAGTTCCTATAGATAAAGGAAATCAATCCACACGAGGAGCTGTTTGTAAGAATCTGTTGAAACAGCCGTACTGTAGTACAGTTCACAGATATCGACTTTGCCTGCTTCTGAAAAGCGTGACGTAGTTGTAGGACTTGATCAAAGGCTGAATGCGGGAGACCAAAATCATTTCTCAACTGTTCAAAGGATTTAAAGACACCCGCACTCTGCAGCTGATATAGAAACCTCACACCTTTACGCTCCCATGGTGAAAACCCTTCTAAATGGAACATTTCAGGCAATTGGGGATTCCTCCAGATGGGAGAGACCTGTGTGAACCCTTGTATTGAAAGCAATGTCCTACATTTTTGCCATATCTTTTGTATCATTACCAGGGTAGGATTACCTGCTATCTAATCAGCTAGCCCCTCCTGTTCCAATAAAGTCACCGGGGAATCTTGTTCAATACTATGGGCCACCAACCTAGCTGACGCAGTATCCCAAGGACTCCTCCCCCATCCCCGCAGCTGCTGCAACTGGGCCGAAGTATAATACAACCAGGCATTTGGGATGGCAAGTCCCCCCGCCTCTTTTCCCCTTTGGAGCGTCTCAAGGTGGATCCGAGCTCTTTTATGACGCCAAATAAGATCCCTAAATAACCTGTCTATTTTAACAAATATCCTATGAGGTATCCAAATTGGGGAATTGTGTAACACATACATAGATTTGGGCATAATAATAATTTTTAGGAGATTACTCCTTCTAATTTCAGACATCGGCAGCTTACACCAAGCTTTAACCTTTTCAGCCAATACACTTAGCAGTGAATCAATGTTGAGTTTAATGTAACTGCTAGGGTGTGCAGTAACTAATACCCAAAGATATTTAACTTGGTGCGCAACCTGTAACGGACTAGATTGAGGAATGAAGGTTTCGGCAGATCCATCTAGCGGCAGGAGAATAGACTTGTCTCAATTGATTTGCAATCCAGACCTGTCTCCAAACTCCTGAATTAGAGACATAATGGGCTTCAGGGACCTTTCCACATTCCCCACATATATTAACATATCGTCCGCACACAGGGACACCCTCTCCTCCCTGGACCCACAAGGGAACCCAACTACTTGATCAGTAGTACGTAAAATACATGCAAGTGGCTCAATTGCTATGGCAAATAGAAGTGTGGACAATGGGCAACCCTGGCGAGTTCCCCTACCCAATTCAAAGGCCTCCGATATTTCCCCATTAGCCCGGATCCTGGCCCTAGGACCATTATATAGTAACTGAACCCAGGAGATAAAGGTCTTCCCAAATCCCATGACTCGCAAAACCTCCCACAGATATAATCATTTGACACTATCGAAGGCCTTAGCCGTGTCGAACGATAGGACAGCTCGACCTCCTCCTGAATCCACCCGTCTCTGTATATTAAGAAAGAGCCTCCTCAAATTAATCGAGGTGGATCTATCAGGCATAAATCCCATCTGATCACTATGAATAATGGTCGTAATGGCCGTTTGCAATCGGTTCGCCAAAACCTTTGCCAATATCTTAATATCAGAGGTCAACAGAGATATTGGCCTATATGAGTCAGGGAATTTGGGATCCTTACCAGGTTTAGGCAAGACCACTACAATAGCCTCTCTCATAGAGGCGGGAAGACAACCTGTCATCAGAGCATCATTAAGAACCGAAAGGAGATGGGGCATTAAAATACTGCTATATTTCTTAAAGGATAACTGTCACATTTAGACCCAAATTTCAATGTTCATATATGTAGTTACCAATAACATGATATTCCAGAATCAATAACTATTAGACTTACTCGCCCCATATTTCATAAGATCCAGCCCTTAGCAACCAGTCTGCACAAAACTGCAATTTCCTTATTCAGTTAAGATGGCTGCTGCTGCCCTCACCCTGAGGCTAATCCCGCCTGCCCTCACTACCCACAATGCATTGAGCTCCTCGTGCACTAGTTTCTGCACCTCAACCAATAGGTGCTCTCCACACTGAAACACGCCCCTCCTGCTATCACATACACAAGTGGTAGAACTGTGTGAACATTCTCTGTTGCGTGGACAAAGAAAACTAATGGTAAACTAGTCTTTATAATATAATAGCACTGCCTTACACTATATATATTCTGTCATGGGGACACACATGTGCTGTATCACTGCTGTGATAGGGAGACATACACGGGCTGCAGAATTACTGTCGTGGGAACACATATGTGCTGTATCACTGCTGTGATAGGGAGACATACATGGGCGGCAGAATTACTGTCATGGGGCCACATCTGTGCTATATCATTGCTGTGATGGGGGACATACACGGGCTGCAGAATTAGTGTCATGGGGACACATGTGCTGTATCACTGCTGTGATAGGGGGACATACATGGGCGGCAGAATTACTGTCATGGGGCCACATCGAGGGTTAACAGCCAAACAAAACTCTATATTTATTGCCCTGATTCTACGGTTTACAGGAACACCCCACATGTGGTCGTAAACTGATGTAAGGACAGGCGGCAAGGCACAGAAGGAAAGGAGCGCCATATGGTTTTTGGAAGGCAGATTTTGCTGGACTGATTTTTAGATGCCGTGTCCCATTTGAAGCCCCCTGATGCACCTTTACAGTAGAAACTCACAAAAATTTACCCCATTTTGGAAACTAGGGGATAAGGTGCCAGTTTTATTGGTACTATTTTGGGGTAAATATGATTTTTAATTGCTCTATATTACATTTTTGTGAGGCAAGGTAACCAAAAAGGGCTGTTTTGGCACTGTTTTTATTTTTAATTTTTTACAAGATTCATCTGACAGGGTAGATCATGTGATATTTTTATAGAACAGATCGTTACGGACGTGGCAATACTCAATATGTATACTTTTTCTTATTTATTTAAGGTTTACACAATAATAGCATTTTTTAAACAAAAAAATTGATGTTTTAGTGTCTCCATATTCTGAGAGCTATAGCTTTTTTATTTTTGACTGATTCTTTTAGTTATGGTCTCATATTTTGTGGGATGAGGTGTCGGTTTGATTGGTACTATATTGGGGGTCATACGCCTTTTTGATCGCTTGGTGTTACAATTTTTGTGATGTAAGTTCACAAAAATGGCTTTTTTGGCACTGTTTTTATTTTTATTTTTTTACGGTGTTCAGCTGAGGGGTTAGATGATGTGATATTTTTATAGAGCAGGCCCTTACGGACGCGGGATACCCAATATGTATCCTTTTTTTATTTATTTAGGTTTTACACAATCATTTTTTAAACAAAAAATCATGTTTTAGTGTCTCCATAGTCTGAGAGCCATAGTTTTTTCAGTTTTTAAGCGATTGTCTTAGGTTGGGTATCATTTTTGCGGGATGAGGTGACGGTTAGATTGGTACTATTTTTGGGGTCATATGACTTTTTGATCGCTTGCTATTACACTTTTTGTGATGTAAGGTGACAAAAAATGGCTTTTTGACAAAGTTTTTATTATTATTTTTTTACAGTGTTCACTTGAGGGGTTAGGTCATGTGGTATTTTTATAGAGCAGGTCCTTACGGACGTGGAGATACATAATATGTCTACTTTAAAAAAAAAAAATTAATTTAACACGAAAAGCATTTTTAAAACAAAAGAAATCATGTTTTAGTCTCAGAGCCATAGTTTTTTAATTTTTAGGGCGATTGTTTTTGGTAGGGGCTCATTTTTTGCAGGATGAGGTGACGGTTTTATTGGTACTATTTTGGGCGGCGTACGCCTTTTGATCGCTTTGTGTTAGAATTTTTGTCATAAGGTGACAAAAATGGCTTTTTTACATGGTTTTTATTTTTTATTTTTACGGTGTTCACCTAAGGGGTTAGGTCATGTGATATTTTTATAGAGCTGTTTTTTACGGACGTGGCGATACCAATTATGTATATTTTTTTATTTTTTATGACAAACAGATTTGAAAAAGACCATTTTTATTTTATTCTCATTTAAATTTTTATTTATTTATTTTTTAACTTTATTTATTTATTTTTTAACTTATCAAGACCCATCTGGATCCTGAAGATCCAGTGGGCCTGATCACTGTACAGTGCATTGCAATAGTCATCTATTGCAATGCACTGTATAGTCAGTGCTACATTTACACTAAGGCTGATGAGACCCTCAGGGTCTCATCAGCCTTAGATAACTTGGCAACCAGGACGCCTTTGTAAGGCGTCCGGTTGCCATGGCAACTCATCGCGCCGCTGCGATCAGCAGCAGCAGCGCGATAGAAGAGAGAGGGAGCTCCATCCCTCTGAACCCCATGGATGCCGCGGGCGGCTGCTAACCGCGGCATCTATGGGGTTAAACACCCCAGATCGGTGTCAGCACCGATCTGGGGTAGCAGCAGAGTGTTAGCTGTAAGTGACAGCTAACACTCGCTGATGAATACAGCCGGCAGCAGGAGAAGCGGAGTAGAGGGGGGGCGGGAACAACCAGGAGGAGGAACGGAGGGGGCAGCGGGGGACATATGGAGGCATATGGGGGCAATGATGGCCGCATGTGGGGGCAGTGGGGGCATTTATTTATAAAAGGGCACTAACGGGATTTCAGACTGCAGTCTCCAGAGTGGAGATCGCAGCCTGAAACCAGCATAATAGAGAGCTCTCACTTCCGGGAGCGCGCACGTACAAGTTACTGTGCGTCTCCCGTCCTCCAGGAGATAGACGGACCTCACATAGCAACCTGTTTTTAGGCTAAGGAAAAAATAGGCGCTGAGGGGGGCAAAATGAGAGTTTTATAGGGGTTCAGGGATAATGAAAAAAAAATGAAGATGGCCACTAATGTCATGAAGATGGTCTCTATTAAGATATTGAAAAAAAAAAAATGTGACAGTTATCCTTTAAAAAATTCAGTCGGCAGCCCATCAATCCCAGGGGCCTTTTCATTTGAGAATGATTGTATCGCCGCTTCTAACTCAGTGAGAGTCAAAGGGCCATCCAAGTACGCTGCATTTTCCGTCGATAATCGCCGAAGTGCTATCCCACGTAGGTATTGGGCAATGTCAGCAGTGTCCATCTCCAACCTGGACCAATAGAGGGATTCATAGTAGACATGAAATACTGCCAGTATATCCTCATCCTTCGTAGCGATAGAACCATCAGCCCTCTGTATAGACAAAATTTTAGATGGACCATCCTGAGCTTTAATAATCCTCGCCAACAACTTCCCAGAACTCTCTCCCTCCTCAAAATACTTTTGTTTAAGAAAAAATCTCTGATGATCTGCCACCCATAAAAGATGTTGCCTCAACCCTTCCTGTGCTGCAATCAGGGATTCCTCATTAACCCGATTAGGATAACCCACAAACCGCTCTTCAGACTCTACTACCAAAGCCTGTAACTTTTTCTGAGCATCCCTAGTTTTTGATTTATGACTACCAATCCTTTGAATGTACAAGCCCCTTACATACGCTTTGCACGTATCCCATACCACTCCCAGGGGTGCCGAACCCGCATTTTGAGTAAAGAATTCCCTCAATTCTTCCCCAAGTCCATCTTCCCCATCTACCAATTGTAGCCAAAAGGGATTGAGTTTCCAGGCCCCCACCCCAGGGTGACGTCTGGATTTAATGTTTTTGCACATTGTGAATCACTAAGAGTTAATTGATTATGTCATGTGACTTGTTTTACACTGATGTATTAAGGGTATAAATACCCCCTTATTGCACTATTGTATTGCTTGACAAAGGCCTCATTGTGTGGGCCGGAACGTTGCCTGGGAAATAAAGAGGGTCTTCTTTTCTTCACAGCATTTGAAGTGCTGCCTCCTTTTTGGATTTTATATACTGTATTTTCTGGCGTATAAGATGACCCCCTACTTTTCCTGTTAAAATATGGAGTTTGGGCTATACTCGCCGTATAAGACTACCCCTCTTCAAACGCACAACAAATAAAAATTAAACAGACGATCCAAGCATGAGAAAACCACTGAGAGCAGGGAGAGGGGGCTGCTTCAGGAGTGACTGGCCGAGATGCAGCGCACGGTGGCTCAGCTAGAGGGCGCCTGTCCCTGAAGCTGGAGAAGGACAGCTTTTCCAGTCCGGCTTGGAAGAGGACCTTTCACTGGTCCAACAATTGTTAGATAATGATATATACCGTATGTGTAGAGCGTCGCCCAGGGATAATAGTAAGTGCAGGGAGATCCCTGGGTGCCGCTCTACACATACATCTCATTATGTAACAATTGTAGGACCAGTGAAAGGTCCTCTTAAGTTTCAGCACGCAGTATACCAGCGTATAAGACGACCCCAGACTTTTGAGAAGATTTTCATGTGTTAAAAAGTAGTCTAATACACCAGAAAATACAATATATATATATATATATATATATATATATATATATATATATAAAACAGAAACACAAGGGGGGGTCAGTCAGCACTTCCCTGTATGCAGGTGCACGTACTGTAGCTGTGGCAATCATACATACAAACAAAAAAAAATGCAACAGCACTCTGCAACCAGAACTCTGCCCAAGATAGAAGCTATAAGAGGACATTAGTGTACGTTTTGATCAAAAGGTAATAAGCCACTCGCCACGCCAATGCTGTCCCGTGAGTGGTACTAACGCTAAATCTGACCTGTTATGGGCCATGACAGCCACATAAAATCCTCCTAACGCTGAATCTTACCTGTTATGGGCCACGACAGCCACATAAAATCCAGGGAGTGTGGGCCCAGCATGCATGCTGGGATAAACCATACTTATTAACCCCTTCTGGTGCTGTAACAGCCTCCATTAGATCCAGGGATGCAGGTACCAACATGCATGCTGAGCCCACTGTGCACTCCTCCTGGAGCCAGATGGCTACTAGCAGGTAATGTGAGTACACATTCAGCTTTATACTCACTCTGATTAAAAACCAGCATCTAGGGCAGACAAACTAGTCAGGTGTGCACGACCCACACTCCCTGGATTTTATGTGGCTGTCGTGGCCCATAACAGGTAAGATTCAGCGTTAGGAGGATATTATGTGGCTGTCATGGTACATAACAGGTCAGAGTTAGCATTAGTACCACTCACGGGACAGCCTTGGCGTGGCGAGTGGCTTATTACCTTTGATCAAAACGTACACTAATGTCCTCTTATAGCTTCTATCTTGGGCAGAGTTCTGGTTGCAGAGTGCTGTTGCATTTCTTTGTTTGTGTGTATATATATATATATATATAGAATGAAGAAACGGCAGGCAGCACTCCGGATGTCGTGAAGATAAATGTGGTTTATTAACCCAAAAGCAGTAGCAACGTTTCAGCTCTCACTATGGAGCCTTTGTCAAGCCATGTTCACACGTGTTCAAATGCCAAAATATATAGTGCCTTCAATAATGTTTCCATTAAAGCAGTGATTATTGCAATTAAGTCGAAATATCAAATAAACAATAAACCATGATATATAAAGAATTCAGTAACATGATTGTATCACATTGTATAAATATTATAACAAAGTTCGTGCTAAGTGTTTATCCATACAGTGTACTGTTCATATATAGATCCATAATCCTGTGAAATTAATTAATCGAATACACCTGATTACATCTAATGAGTGAAAAAAAGTTAGTTAAAAACATACTTGGAGCATGAGTGAATAGCAGGTCCGCTGAGCGTGGATGACAATGCACTGGGCATGCGCCAAACTGGCGTAGTCTCGGGAGATCCAAAAAATGATCTCGTCCGAGAACCTAGTTACCAGGGCCAGAAACAAACATGGACGGCGTGGCCTCCCGCGAACATGCGCAGAATCCAGACTTCAGTGACGTGACATGAACACGCCTCTTAGTAACCGGGACGCTATCACATATGGTAGGAAATACACAGAGTCGAAGATAGAGTGCAACCACCCAGTATGTCAGACCATAATGGTGCACCTCAATATAGAACACTCCGGTGGTGTTTTATAGAAATCGGGGGACATGCCATCACGCCGCGATCCCCCGCAGCGAAAAACGGCTGTCCTGTTAGAACAGGGGGATCGTGGATCGCAGCAAGCGACCCCGATCCTCCAGTCAGATCCCGAGCTATACACCCAATAAAAACCAAAGAGAGACGTCCCAAATAGGAAATCAAATGTCAAAAACATAGCCGCCGCCGCCCCATGTGAGTAACGTTGCCCATGGAAACAGCCAAATTGCAAATAATCACAAATCTATACAGATGTAAGAAAATCGCGTCCTGCATCTTCTCATGCTCCAGGTTCATAACTTTCTTTGTGGCAAACTGGTATCTCTAAAAAAGAGAAAAAGATAATATTTTTTAGACAAGGCACGTGTAAATAATTTTTCTCAAAAGTAAGAGTCAGAGAAATAGGAAGGTGCAAAATGGCAATACAGATTATGTCACCCTAAACTCCACATTAAGTCCATATGGTCTCAAGGTTTTTAAAGTATAAATCCAATATAATTCACGTTTTTTCAAAAGAGCTGTTCTGTCCCCACCCCTTCTCAATATAGGGATACCTTCTAGGATCCTAAATCGCAGATCTTTCTCTGAGTGTCCCGCTTCTTTAAAATGGCGGGATACCGGTAAATTCATCTTTGCCTTACGGATCGAATACCGATGTTGATTTAATCGCGTCTTGATGTCCCAAGTAGTCTCACCCACGTACCAAAGGTTACATGGGCAGGATAATTGGTACACCACATGTGTCGTATCACATGTAAGGTATTGTTTGATCCTGATCGTACAGCCCGAGGAAGGGTTGGTAAATGTATCACCTCGTATCATTAGGTTACAATTAACACAATTGTGACACGGAAAACAGCCCTTGCGAGTGGATCCAAAAAAAACAGTCGTCTTTTTCAAAGAGCCGACATCGGATCTAACCAATCTGTCTCCTATATTTCTGTTCCTCCGATATGAGAATAGGGGGGATGCTTAAACTCTTCTATGTCCTCAAACCCATTGGACAATGTCCGCCAATGTTTCCTTAAAATTGAGGAAACACGGCAGCTATTGATATTGAAATCTGAGACAAAAGGAATCCTGGGGCTTTTATCCCGAACTCTACCAGTATCATCTGGATTCATAACCTGATGCATACTGGTGGAGAGCAACTTTCTGGGATATCCCCTCTTCTGAAATTTTTGTGTCATCTCTGCTAGTCTCGTGTTCAATTGAGCAGGATCCTGCACAATACGGGTCACACGTAACATTTGGCTATGGGGAGTGACTTAATCATTGATTTGGGGTGATGGCTATCAAATCTCAGAAGATTATTTTGATCTGTAGGTTTCACATACAGATCCGTCACTCGAGAGTGGCCTCGAATGGTCACCTCAGTATCCAAGAACTGTATAGTGTTCTGGGAACATATGGCAACATATTCATGAAATCGCGTGAGGTCCTCTGCGGCGCCCACCCACACCAAGAAGACATCGTCAATGTGGCGCCACCACCCCAGCACATGGCTGAAGTGGCGGCACCCATAGACGAATGTCGTCTCAAGATGGTCCATGTAAATATTAGCATAGGTGGGCGCCACATTGGACCCCATCGCGACGCCCGTCAGCTGTACAAAAAACTCATCCTGAAATAAAAAGTAATTATTTGATAAAACAAACTCCAACAGAGTCATAATGAATAACTGACATGGTAATGAATAATTTGTAGACCGTAACCTGGTTTGGACAGCGTCAAGTCCCAGGTTATGTTCAATTGACGTATACAAGCTGCAGACATCAAAAGATGCCAATATAGCCCCATCAGGAATCTTCAAATCCTGAATCTTTGTCAAAAAAATCGGCTGTGTCCCGTACATATGACCTTGCCAAAACCGCAAAATTACAAAGTAACCTATCCAGAAAAATGGCTATATTACAAAATAATGATCCCTCCCGAGACGATAGGACGCCCGAGGGTTTAGACAAATCTTTATGGATTTTCGGCAAGGTATATAATATGGGAGTAACCGGTTTGTCACAATATAGATAAGAGAAGAGTTTATCATCAATTAAACCCTCATCCCTTGCATGATTCAATATGTCCCTCAACCTGCGCAGTAATTGGAACTTAGGGTCCTGTTGTACCTTCTGATATACAGTCACATCATCCAATTGAGATTTAATTTCGGAGATATAATAGTCACTGTCCATGACCACAACCCCACCACCCTTATCAGCCGGTTTGATGGTGAGGCTGTGGTTCATGGACAGGTCCCCAATGGCCTTTATCTCCTGAGTGGTAATGTTACCCTCTGGTAACACCTGATCCACAGAAGATGTATGGAGGTGATCAATATCCCTCTTGACTGCGATAATAATCGCATCCAAGGCTGGGTGATTGATCACCGGATCAAATCACTTTTAAAAATAAACCCATATTCTGTAATGATAATTCACTCCTGTGTTCGGTAACAAAAGGACCCCATATATAGCCTCATGCACATGGCTGTGGCTCGTATTGCGGTAAACAGCTTGTTCTATTTTTTTACGGTGCGGGTGTACAGATGTTGCCCTTGCATCGGGGACCGCAAATTGCGGTTCCCAATGCACGGAACGGCCGTGTGCATGAGGCCTTACTCTTTTTGTGAGGCAAGGTAACTAAAAAATGGCTGTTCTGGCACAGTTTTTATTTTTTACAATGTTCACCTGACAGTAGATAATGTGATATTTTTATAGAGCAGGTCGTAGCGATGCATCAATACGTAATATGCAGGGGTCAAGTCCTGGGAAAAAAAGTGTGGGAACTCACCCAAGATCCAGTGCCTCAGCGCGATGTCATAGCGCACGGCGTACGCAAAGGGCAGGGGAAGTCGGGAGGAGGAGCAAGCAAGTACCGTATTTTTCGCCCTATAAGATGCACCGGCCCATAAGACGCACCTATGTTTTAGAGGGGGACAATAAGAAAAAAATATTTTTCATTACACCTCAGGACAGACCACCAATCAGACCCCCAATGTTAATCACACCTCAGCTAACAGCCCTTATAAGATCCACAATGTTAATAAGACCCCAAGACCTCAGCTCAGACCCCAATATGAATGACCCCCAATCATACCTCAGATAAGAGCCCCATGCCTTATAGCAGCCCCCAGTAGCCACATAGCAGCCCCCAGTGCCTCTCACCAGCCCCCAGTGCCTCTCCATCATCCCCCAGTGCCTCTCATTAGCCCCCAATAGCCACATAGCAGCCCCCAGTGCCTCTCACCAGCCCCCAGTGCCTCTCCATCAGCCCCAGTGCCTCTCCATCAGCCCCCAGTGTTATACTATACTATTATACTACTGTTAACAGGGACACTGAGACACTAGTACTGCCTCTGGGATGCCATCTGCCCTTCTTTGTTGTCCATATACCAGGCCTACCCTGCCTGGTGGTATATGGATGGACATGGACTGGACAGGAGAGATGGGCAGAAGATGGCATCCCACAGGCAGTACTAGTGTCTCAGTGTCTCTGGTCATCCTTCACCAGCAGCACCCTGACAGCACCTGCTTGGCTATCATGGCACTTAATTCACTCAGTATGTTTTATTTTATTCCTTCATTAATTATCTATATGAATTATATAATACCTCCTCCTTTCCTGCAGTGCCTCTCATCAGCCCCCAGTGCCTCTCCATCAGCCCCCAGTGCCTCTCCATCAGCCCCAGTGCCTCTCCATCAGCCCCCAGTGCCTCTCCTTCAACCCCAGTGCCTCTCCTTCAGCCCCCAGTGCCTCTCCTTCAGCCCCCAGTGCCTCTCCTTCAGCCCCCAGTGCCTCTCCTTCAGCCCCCAGTGCCTCTTCTTCAGCCCTCAGTGCCTCTCATGAAACCTCAATGCCTCTCTATCAGCCCCCAGTGCCTCTCCTTCAGCCCCCAGTGCCTCTCCATCAGCCCCCAGTGCCTCTCCTTCAGCCCCCAGTGCCTTTCCATCAGTCCCCAGTGCCTCTCCTTCAGCCCCCAGTGCCTCTTCTTCAGCCCTCAGTGCCTCTCATGAAACCCCAGTGCCTCTCATCAAATCCCAGTGCCTCTCATCAAATCCCAGTGCCTCTCATCAAACCCCAGTGCCTCTCCATCAGCCCCCAGTGCCTCTCCATCAGCCCCAGTGCCTCTCCTTCAGCCCCCAGTGCCTCTCCTTCAGCCCCCAGTGCCTCTCCTTCAGCCCCCCAGTGCCTTTCCTTCAGCCCTCAGTGCCTCTCTATTCATTATATGAATTATATAATACCTCCTCCTTTCTTGCTCTGCTCCTCACTGTTGATTAGCTTAGCTGCCTGTGATGTGTGTGTCACCATACTGGTCTGGGCAGTGGAGCAAAAAAAAAAAAAAAAAACGGCTGCAGTGGAGTGAAACACTTGTGTCTGTGCTCTCCTTCTTGTTCTGGCTCCGCACTGCCGTTCCCGTCTGGAAGGTGGGCGGAGCCTATCGATGAGATCGGTGCATGCCCTGCTGACCTTGTAATCAGCTCTCCTTACTCTGGTCTGCGGTGCTGTGCAGCAGAGTGCACATCATAGTGAGTATAAAAACATGGTGGGTTGGTGAATGGGTGATATATTTTAAAAACTATTTTTGCCTCTGGCCAGTGCTTCCCTGCAGACTGGCTGCCCGGCGCAACGGCCCCCGTCACAGCCCTTAAAGGGAACGGCGTTCCTGCTGTGAAAAAAGTGTAGGAACGCCGTTCCCATGCATTCCCACTGGACTCGAGCCCTGGTAATATGTCTATTTTTTTATTTTATTTTGGATTTACACAATAAAAAATCTTTTTTGTGTGTTTTCATTTTCTGAAAGCCATATTTTTTTTATTTGTTGGGCTAATTTTTTGCGGGATGAGATGATGGTTTGATTGGTACCATTTTTGGGCACATATGAATTTTTATGGCGTTCACCAGACGGGTTAGATATAATAAAAGTATTTTTTTAAAAAAAATCATGTATTTGTGTTTCCATTTTCTGAAAGCGATATATATATATATTTTTGGGCGATTGTCTTATGTAGGGGCTCATTTTTTGCGGGATGAGATGATGGTTTTATTAATACCATTCTGGGGCACATAGGAATTTTTGATCGCTTGGTATTACACTTTTTGTGATGTGAGTTGATAAAAAATGGCTTTTTAGGCACTTTTTTTTTTTTAAAGTGCGTTCACCAAACAGGTTGGATCACATGCTATTTTTATAGATCAGGTTGTTACGAATACAGCGATGCCTAATATGTGCATTTTTTAATTTTATTTTACACAATAAAAGTCTTTTTGAAAAAATTGAAAAAAATCATGTTTTTGTATTTCCATTTTCTGAAAGCCATATCTTTTTATATTTTTGGGCAATTGTCTTAGGTAGGATCTAATTTTTGTGGAATGAGATGATGATTTGATTAGTACCATTTTGGGGCACATATGACTTTTTGATCGCTTGGCATTACACTTTTGTGATGTAAGGTGAAAAAATTGCTTTTTGGCCCGATTTATTTTTTTACGGAGTTCACCATATGGGTTAGATTACATGATATTTTTTATAGAGCAGGTTGTTACGGACAGGGCAACACCTAATTTTACACAATAAAAGCATTTTTGAAAAACAATCCTGTTTTTGTGTCTATTTCCTGAAAGCCATATTTTTGGGCCGATTGTTTTATGTAGGGGCTAATTTTTTGTGGGATGAGGTGACGGTTTGATTGGTACTAATTTTGGGTACATTTGACTCTTTTGATCATTTTTATACCATTTTTGGGAAGTGAGGTAGGCAAAATTGCAATTCCATCATGTGTTTTTTTTTTTGTGAATGGCGTTCACCATGCGGTAAAAGTAACATGATCCTTTTATAGATCAGGTCATTACGAACGCGGCGATACCAAACATGTTTAGTCTTTTTTATTTTTAACCAATTATATGTTATAATTTTATATATATATATATATATATATATATATACACACACACACACACACAATGCACAACTAACTCTAGCAAAAGATTTCTATACTGCAGGAATAACCCTAATATATATATATACAATGGCAACACATCAGGCTAAAGATCAATATGGAGGTGCAGGCCAATAGATCCGGCAACAAATCCAGGACAATATAAGAATTAAAAAAAAGTGGCAGCAAACGAAAAACATTTTATTCACCCATGTGGTCGCAACTAGGGATCAACGAACTTGTGATTCAAGTTTGGTGTACAAGGTTCAGGTTCGGGTTATGTAACAATTCCATTATGGATTCTACTACCACGGACCATAACTAAGGGTCCATTCACACATCCGTATAATGGGTCCACATCTGTTCCGCAATTTTGCGCAAGGGGTGCGTACCCATTCATTTTTAATGGGGCCTCAAAAGATGCAGTCAGCACTTCCGTTCCGTTGTCCCGCAAAAAAAAAAAATAAATTGAGCGAGTCTTATTCTTGTCCGCAGCCACGGACAAGAATAGGTTTTTCTATCATAGTGCCAGCCATGTGCGGTCCGTAAAATATGGAACACACATGGCCGGTGTCCGTGTTTTGCGGATATGCAATTTGCGGACCCTTATAGTCCGTGGTAGTGAAATCCATAACTGAATTCTTAGATAACCTGAACCTTGTACGCCGAACTTGAAAAACAAGTTCACTCAACACTAGTCGCAACGTTTTAGCTCATAACTTGAAAAGAGACTTGAATGAGCTGTAAACAGTGCGACCACAGGGGTGAATAAAGTGTTTGAGGGTGCTGTCATTTTTTTCTTGATATATATGGTCATTTTTCAAACTGGAGGAATCTGATTGGTTGCTATGTGCAACTAAGCCAGTTCTACTTTACACCAGTTTTGATAAATCTCCCCCACTGTGTACGTAGCATTGGGGGTTCTTCACTTATCTGTGTGGGACAAGTGACCGCTCACTGTGCGGTCTGCACACAATACTGTATTCAGAAGAGAGTGCAGGTAGTGAGATCTGTCAGTAATGAGATCTATATCCTGCTTATAACACCATGGTTCTGACTGGAGATAGCTGCACTAACGTTATCAGCAGAAATATCTATAGTGTCAACAAATAATGGACTTTCTACAGAATCGAAAGTGAGAAATAGATCTGCTAATTACAGGTTGTAGCATACTGTAGGACTCACCATGTTGTGGATTGGAATAAAATCTTACAATTTCCAGCAGCCTATATGTAAGTAGCTGCTAGCTGTGCTGTGTAACAGGATGTGGGGGCGGGGCAGCAGAGCTGTGCTGGTGTATGTGAAATCAACAGGAATGCCCACAGATTCTCACATCACTGAGAAAAATTATATCAGAGCATTTCTGAGAGCATGTGTTGCATTACGGTAAAATATGGGGTTATTGATCTTTAGTGCACAAAGATGTCCATAGCCTTAGTGTTGCGATAGTTGATTACAAGATAGTTTAGGTAATGAAATATTGGATAAGAATTTGTTAATGAAGTCTGGGGTTGGCTGAGCTAGTGAGCTGTTGTCTTTGAGATTATATAAACTGGAGTAATAGTATGCAAACGTATTGGAAATTTTTTGGGATTAATAATATTTTCCTTGCGTTAATTATAGATAAACTGCACTTTCCTCCTATTGTGGGTGCCTTCAATCTTATTGGCTAGAATCATACTTGCTCTGGTCCCTTGTGAGTAATATTTGTGTTCACATTTGCTTTGTTAAAGCTGGTAAAGTTTTAACCAACTCAAAGATTTAAGTTTTAATGTGAACTGAGAGGGGTTTTGTTTATGCAGTTTTAAAGTCAGCTATGGACTTGCTTAGTAGTTCGGTGCATGGTATGCCTCCGTTTTTTATGAAAATCTGAGATACGGATAAGATGGCCTTATGGGCGCAATATATATCATGGTGGGTTGGATGTCGGGGGTACAGTTAAGTTGGAAGTATTCTTGAAGGGCTTCATTAATTTGAGATTGGGTAGAAGGCAGGATAGGTAGTAATTATTGGTCCTCCAAGGAGGATGAGAGACTTGGTTAAATTGCTCAGTGATTTGTGCGTCGTCGGACCACGTTATGGAGCCTATGCTAGAGGACTTGATATTTTGTAAGGACCATTTGTCAACAGTTATCAAGTCTATCCTAGAGTATTGGTTATGGGGGTGCTCTGAAGCATGCAGTACCCTCCAGATGTCATATAGATCCTCTAATAATAGGTAATGCGCAAATTGTATGGACGGTTAGGATGTTGTATGGTTTGATTTATCGATAGAGGTTGATGGGGGTAAATTAAAGGGGTTGTCTGAGTTCTGAAAAAAAATATATGGCACTGTAAATCTGATGGTCAGCAATATATAACTAAGCTAAGCAAGTTTTCGGCAAAAACATATATATTTTCTCATTTCTCTGGTTCTCTTCTGGTCCTTTGTTTACCTGCAATAACAACCATGAGTTAACAACAAGGGAGTGAATACAAGTCTGCCTTGAGTGACATGTCTGCCTGCTGGGAGACTCAGCAGTATGTTGTATGTGTAGGACTACAAGTCCCAGCTGTATAATGACACTGCTGATACACACAGGATCTTCCCCTTACCTGTTCTTGTGCAATGCTCTGTAGAACTCCTCTGTCAGCACCTGTGCCCAGAATTTTGTCTCCTTACTGCCTGCAGCTACTCAGCAAAACCTTCTGCCCTGAGTCTGTGCTGCTTAAGGGGTTAAGAATCCAGAGAGAGCAGAGAGCAGCAGTGAAGGGGGCGTGGCCAGCACAGTGACACTAGTTGATTGTGGGCATGGTAAATTCTTCCATTTCATCTTCAATTTGGGTAATAATATTTTTGTAAGGCAGTAAATGCAGAGGAGATGCCTTTCTGTATAGAGTGTCTCAGATCAGTTAGTAAGGACCTCAATGTGGCTTCTGTGACTGGTGAGGTTTGGGTGTTCACATATCTGCTCTCTCAGGCTTGTGCACGAAATATCATCAGAGCAGGGGGAGAAGCTGACATCACAGGTCATGTGACCCTCAGTGAAATCTGAGAAAGCAGCAACTGGAGATAAAGTAAGTTTATTGTAAAGTCCTTACATTTGCCTAGTTAGAAACCTACAAAGAACAAAAAAATAACCTGGACAACCCCTTTAAAGTCTCCAGAGATCACTAGAGATTCTTGTTTGAGGGATAGGGCAGTTGCTATTACCTACTTACTATATGTGAATTCGTTTTCATTTGGTGCATACAAAGATAGTAAGGTGTAGATTGCATTATTGAGATTGCATAAATCTCCCGTCATTGCCAATCCTCCCGTCATTGCCAAGGACAGGGAGTTCTTGATAGTGATAATTACCCCTCTTTTCTTATTCACAGCAGGTGATGCAATGATGTTAGTGAAATTTTTATGATTAAGCCTAAAAGTATCGGACTCATTCAAGTGAGTTTCCTGAATGCAGATCACATCAATTTTAAGAGCGTTGACTTACTTCCATAATAAAGACCTTTTAAACGGACTGTTTAATCCATTGGCATTAATTGAAGAGATATTAATAACCATTCCTATCAGTGTGGGTAGTACAGTATTAGGTAATGCAATATGCTACAGGGCAAGAGAGAGTCCCCAGATAGTACTAGTAGTTGTCGCAGTCGCCCTGCAGGTTTAGATAACGATCAATATATCAAGCTCACATGCCACTTAATAATCAACTAACAAACTAAAATTAAAAATAAAAACAAATTAACTTAACTCATCTATAGACTTATCAAATTCCAGTTCAAAGAGAACCAACTAGATACCAAATAATTCGGGTATCAATAGAGGGTGGGTTACAGAAAAAAAATGTGCAGTGAATTTTAAGTGAGACCTGCAAAGAAGCGTAAGTGATTGGGTGAGTCTAGTGACCCCTGAAAAAAGGATATGTCCTATTGAGGTAGGTGGACAATGTCCTATTCTGGGCAAAGACGTTCAAGTCCATTCTCTAGGAAGAATGGGAGGCCTCTTATTCATTGGGGAGCGGTTATCTTCATCCACCGTAGCTAGAGGCCATTTCTGTAGCAACTTCATGGCGATGCTCAGGGAGGAGATTGTACGGATAATTCCGTTCTTGAAGATGAGTAGTTTTACCGGGTAGCCCCCACTTGTATGAAATATTGTGGTCCCTCAGGATTTTAGTGGCTGCGGCAAGTTTTTGTGTGGAGTTTGCTGTTTTGAGGACTAACTTTTTGAAGTGGTAGAAGTGCAGCCAGGCGATAATATCTCTGGGGGCACTTCTGGGTTTAGGGATTCTATGCGCCCTATCAATAAGTAGATCTTTTTGCTTAGCAGTTGGGACTACAGCGACAAAATAATCTGTGATTAAGTCTTTAATAGCTCCAGGTTCGATGGTTTCAGGAACCCCTCTGAATCTCAAATTATTGCGTCTTGAACGGTCCTCTAGATCTGCTATTTTAAGTTTCAGAGCAGTGATATCATCCTCAACATCAGTGTGTGCATCCACTAGTTGATTGTGGGCATGGTAAATTCTTCCATTTCATCTTCAATATGGGATGTTCGCTCTTCAATTTGGGTAATATATTTTTGTAAGGTGAGGAGATGCCTTTCTATATAGAGTGTCTCAGATCAGTTAGTAAGGACTTCAATGTGGCTTCTGTGACTGGTGAGGTTTGGGTGTTCACAGATGGGGGTGAGGGAGAGCAGGGTGCCTGATTACCTTTTGCTGGGTAGGATTTCTTGACCATGAGAGGGTATGGCATCCTGCAGCATGTGCTGGAGAGAGGCAGCTACTGGGTTTGTCACTGTTTGGAAGGATAGGAGTTGGTTGATGCAGGCTGAAGAGGAAAATGAGGAGGGCTTCCTCCTCCTGTAGTTGTGAGGTACGGTGGGAAGTAGAGATGAGCGAATTTCATATTTTGAAATTCGTTCACACTTTGTTTACTGGTAAAGGCGAGTGCGTTATGGATTCCATTACCAAAGAAGTCTATGGGCTGCATAACGGATCCGTCTTGTTTCCATTATGCAAGGGAGTCCTTTCCTGCATAATGGAAACGGGACGGATCCGTTATGCAGCCCACAGCCTTCTATTATGACGGAATGAATAACAGAATGCCTCTAAAGGCATTACGTTATAGAATTGCGTTATGGTCCGTGGTAACGGAATGCATAACGCAATTCACCTTTTACCAGTAAACGAAGCATGAACTAATTTCTTAACTGGAAATCCTCTCATCTCTAATGGGAAGCATACAGCATCAGGCTGTGTCTCTAATGCCGCGTAGTGTGAGGAGCGGGCGCCATCTTGGATTCCCCCGGCTGCACTGCTGAATACCTTAATCTTGCTCAGCTCCTCCCTCTTTTCTCCTGGTGCACCCCATGTTTGCGGAGGGTGAGTTCAAGGTCTGGTGGTTTCCCCAGTCACTGGGATTGCTTTGTGCCGCTTTTTTGGTTTGCAGACTCTGGAGCTAGCGTGACTTCTCAGCTCCTCATCCGGCCACGGATGTATATTCTAATTTATAAAGAGATTTTTATTTTATGACTTCCTAACAAGATGCAGGCATTGCTCCTGGTTAGCCAAAATCCTACTCCACACTGATGAGGGGCAACACCCCGAAACAGCTGTCTGTGGATGGATAACTGGCTTAGGTTATCCCCGTCACATCCTTAAAGCTTGTAAAAAAGCGGGATCTTGACATAGGGGCCACTTAATATGGTGGATTTGGTGATCTCTGTAATGGAGACACCCCTTTGCTCGGTTTTCCTTCCTTTGAGGGATATCTGGCTTTCATTGTGTTGTAGACTCAATTCTGGGGCTCCACATTTATTTTGCATATTCCTAACAAGATGCGTAACAGAAAGATAAAGATGCTTTCTGAAAAAATAAAATAAAAAAATTAAAGTTTTTCTAAATTGCAATTCTGCACATTCTAACTTATAAAGAAATTTTTTTTTTACATGACACCCTAACAGGACGCAATAAAGATGCTTTTAAAAAAAAAAAATATATAATTATTAAAAACAGAGGGAGATTTTTTTTATGTGATCCCTAAATGTGACGCAATAACAGGAAGCCTTTCCCCCCAAAAAAGGCTAAAAAGCAATTCTAAATTGTGATTTTTTTTGGTTTGTTGATGTGACACAATAACAAGACGCCCTAACGTAACACCTTAAGGTGAAATAGTATGTCACTTAAAAAATCTAGCCTAAATCTAGTGACGCCTAAGCTATATTTAACTGAACACTACATATAAAATGTATGTATAATATATAAAATTAATTTTCTCTTTTTTTCACAGACTGATACAGCTGCCTGTGAAGATTCAATCTGTCTCCGATCAGACTGTCTGAGGAGAGGAGGCAGAATGCCTGACACTGGTTTTTACAGCTTCGTTTGCTGTTCACTAAAATTCCTAGGTCCTTTTCTATGTCAGTGTTACCCAGTGTTTTACCATTTAGTATGTACGGGTGACTTGCATTATTCCTTTCCATGTGCATAACCTTATGTTTGTCAGTGTTAAACCTCATCTGCCACATCTCTGCCCAAGACTCCAATCTATCTAGATGGATCTGTAGCAGTATACTGTCCTCTTCCGTGTCAATTGCATTACACAGTTTAGTGTCATCTGCAAAAATTGATATTTTACTGTGCAAGCCTTCTACAAGATCATTAATAAACATATTGAAGAGGATAGGGCCCAGTAAGGCCAGCGCCACCTGTAAGGCGACCTAGGCAACCACCAGAGCGCTCTGTGGTATCCCAGCCTGGAGTCCTGCAGCGAGCAGGAGCACACTGTGTCATTGGTTGCTATGACGCTGTGCGCTTCGTGCCGCCGCTAACAGTACTGTAATACAATAGTATAGATCATACCAGTGTAATACAGTACTGTAGCGGTGTAACCCTCAGCATGCCCTGACAGCAACAGATTATAAGAGAATGCAGAGGATTGTCGTATCACAGGGATATAGCCTGCCCAGTGGCCCCAAATGGCCAGAATGACCTCATATAAGATCTCTGACTGCTCCATCTACCATGTTTACTGCTCCTATGATACTACAATCCTCAGCATTCTCTTATAATCTGTTGCTGTCAGGGCATGCTGAGGGTTATAGCTTTGCAACTTAGGCTGGCTACATATGCTGTAACTTGTGATGTATTAAACTGCACAAGCATTCTGGATGATGTTTTCAGTGCTGTGACTTGTACAGTTTTTAAATTTTTTTATTAACCCGTATACATACATCACCTCCGGTGTAATGTCTGCCAGCTCCTGGTGTGCGGATGTTGTGGCAGTCTATGGGTAATGGCGGCGTTCATTCTGTGTACTTGTGTGATGTGCCACATACTCAAATCTTATACATATATACAACACTACATTATTTACACAAGTATGCACATTTTGCCTGTCGGCTACTTGCCTGCGTCTTGTTGAGTTCCATCCTAGGGGCTCTATACCGGAAAAAGAACTGATCAGTTTTATCCTAATGCATTCTGAATGGAAAGAAATCTGTTCAGTATGCATCAGGATGTCTTCAGTTCAGTCTTTTGACATTTCAGGACGAAGATAATACCGCATCCGGGTGTTGCGGTGAGGAGGGAGTTTTTTGACACTTGCTCTGAGAGAAATTTTACCTAGAAACTGCACTGTGCAGCTCCCCCTCCCTTGAGCACGTGACACAGAGAGAGGTGGAGCCAAGCTAAGAACTAGAAGGAAGGGAAGGACGCACACTGAGCAGCCAGCCACCACCATGTGGATCTTTTTTTTTTTTTTTTACAAATCAGTAATTTTGTTTGCACTGTTTGCACTAAAGAACTTAATTTGGGTAAGAAACCATGAAGTTGCCAAATTTACGAGTGAGCGAACAATCTAATACACAGGCTTGTTTCTTTAGCTATGGCTTAAGTTATGGTAGTTATTCTCCACCATTCTTAATAGGGGGCTTTATTGCAACATATAACTCTTTTAATTTAAATGCTGAGAAAGGGGTGGAACATATGTGATGTCATGATATGGGCAGATCATCTGATAAAGGGGGTGTAATTTTTATCTTGCCTAGGGCGGCAAAAATCCTTGCAGCGGCCCAGACATTTTCTCCAAGTCTGAGCATTCTCATTTTATATACTAATCTTTATGCGGTACAGTGTCAAATGCTTTGGAGAAGTCCAGATATACGACATCCATTGATTCGCTGCTGTCAAGTCTAGAACTTACCTCCTCATAGAAACTGATTAAATTAAAATTAGTTTGACATGATCTATCCCTCATAAAGCCATGCTGATATGGCATTATTTGCTATTTTCATCGAGGTGCTCTAAAATAACATCTCTTAGAAAACCTTCAGACAGTTTACCCACGACGGATGTTAAACTTACCGGCCTATAGTTTCCGGGCTCTATTTTTGGACCCTTTTTGAATATTGGCACTACATTAGCTATGCACCAATCCTGTGGAACATTCCCTGTCAGTATCCAGGGTCATGGGTGGCAGTGTTCCATGTCCAGAAATAGCCTTTCACTGCCATAGATAATTTTCTAGGTAACACGTATTATTACTGGTGCACAAGTTTTAATTGTCAGAAGAAACAGTGGCTTGTTCTGAAGCTGAACAAGCCTGAAGAAATTATCCCTTTTATTTGGGAGCAGAAGCAGTACAGCGTGGATTTGAAAAGGGGCTGGAATCATCTTATTCAAATCCCACCTAAGATTTTTTTTTTACTGAGTTCAAGTCAAGCGACTAACAGCGACTCCAGATTCTTCAGGATGTCTTCT
The DNA here is from genome assembly GCA_033119425.1 of Bufotes viridis. NCBI lineage: Eukaryota > Metazoa > Chordata > Amphibia > Anura > Bufonidae > Bufotes > Bufotes viridis. The sequence continues at coordinate 362,234,749 of CM065590.1, forward strand.
AAAACCAAGCCTTTGTGGACTTTTAAACTTATGGTAATTAAATCCATCTTGCCCTCCAAATGCTGCAGGTTTCCAGTGCCAGAGGAAGCAAAGCAGTTTCTTTTCCAGACATTCCACTGATCCATAGGCACGAAAAGTTCTGGTTTTCATTCACTGCTCCACAGAACAGAATCCCAAAACATCTGTGGGTTATTTATATGGTTTAGAGTAGGGATGCCCAATCTGCGGCACTCCAGCTGTTGCAAAACCTGTAGGCTGTCCCCCCCATGATGGAAGTTGCAATTTTGAAACAGCTGGATGGCCGCAGGTTGGGCAGCCATGGTTTAGAGCATATCTGAGCCGACTTATCTTGTGCATTATGGTTAGTAGTAGAGGTGTGTCTTGGAGTTTGGGCATGGGGGCTTTTAGAGTTTAGAATGTCCCTTACTCTGCAAACAAACTTCAGTGTCTGTTGCCACCAAATCTTGTTTCAGGTCCTTTGATGTCACTCAAGAGTTTTTGCCCACCTTCAGTTATCGTTAATACTCAGAAGTGAATACTGTATGAAAGATTATGATAAAATGTAACATTTAATAAGACCTCTAAAATAAGTGAGTAGAAATATACAAACTAAGTAATACTGATGTTCCCTAGAAAATTAACATTTGATACACAGCAGTATCCAGGTGCGTGGCGGCACCAAACCAGAAACGGTATTTAAAGAACACAATTCTTCTACCACATCCTGGTATAGTTGTTTTGGACGTCTGTTCAGATTACCTTTTCTGTTCCCACTGTGGGGTATCCGGAACGGATTACTTTAATCAGAGGGACACATGGTGAACGCTAACATGCCTGGTGAGGCCTCTAGCAGGATTCGGTCATGCCCACTGGGCCCCATCTCTGCCTTTGTGGGGGGGTTTTCTTGGGGGGAGGGTCTGGGAGCACACTACATTGTTAGTGAGCCCTGTAATAGTTTATATGTATAAAATAGTGGGATTAGGCTTTTGACAACTCCCCTTATCTCATATCAATGGATGTCGTATATCTGGACTTCTCCAAAGCATTTGACACTGTACCTCATAAAAGGTTAGTATATAAAATGAGGATGCTCGGACTGGGAGAAAATGTCTGTATGTGGGTAGGTAACTGGCTGAGTGACAGAAAACCGAGGGTGGGTATTAATGGTAGATACTCAGATTGGGTCACTGTTACTAGTGGGGTACCTCAGGGGTCAGTATTGGGCCCTATTCTCTTCAATATATTTATTAATGATCTTGTAGAAGGCTTGCACAGTAAAATATCTATTTTTGCTACAGAGGGATCTGGATAGAGTGGAGGCTTGGGCAGAGAAATAGGAGATGAAGTTTAACATGGACAAATGTGGGAAGGAATAATGCAAGTCACCCGTACATATTAAATGGTAAAACACTCGGTAACACCGACATGGAAAAGGATCTAGGAATTTTAATAAACAGCAAATTAAGCTGCAAAAGCCAGTGTCAGGCAGCTACTGGCAAGGCCAATAAGATAATGGGTTGCATCAAAGGGGCATAGATGCCCATGATGAGAACATAGTCCTACCACTTTACAAATCACTAGTCAGACCACACATGGAGTACTGTGTACAGTTCTGGGCTCCTGTGAACAAGGCAGACATAGAGCTGGAGAGGGTTCAGAGGAGGGCAACTAAAGTAATAACTGGAATGGGGCAACTACAGTACCCTGAAAGGTTATCAAAATTAGAGTTATTCACCTTAGAAAAAAAGACGACTGAGGGAGATCTAATATCTATGTATAAATATATCAGGGGTCAGTACAGAGTTCTCTCCCATCATCTATTTATCCCCAGGACTGTGACGAGGGGACATCCTCTGCGTCTGGAGGAAAGAAGGTTTGTACACAAACATAGAAAAGGATTCTTCACGGTAAGAGCAGTGAGACTATGGAACTCTCTGCCTGAGGAGGTGGTGATGGTGAATACAATACAAAGGAATTCAAGAGGGGACTGGATGTATTTCTGGAGCGTAATATTACAGGATATAGCTACTAGAGAGGGGTCGTTGATCCAGGGAGTTATTCTGATTGCCTGATAGAAGCCGGAAGAATTTTCCCCACCTAAGGGGGAAAATTCCTTCCGACTTCAACCTTACAGGGGTTTTTGCCCTCCTCTGGATCAACTTGTAGGAAACAGGCCGAACTGGATGGACAAATGTCTTTTTTCGGTCTTACATACTATGTTATATCTAGACTTCAGCCAATGCCATTTCCCCTGATGAGCCAAGGTTAAACATGCATGTAGGGAACATTTGACAGGCCTTTCTAGGGCATTAATTTAGGGGCGAATGCCCCATAAGTAGAGCCAGGGTAGTACTCCCAACCCCCCATTTAGGGAAAACTAGGGACAGATTTTAGTTCCTTTACTGTATGTCCCTCTGATTAAAGGAAGCCGTACCGGATACCCCCACAGCAGAACAGATATTGTCATCTGAACAAACCTCCAGAATGACCACCGCAGGCAACTATACCAGGATGTTGTAGAACAATTGTGGATACTGCCGTGTATCAATTGTTAATTTTCTAGGGAAAATCTATATTACTTAATTTGTATATCTCTACTCACTTAGAGGTCTGATTAAATATGTTACATTTTATTATAATCTTTCATACAGTATTCACTTCTGAGTAATTGCATTAATGAGAAAAAAAAGGGGTTCACTGAAATGTAAATATCGCTATCAGTGGAGTTAAGAGTTTTTGATTTATTTATTTTTTGACCACCTGTCATGGGAATCTGGTAGCAGCTGATGATTGTTTCCTTTCTGTCACATCCAGGTAGCGTTGACAGTGTTCCTTTAAGTTGTTAACAATGCTTCCAGTTGTAACTCTAAAAGCATTCAGTGTATTTGCTTGATCTCTAAAATTTTGGTATTTTGAAATTGACAAATGTGTCTTTTAAAGCATAATATGTAACTATAAAATCAGCCCATTACAAACCCACTACATACAGTAGTATGGTCCTTCTAATGCATGTGAAGAAGTGCTGTATGGACAGTTAAAAGGTCTGATTAAAGGTTTTGGTTAATTTATGTACATAAACATGATCATTTAATGTGCAACTCAAAAATTAACAAAACACTTATTATAAGACTGAATATATTTGATCTATTTTAATACCCTACAATATATGAACATTTCACTGCCATTACACAGATTTTCTAGCAATTAGCATTTCTCTAATGTTATCTTCAGCTTCTTTCACACTTCTCTCCAGATACACTTTCTTCTGCTGCAAAACAAAATAAATATGGGTTAAATACAGATACAAAATGATGTATTGTAATTGATATTGGGACAGAAAGCTGAAAAACTGGCCTCATTATCCATAGCAACCAAACAGGGCTTACATTTCCAAAATGCCTGTTATAAAGGTTGCACTGGAATTGATTACCACAGACAACAATATTAGTTTTCCTGTTAAATAATTTACAGCAACACAGATAAAGAGTGAGGGAATGTGTAGGGAATGTGTAACTTCCATTGTAGTCTTAAAGCGAATGTGTTGCCTATAATTTTTTTTTTTGCCAGTTAAAAATAAGATTGTAATATATACTGGAGAGTGAATCTGGATCGCACATCCTCAAAACTAAGCTTTTGATATAACGACTGTCTCAGCATAATTACGTGGCATATCCGCCCAATTTGTAATACATAGTATGCTGTGCAAAAGAGGCATTAGTATACAGTTTGATCAAAGAGCATAGGCCCACTTACCGCGACAAGGAAGCCTCTACAAGTGGGAAACTACTCTAACCTATAATGGCGCAGCCCCCCAGCACCGCACCGGCAGCAGACGGCGGGACCCAGAAGCCACACAGCAACCCCACTGTGCAGCAAAGCCTCCTTGGCTCTGGGTCCCACCAGCACAGCACTGAGGCAGCAATGGCAGACACGCAGTACTGCACCATGTGAACGAGTGCAAAGAGCTCACCCAGTCACAACCTGGGCTGGTGGGGCGGTGGGGCCCAGGGCCAAGGAGGCTATGCTGCACAGTGGGGTCGCTGTGCGGCTTCTGGGTCCCACCGTCGGCTGCTGGTGCGGTGCTGGGGGCTGCGCCATTATAGGTTAGAGTAGTTTCCCACTTGTAGAGGCTTCCTTGTCGCGTAAGTGGGCTTATGCTCTTTGATCAAACAGTATGCTGTGCAAAAGAGGCATTAGTATACAATGTATTACAAATTGGGCGGATATGCCACGCAATTATGCTGAAACAGTCGTTATATCAAAAGCATAGTTTTGAGGATGTGCGATCCAGATTCACTCTCCAGTATATATTAAAAATAAGATTGTGACATCAGTTGCGAATGGTGGATCCTGTAATATATAATCTGTTATTCTAATCCTGACTGTAATGATTATACTGCTACAGACCAGGATGTGGTATCTATTATTAGGCCTAAAGACCAGTGCGAAAAATGCTGGATTTACCGCTTTTTCGCCCTATAAGACACACCTGCCCATAAGACGCACCTAGGTTTTTGAGAAGGAAAATAAGAAAACAAATATTTTGAACCAAAAGGTGTGGGTTTTAAACTAATGGTGGTCTGTGGATGACACTATTATGGGGTATCATTTGAGGACACTGGGGGTGACACTGTTATGGGGGGGGGGGGAGATCTGTAGGTGACACTTATGGGGATCTGTGGATGACACATATACAGCATCTTATGCTATGTGTCATCCACAGATCCCCCCCCTAACAGTGTGAATGACCCCCAATACAGGGGGTGGGGGTCGCATCTGGTTTTATAATGACAGCGGGGCCTGTGCAGTGACTGTATTCTAATACACGGGCCCCGCTCACTGTATATAATCTTATCTATAATTGTAGGGATTGTTAATAAATAAAAACCCTGGGTAATCAGCGCCTGTGCTACTGAGCACTTGTAAGTAATAGAGAGGAGGCAGGCCGGGAGCAGGCAGCATGACTCACTACGTCACGCACCTGCACCGTCCACTTTATGAATGAAGCAGGCGGCGCATGACGTAGTGACTCACGCTGTCAGCGTCCGCCCTCCCGGCCTGCCTCCTCTCTGCTACTTAGCGCATGTAAGCAATAATTAAAAATAACGACAAAAAAATTCTTCAAAAACTCGATTCAAACAGCCATTTTCTAATGACACATTTCCTTTAACCCCTCAAAGGAATGGCCAGTTTCCAATACTGATTACTATCCGCAGGATAGGCGACCAATATCAGGTCGACAGGCGTCCGAGTTGGAGGATAATGGAGCGCTCATGCAAGCGCTGTCTTCTCTTCACTGATTAATGCTTGCAGTCATGATTGCAGTGGTGACCAGGCTTAATTACAGCAAATCCATCCCCCATTCACTTCAACAAGAAATAAATGAGGATGGAGGAGCTCAAATTACACCTGCTAGTGAGCAATGTTGACAGCGAGCAGGTAAACACTGAAGAGCAGGCAGCACTCGCATGAGAGCTTTCTGTTCAAACAGCTGATTGGCAAGGATGTCAGCCCCCGCTGATCTGATATTGAGGAATCTATCCTGAGAAAACGTCATCAACACTGGAAACTGGCCAACCCCCTTAACCCGTTCGCTACGCTGTACATGTACAGCGCTGGAGCGATGTGTAAACATGGTGCCCGCTCGCATTTACAGCGGGCGCCATGGCTGGCAGATCTCTGCTGTTTCAAACAGCAGAGACCTGCGGCTAATTACCGTGAGTGGCAATAAAGCCGATCACAGTAATTAAATGCTTTAGGTGCCGTGACCAAGTGAGATCACGGCATCTAAATGCGCAAAAACCCAGAAGCGGGCTTCCTACCGATGCCCCGTGTGGCCAATTGGGGCATCAGTAGTTGCGCTGAACACTTTTAGCCTCACTGAAAGTGTTCATTTTGCAATTCTTATTTTGGCCACCAGATGGCAGGCCAGGATAAGAAATGAGCAATACTGAGTTTAAATGGAATTTTAAACATCCCTGATAGAACAAAATAATTTTTTTTTAAAACATCATTTATTGTCTCATATATGAGCCACAAAATCATCACAAAAAAAATTGTAAAAATATTTTAAAAAAAGTTTAAATCACACCCTTTCCATATACCGTATTTTTCGCCCTATAAGACGCACTTTTACCTCCCCCAGTGGGGGGAAAATAGTACTGTGTCTTATGGGGCAAATGCTGCAAACACTGATACACCGCCGTGCTGCTGAACAATGTGGCCGGCGTGTGCATCAATGAAGAGGGGCTGGGTGCGGCAGTCTTGTTTTCTAATGGCAGCAGGGCCCGATGCAGTCACTGTATTCTACTACACCAGACCCGCTGTAGTAATCATATAAGCAATGTTAAAGACTATAATCTTGTCTCCAATACAGGCTGTATTACTGTACTTACTATAGTCTATGATATCAGGCATGAGGCAGGGAGGCGACAGCGTAACATCACATGCCTGCTCCGCCCACTTTATAAATGAAGCGGCGCAGGCCCATGATGTAGTGAGTTACGCTGTCACCGCCCACCAGACTGCTATCGTAGATTATAGTAAGTACGGTAATAAAGCCTGCATTGGAGACAAGATTATAGTTTTTGACATTGCCTATATGGTTAAAACAGCGGGCCCAGTGTAGTAGAATACAGTGACTGCACCGGGCCCCGCTGCCATTAGAAAACAATATGCCGACCCCCACCCCCTGTATTGGGGGTCATCACACCCACTGTTATTGGGAACATTTCCGGAACACTTGCCGGATCTGGCATTAATTTCCATTGAAATGTATTAATGCCGGATCCAGTACATTGAAATGTATTAATGCAGAATCCAGAACTGCCTGCCGGATTCTTCTAACGCTAGTGTGAAAGTACCCTTAAATGTACTCATTTAAATCTGCAGTAATTAATGAAAAGCAAGTGAAAAAAACGTGTCCATAGGACTCCATTAGAAGAAGGCCAAAAAAGTATTTTTTAGCTCTCCGTCCGGTTGGTATACGTTCTGACAGACAAATGCAGAGGCTCTGAGGTTGAATGTAAAAAGAAACTCCCAAGAAGTGACCTAATTTTAGAAACCACAAAACCTCCCAGAATTTACAAAGGGAAATTCTAAGCATTTTGATCCGAGAGGTGTTTTGCAAAAAAATAATGCACAGCATATGGTGCAAAGTGAAGACTGCAATTTTTCCACAGATATGGCACTTCAGTGCCCAATTTTTCTGTTGACGGAGCTGTGTGAGGGTTTATTTTTTGTGGGATGAGTAGGTACTATTATTGAAATAAAAGCGATCAAAACCAAAATAGTACCACTCTTTGGGAAGCAGGATAAGGAACGGTAGCAATTCTGCTATTTCTTTTGGGATTTGTTATTGCAGTGTACAGTGTGCACAAAAAATGAAGTTATCTTTATTCTGTTGTTCACAGGGATACCAATGTTCTAGTTTTTTTACATTTTACACAAAGCATGTTTTTATATCGCTATTTTCTGAAAGCCAGATTAATATTTTTTTTCTGGCGATGGTCTTGTGATGGTTTTTTTGTAGGCTGAGGTGACATTTTCATTTGTACCATTTTGGGGTACATACAACTTTTTCTTCACATGATATGCTTTTTGTGAGGCAAGGTGACAAAGAGAATTGCTGTTCTGGCACTTTTTATAGCGTTAACTGATGGGGTAGATCATGTGATATTTTTATAAAGCGGGGCATTGCCCACACAGCAATATCTAATATGCTAATTTTTTACGTTTTAGGGTACTTTCACACTTGCGGCATTATTGACTATAATGGGGCGGGGGGCGGAGCTACGGCGCAGCACGGCAGGAGATCGCCGGACTAAAAGTCCTGCATGTCCGACTTTTCAGTCCGGCGATCTTTGCCGTGCTGCGCCGTAGCTCCGCCCCCACCTCATTATAGTCAATGGGGACGGAGCGGCAGCTCGGCAGTGCATGGGCACTTGCGGCAGGAAGGATCCATCCTGTCGCAAGTGTGAAAGTACACTTACACAATAAAAGCATTTTTTTTTTTTTTTGCGTTGCCATTTTCTGAGAGCCATATGTTTTTGCTTTTTTATTTTTCTTCAGTGGTCTTGGGTGAGGGCTTGCTTCTTTGCGAGATTAAGACAAGTTTTCATCGGTCCCATTTTGGGGTACATAGTACTTTTTGATTGCTTGATATTACTCTGTGAGGCGAGGTGACCAAATAATAAGATCATGCGTAGAGCTGCTTGTTATGGACACGGCGATATCCAATATGTATTTTTTATTTGCTTTTTATTTGTTACAATTGTAAATAAATTGATTAGGGGAAAGGGGCAGTCTTTTTCGTTTCAAACTTTTTTTGTACTTTTTATTTAAGTTGTACTACAGAACTTCAATTTTTGAGGGTCTGATCACTGTTTCAATGCAGTACAATACAATACACGCTGTATTGTACTGCATTAAAATGTCAGTATCGCACTGACCGTTGCCTGTGAACACAGCCTAGAGACTGGGCCTCAGAGGCTTTCGTACATGGCCAGCACAAAGGCAACTATCAGCACCTGCGGTATTGAGGGAGTCAATGGGGTCAGAGAGGGAGCTCCCTCAGATGCAGTGGTCAGCATTGACTGTAGTTTCTAAAGGGTTAATTAACTGGTATTAGCGTTTTCACCAATGCCAGCGGTTACAGCAGGGGCCCAACTGTCATTAACACTGGGCCCTTGTCCTAACAGGCTGAACACAGCTTCTGTGTCTGCCTGATCAGAGCGGCGTATATTTGTACACAAGACACTCGTGAATTCCTTGGATAACAGAGTATCAAATCAGAGAAATAATTAATTGTCAGACTACAGGCATTGTGTACATAGCGCAATATCCTTGTAAAAAGCTCTATGTAGGAAAGACCATACAAGAGTTTAGACGTCGCATATGCCAACATATCAGCACTATCAATAATAAGGCTGATACTACAATATCAAGGCACGTGAGACAATATCATGGAGGAGATCCCAAATGTTTATCTATTTGGGAGATTTGTAAGAAAATGTTGGTGTGAGAAGGGGTGACCTGGATAAACTCCTGTTGCAGGAAGAAACCAAGTGGCTATACCGATTAGATAGCCTTAGCCCGAATGGGCATAATAAAGGCTTCACTTTTTCGTCTTTTTTGTAGGACAGAATGGGTGAAAGGGAATTAGACGTACTCAGCAATTACCAAATATACATATAAGTGAGCCATCTGAGGCCACAGCCTTCTCTTTTGAATAAAAGAAATGTTCCACTCATAGGGGTCTATGGATTTGCAAATTTTTCTAGCATATCAGTATTTGGGATAGCACTGCCTTTTACTATTATAGGTAAGAGTAAAGCTTACATCAATTTATAGGTAAGAGTACAACCTGTCAATCACTTATCTATCAATCAAATATCTTATGATTTTCATTTTTGATTGTATGTTAAGATAGTCTATTATGAGGATTAAATTCAGACAATATTATGTAATTCTCTCTGGTACCCTGCTAGCATTGCATGTATATGTCCCTTTGTTGTTAATGGGATAAATCGATTTAATCTGCTGGGAGAATATATCCTTTGTCAACAACATAGTCCAACGCTATCCTTCCTTTTTTAAAGTCCGCTAGGCGCAGGTCATGCACACTAACTAGCCGATCAGTGTTTGTTTCCAAGTCGGTGCGCAGAGCCGGTTCGTGCATCATGTGACCTAGGCACTTTCTCCACCTCTCTGAGATTGGTCCAGTGGTGGAGAGAGGCGTTCCCGAATCTGACAACTGGTAGGTTCTCTCTTTAGTCTGACCTTCCCTGAATGACGCGAGTGGTCCATTTTTCCTTCAATCAATGGCGAGGGGTTATTTATCTTATTTATTTATATGTGGCTAGTGCCCTTACTTCTGCCAATACCCTCAAAGAAGCCAGGTTACAGAAGGAAAGGAGGTTTGTACACAAACATGGAAGAGGATTCTTTATGGTAAGAGCAGTGAGGCTATGGAACTCTCTGCCTGAGGAGGTGGTGATGGTGAGTACAATAAAGGAATTCAAGAGGGGCCTGGATGTATTCCAGGAGTGCAATAATATTACAGGCTATAGCTACTAGAGATGGGTCGTTAATCCAGGGAGTACTTCTTTCCGCTGGATCAACTAGCAGGATGATAGGCCGAACTGGATGGACAGATGTTTTTTTTTCCGGCCTTATGTACTATGTTACTGGCGAAACATGTCGGAGGGCAGCTATATAGTTTTTAATGTCTGTTCGTCTACCCCAGTGTTGCCAGTCAGACAGTTGTTATCAAGCAACAGTTAGCAAACTTGATTTATCGCCGCAGTATTAGTCAGGTAGTCAGCTGCAGCTTTGAATTAGTCAGTCAGCATAGTGTGATCTGTGCGTGTGCTGGTTAGGAGGTGTGATCGACTTCAGAGTAATTTCAAATCTGTCAGTTATCGATGTAATGTCAGACAGTATCAGCTGTGACTCAGATGTATGTGTGTGTCAGTGAATAAACTGACTCATAAGACAATACTGTGCCGAGTACTGCAGTGTGGAAGGAGAGGGTGCACATCTCCACCACCCTTAAGCAGTCACCTTTATCATACACTGGAGTAGAGAACAGGGTTTTAAACATCTGTTAGGCTCACAGCCGTTTTAATGTTTACCAATAAAAGTGAAATTTTTAATTTACCTTGGACCTGGGTCAAGTTAGGTTATGAGCACTTAAAGGCTTTAAGTATAATGTTGTAAATGTACCTTTACCCAGGTTAGGTCCTTTTTGTTAAAGACCACAAACAAAAGGTCACTGTGGAAAGGAAGACTACAAAACTTCATTTTAGAACTGACCAAGATTTTAACCATAAGGCTCTTCTAGCAGCAATAGATAGGCCCTTGGTTTTTGCCGATATCCTCACTGATTCAGGTGTGGAGTCTGATAATAAATCTACAGCTGTAAGCAATAGCGGAAAAGGAGTCTTTTATTGAATCATATGGTTATTATCTTTAAGAAGAGATTCTCAAGTGCTCAGCAATAGATAGGCCCTTGGTTTTTGCCGATATCCTCACTGATTCAGGTGTGGAGTCTGATAATAAATCTACAGCTTTAAGCAATAGCGGAAAAGGAGTCTTTTATTGAATCATATGGTTATTATCTTTAAGAAGAGATTCTCAAGTGCTCAAGCCATATTTTAAGAGATCTGGCAATAGAGGTGGCAGCTAGATTAAGCTTAAATAATGCAGAGGGTGCTTCCCAAGATTTTTTAAGACAAGTGTCCACTTTTAAAGATCCTGTGTCTTCAAACGGGAGAGCATTAGCACTTTTTACAAGCTTTGATAAAGAGACATCTACCTTGGGGCAAACAAACTGTTTTAAATCCTCTTCATCAAAGGGAGGTCTGAGTTTAATTGTCCTCGGAATAAAAAGCTTTTGATCTGGAACCTTCCATTTCCGTTTAGAGATTGCATATTTTTATGAACTGGAAATAAAAGTTGTTTCTTTTGTTCAAGGCAGCTATAGATTTACTGACCTCTGCACTTTCTGAACGGACAAATGTATGGTAACCCTGACCGCTTTAATTAGCTCTTTAGTGTCCTCATAAGAGAACAAAATCTTTTGAACTCTGTATCGGATCCCAAGGAATCATCAGAATCCTGAGACTCAGCGTCAGAATCTGGATCCGAATCAGATTTTAGACTTGTCAGAATATTGCTATATATATATATATATATATATATATATATATATATATATTTAAATAGACCATATTGTTCTTTGTAGGGTCTAGATTGATGAGAGATAATTGTACCTGCAGCATCAATAGTGTCTTTTCAATCTAGGGAGATTAATCTATACAATTGATATATCCACAATTGTGTGATCTCCAGAGAACTGATTGTAGTTCTAGTCAGATGGTGGTCTATTTGAATGATATATATATATATATACATACATACATAAATATGCACACACATATATATATATATATATATATATAAACAAAAATAAAAACAACATGGTGAAAGCCTAACTTTTCATTGAATCAGGAAAATCTGTTCGCCGTGAGAAATCAAGCGCCAATCTTAAGTATTCTTTGTGTCAATTGTTACTAAGATACCAGTTTGATTGTTGATTATATCTATATCCTACAGGTTATTTTGTCTTCTTGATTGCATATGATTGATTATTTAATTGCGACAAATTTTATATCAGTATTATATCTTATTTTTTTATTATTGCACTGAAAAATTATTAATATATATATTTTGTATACAAACTTTCTTCCTTTTGTCTTCAACTTAGCACAGATCTTGATCTCGTTAGCTTTTTATTTGTGGAAAATAAGTTGGAATCTCCTCCATTATAGATCATAACTTGTTTACATAAATTAACCTGTTTATCATAGCAGTATAAATATTCTGACAGACTCCCCATGCTTAACCAAAGAGGAGCTATGACCAGCTACAGAACTCTCGGCCAATGCGGCAAGCATTTCTTGCTTAATTATATCCCTTAACTCATCTCTGATAGATAGGACTAAATCTTTAGCAATATTGCTGGTACACTTTTTGCAATGCTTTTTAATACAGGTTTAAGGTAATTTTATATTGCAAAAAACACACTTCCTAACTTTAGGGGAGGTTTTTGCTTTTTGAGAGCTGTCTTTCTCACTCCGCATACACATCGAAGACAGAAGAACAGGTATTAGCTGCTAACCAAACAGATCACATAGCAACCAGAATTTTCAGCACATATGGCACTTACAACTGCCGGGCCCAGTGTGTTCTCCTTTGGGACAACCTGCTGGTCAGTCATATTGAACATTTCCAATGCCTAATGTGCTTATATACTCTCCCTTACCTAAAGGCCTCATATCAGAGGGCGATTTCCACCTTAATCTCATGCCATTTTCCGACCCAATATGCGTTCCACAGTGGAACACATAGGCCACTTCCCGTTTCACTTCCGATTCCGGCTCTGAGATATTTGTTCTGCGTTCCAGTCTGGAACGCACGCTAGCATCCTTGATGTCCGGCCGTATCTATAAGAGCCGAACAAATTGGATGGCAGCCAGGGGCATCACAAGACTGAAGGGACTCCGTGAGTGTCCGGTCTTCACATGGTCTCTCCCCGACAGGCATTCTTCCTGTCCCTACCTAGTTGTAGGCGGGACCTCTCTCATGGTAATGCAGTCTGAAATATGTAAGGGACAAAAAAAAAAAAAAACCTTTTGTGTCTCAATTTTCTGAAAGCCAAATTATTATTTTTTCTGGACGATTGTCTTATATAGGCGTTCATTTTTTCGGCGAGATGAGGTGACTGATACTATTTTAGGCAACATATGATTTTTGATCACTTTATTTTATATAAATTTTTGGGAAGTGAGGCGGGCAAAATTGCAATTCCATCATAATTTTTTATAGATCAGGTGGTGATCCTTTTATACACCAGGTAGTTATGGATGTGACAATGCTACAGATGCGTAGTGTATTTTATTTTTTTCATTTTTAAACAATTATAAATGTGCGGATATTGGGAAAAGTTAGATTATTTTTTTACACTTTTTGTACCCAGCCAGACCCACTTGGTTCTTGAAGATCCTGTGGGTCTGATGGCTATACAATACACTGCAATAGTATATTGCAGTGCATTGTCACTTACACCAAGCCTGATCAGGCTCCTTCCTCTGGCATGACCTGTCAGGCTTAGATACCATGGGAAGCCTAGATGCCTGTGTAAGGAGCCTGGTTGCCATGGTAACCTCAGGACACTGTCATTGCAGCGCAGCAGCCAGATGGAAGAGGGAGCTCCTTCCGTTAACCCCTTCAATAAAGTGGTCCCTACGGACCACAGTATGGAAGGAGTTAAACGGCCGACATCGGTGCCAGCAGAGAGTCAGATGTAATCTGCTTCCGTTCGTTCATACTGAATATGACTGGGGGCACGCTTGGCCATCCTGAAGTTTACTAGGGCCCCGATCAGGCAAGGGGAACATTGGGGGGCAGCAGGAGGGACGATAATATATACATTATACAAGGTTTTAATTTCCACATCAGGTGAACCATGTAAAAAAAAAAGTGCCAAAATAGCCATAATACCATGCGATCAAAGTCAAATGTACCCCAAAATAGTACCAAACAGTCATCTTATCCCATAAAAAGGAGACCCTACATAAGAAATAAGAAAATCGCTCAATTTTTTAAATATATGGCTCTCAGAAAACGGCAACACAAAAACAAGATATTTTTCTTGTCAAATATGCTTTTACTGTGTAAATCTTTTAAACAAAAATAAAAATAGACACATTAGATATCGCGCGTGCATAACAACCTGCTCTATAAAATATGAAAATATCACATGATACACCCTGTCAGGTGAATGCTGCAAAAATAAATAAACCTCGCCTTAAAAAATACATATCGAGTGATCAAAAAGTAATATGTACCCCAAAATCGTACAAATGAAAAAATCACCTCATCCCACAAAATATGAACCCCCACATAACACAATTGCTCAAAAAATAAACCAATGGCACACCAATCTATCAAAATCTGCGCTGCAAAAGCCATATGGCACACCTTCCATTCTAAGTCGTGCCATGTGCCCCTACTGCAGTTTACCACCACATGGGGAGTTGACGTATTCAGGAGAAAACAGGTAAATTATGGGGTGTTTTTTCTCCTGTTACCTGAAAAATTTGGGGCTAATGCAACATTTTGTTAGAAGAAATTAAACTGTTCATTTTCACAGCCAAGTAAATTCTGTAAAACGCTTATGGGTTGCTCAGTACACCGCTTAATAAATTCTTCGAGGGGTGTAGTTTCCAAAATTGGGTCCCTTTTTGAGGGTTTTCACTGGGTAGGTCAGGATCTCTTCAAATACAAAATGGTGCCCAAAAACTATTATAGCAAATTCTGCCTCCAAAAACCATATGGCACTCCTTTCCTTCTGATAACGGCCATTTGCCCCTACAGCAGTTTACTACCACATATGGGGTATTTCTGTAAACTGAAGAATCATAGTACCTCCCCTATCAAATCTAGGAGCGCGGGGCAAAAAGCAGGACAACCCCCTAGGTTGGAGGCAGACCCCCTAGTACATAAGACCCAGGGCACCTCCCAATTAGGAGTTAAGGGAAAAGAGGAAATGGAAAATATGGTTAAAAATTAGCCAAAAATTGCGGGCGGGAGGAGTGGGCGATGTGGAAGAGGCTAGTGGAATATTTGGTTCCACGGGCCAGGTAGGAAAGGGGGGTTTGGTATCGACGTATCCCCGCTAACTCTGCTAGCGCGCCCCTCCGGGGAGGGCTGAAACGATGAAATATGGCACAGAGGCATGGAATACTGACTTGGAATGTGCGTGGGTTGGGGGATAGAATAAAGCGGTCATCTATATTTGATGCTATAAGTAGACACCTGCCCGAAATAGTTGCCGTTCTAGAATCGCATGTCCAGAATTGTTCATCTTTGTTCTATTTCTGCCAGGAGTTCAATCTAATAGATGTGTGGCGTAAGCTGTATGGTCAGAAGAGATCCTTTTCATGCTTTAGCGGTTCATATAGCTCTTTATCCAGGATTGATTTAGCTCTAGCGAACAATGAGATGCTCGAATATATTGTTAAAATGAAATATGAAGTACATGGGTTGTTGGACCATTCACCAATTGTTATAGCCTTTAGGGGCACTCCCCAGGATGGTATCCGTACGTTCCGGTTGAACCCTCACTGGATAAAGGTGGTGAATGAGCGTGAAGGAATAGATAAAATGATTGAAGAGTTCTGCCAAATGAACTCGGGGTCTACACACATCCACTACGTTTGGGATGCGTTAAAAGCATTGTTGAGAGGGTTTTATTACAGTAAAATTAAAAAGAAACTGGCTTTTTTCAACAGGAGAAAGAATTGTTGGATAAAATAAATGCGGTACAGAATGACCTAGAGAAGCAGAATAGGGAGTCTCTTAGAAGTCAGTTAAAGGATTTAAATGAACAGTATAAACAAATGCTAACAGATAAGACTCAAAATAAGCTATTTTTCCAAGGACAGAAGCAATTCTTTGAATCAGGTCGATCGAGAATTTCTCTCCGCTTTAGTCTCTAACCGAAAACAGTCCATCAAAATCAGCAGGATTAAAAGGAAAACGGGTATAGTTACCACAGATAATGAGCAGATCTGAGAGGAATTTGGGATGGCCTTGTATTCCTCAGAATCAACAATGATAAAGACCTCTGCAACTACTTAGATACATTGAGCTTAGGGTACTTTCACACTAGCGTTGGTGCGGATCCGTCTGTTTATTTGTACAGACGGATCCGCACCTCTAATGCAAACGTTTGTATCCGTTCAGAACAGATCCGTTTGCATTAGCTTTAAAGAAAAATGACAATGTCCAAAACGGATCCGTTTTGACTTACATTGAAAGTCAATGGGGAACGGATCCGTTTTCAAATGCACCATATTGTGTCACTGACAACGGATCCGTCCCCATTGACTTACATTGTAAAAAAAAACGGATCCGTTAGGCTCCGCCTCTTTAGACGGACACCAAAATGCTGCATGCTGCGTTTTGGTGTCCGCCTCCAAAACGGAATAGAGGCTGAACGGAGCCGAACTGATGCATTCTGAGCGGATCCTTATCCATTCAGAATGCATTGGGGCTTAACTGATCCGTTTTGGACCGTTTGTGAGAGCCCTGAAACGGATCTCACAAACGGAATCCAAAACGCTAGCGTGAAAGTACCCTTACCTAGTTTGGATACGTCGGATTCCGACGAGCTGGGTCACTCGATCCAGCTCTCGGAACTTCAGGCAGTGATATCAACGATTAGACTTAACTCATCTCCTGGAAAAGACGGGCTCCCCTTTGAAATATATAAATATCACGCTAGGACCCTGTTACCTATGTTGTTGGAGGTGCTCAAGGAATCCATCCACTGTGGATCCCTCCCACCGTCTTTCAGGGAGGTGGTAATTGTCCTAATTCTGAAGGGGAAGTGTGACAGCGAGGTGGGTCATATAGACCCATCTCGCTGCTAAACTGCGATTATAAAATGTTTGCTAAAGTTTTGGCAAACCGTTTGAGGGGGGTTGTGGCCTCCCTGATTCATAGTGACCAAACGGGCTTCATCCCGGGGAGACAGATCCAGGATAGTCTGTTAAGGGTTTTCTTGAATCTTCAGATGGGAAGCGAGGGTGACTGCTCCATCCTGTCGCTAGATGCTGTTAAAGCATTTGACAGGGTGGAGTGGTCATTCCTGTGGAAGGCGATGTCCTGTTGCGGTTTGGGTGTAAAGTTTAGAACGATGGTTCAACTACTGTATAAACAGCCTAACGCCTCAGTGAACATAAATGGGGTAAATTCAGCCAGGATCGAACTTCAGCGAGGCACGAGACAGGGTTGTCCACTTTCTCCCCTATTTGCTCTGAGTCTTAAACCTCTGGCTTGGAGGATTAGATTAGACCCACGAATTGTTGGGTTTGGAGTGGGAGGAGAAGCAGACAAACTGAGTCTCTATGCAGACGATATGCTTATGTTTTTGAGGGATGGATGGAAGGTGATTCCCCATGTTATTCAAGTAATTGAGGAGTACGGCAGGTTGGCAGGGCTCTGGAGCAAATCTTCATTATTGCCATTAAACAGTCAGGTTCCCAAGGTTTGGGGGGGGGGGGGGGTAGCATAAATGTGTTACAGACATCAGATCATATTGAATATCTTGGTATTAAGGTGGGGGCTAGATTAGACAGTTTTAATGAGCTCAATCTCCCACCGCTTCTGGAAAAGGTTAAGGGTAAGATCAGGGCCTGGGGAGATTTGCCACTCTCTCAGGCAGATAGGATTGCGCTCATTAAGACTGTAATTTTACCCCTGGTACTCTACCAAATTACGGCCGCCCCTATATGGATCGACGATAGGTTTTTCTACCAACTAGAGAGACTGTTGAATGAATTGATTTGGGGAAGGAAAAGAGTCCGGATAAAGCAAAGATATATATGTCTTGCTGAGAGAGACGGTGGACTTGCGATTCCATGGCTACAGTGCACAACTGCAAAGAAGCTTCGGATTCAGATATAATATATGAAGTCAATTTTTGTCACTTAAAAATGGGGGCCAGTTGGAGAATATTTTTATTGATTTAGAGTCAGGCGAAATGGGGATAGGGGAAGCACTTTGTTCAATTAGGGGTATGATGCAAAAAGTGTGGAATAAGATAAAAAATTTGCTGCAGATTGTACATGCACTTCCTTTCTCTCCCTTATGGGATAATATTAACTTGGTGGAGTAATATAAAATTAAAGACTACGAGTATTGGGTTAGGAAGGATATTATGAAAGTATCTGACCTTTTTAGTTCTGGGGGTTTTAAGACTTACACCGAATTAGTTAGGGGACGGGGAACCACTTTAGATATTTATAGATATGCACAATTGAAACACGCATACGATAGCACGGAAAATAGGGGAAATTTGAATATACAAGGAAATTGTTTTTTTAGAGTATTGTGTTGCAAGTAATAAGGATGTTAGGCACAAGATTTCTCATATATATGGGAAATTAAGGAAGGCTCTGGCAGAAGTTACTACGTTTAAAAGCTCACATAAATGGAACCAGGCATTAGACATATCGGAGGAGAGCTGGTTGGAGATCTATCAAAATATTATAAGGTCATCACCCTCAATAAATCATAGATTAATTCAATTCAAAATAATCCATGGGCTATACTATACACCAAAAATGCTAAGTAAATTTAAAGATAAAGACAATACGGATTATAAATGCTGGAAATGTGGAGAAAAGGAGGGGGACCCGTTACATCTTATGTGGCACTGCAATCCGATTAAGAGGTTCTGGTCTCAAGTGTTTGAAGCCCTGTCTAACTCGCTAGATTCAAAATGGATACCTGATGAAAAATTTGCGATTTTAGGCCACTGCACAGATAGGGAGATAGCGGGTAAAATCAAGCAGAAATGGCTAAGAGGATGTATGGTCGCTAAGTACTTCTAGTTAAGAAATGGGGTGCACCGTCCCCGCCGTCATTAGCAGAGTGGGAACAACTGATGCATTGTATCGGTGTATATGAACAGTTGAGATCAAACCAGTAAAAGGGTTGGTAGCTCAGTTTACAGGTCCTGTGCCGAGGGGGGCTATAGCTGTTATGTTTGAGTATATTCCTTTTTTTTTTTTTTTGGATGGTGAAGGGAGTGCGTCAATGTCAACCTAGGGAGGGGAGGGTATAGCTGCTTAAGTATCTGGTAAACGCACTTTCCTGTTATGAGAATGAGAATAAGTAGAGAATAGTATCGCTTGATATTGTATTGTATTGTGATATGTTACATTGGATAATAAAAATCAATAAAAAAAAAAAAAAATATAGTAATGCATATCGAGGTTTATTTTTCTGTTAACCCTTGCTGTGTTGCAAGAAAAAAAAATTGATCAACATGAAAAATCTGCAAAAAAAAAAAATTTACTAGCCTGATGGAAATGTTAAAAATTAAAATAAAAAAATGTTATTGGTCATGAATGATTAGAAATTAAAGGGTGTATAACCCCACTACTGTACAATAAGGCTATATGAGGTGTATCAATTGTATGGCTGATGTATTTACACCCAACACCATACAACCAAAACAATGGATCAAGTGGTGCGCAAAAAACACTGTACCACACCACTCGAGTGTTCAAGATCCATAAATCACACCTCTACTAAACAAGTTGGGAACGTCTGATGGATCACTCACAAGTGAGTTCTTTGTGTGCCTATCAGACGGACATCATAGGATTAGGTTGGCATAAGGGCAGTATGATGTGCAGTAACTAGAACAGTAACATTCACTGCCCTCACACGTGGCTGCTGCCGCCGAACAGCATGCCTCTGATATTCTGAGGCAGCACAAAGCTCAACGCGTTTCCGTGCCAGTGTACGATAGACACTTCATCAGGAGCCTAATCTAGTGAGATGCGTTATTAATACATTGTCAAACAGTCACTGCCTGATACAGTGACACTCTGGTGTGAGTATCGTTGCTGGGATGGCCGCGCGCGGCTGCGTGAGTGCCAAGATTTAAAAGGCAAACACCCCGCCTTCCTGGGCGTAACTGAAGACAGTCTGCAAGTAGGATGAGGAGACTGATCCTTACTCATTCACCCCCAGGACCGCCCAATATATGTCTACACATCCTGGGGGCAATGTCAAAGACATCAAGGTAAATAGAGAGAACATAGAAGGCGACTATAAACAGTATGGGAACAAATAAATAGATAAAGGACATTGGGTGATAATCCAAACGAAGTACAGTGTATATTGATATAAAATGAACACAGGTGCGATATCGAACCACACCATTATTAGTGTTGGATCATTAGTGTTGGATGCTCATTTCTATGTATGATGCCAATGAATAAGAGTCACACGGCGCTCAAAGATCGCTTATGCTCATTTGTGTGTATCATGCTGGTCAGTAACATTGATATACAACGGGATATGTGTGTGTGTGTGTGTTAAAAGAGCATTATTCCACAGGACTGTACCTGTAGCCATTTGCCATGTTACTAGAAAAAAGGCCCTGGTATGATAGATGCATAACTCATCAGTCCGCATCCGTGTGCAAAGGTATAATATATCCCCGGGGACACATGATGCATGAATGTGCACCATGTCCCAAGGGATGAGGCTAGGTCTTACACGGCGACGTGTCACACAACACACAAAGGGTACAACTACACTGCAACATTTGTCGCACCAATGTCGCGTGACTGTCGTGTCGCAGCATGTCGCAGTGTGACACCATAGACTATCATTATAAAAATTGTCACGCGACATTGGTGCAACAAATGTCGTCGTGTAGACCTAGCCTACAGTCGACAAATGTCGTCGTGTAGACCTAGCCTACAGTCGCAGCATGTCGCAATGCTACAACATAGACTACCATTATAAAAATTGTCGCACGACATTGGTGCAACAAAATGTTGCTGTGTAGCTGTTCCCTATGTGTCGTACGACACATGTCGTGTAGACCTAGCCTTACACTGACACCGTCGATACCTAACATGTACGTTTACAATGGCGTGAGAACGCACGCTCAAAATACAGGGGGTGGCTTTCTGTAATACCTAAAATCCCTGATGTTAATTTATACAAAACTGATGTATCAGCTGCATCACTTATGTTATAACTACTGCTATGAATAATGCATATGGTATCAAGCTCCATACATCCCAAATAAATGTTATGACATGATCAATGCAAAGGCGACAGCAATAAGTGACACCAGATGTCCCTGATGACAATGTATACACTAACAGAATACTTCTGACACTAGTGCATACATATTGTGTCAGATCGTAATAATACAGTTAGGTACATAGGGATATCCATGTACAGCCCTGCTAGGGATGACAGGGACAGCATTCCTTGGTATCTATTAACCCCTGAGGACGGTGCAAAAGAGTCATAATCTAAAGTGAAAAATAGAATAGGTGTATAATGCTGTCTCATTTAAATAAGAGATTTAAATGAGATGGCATCATTCAGGCCAATAGGTTTAATTGTATTTAGCCTGAAGATCCACTGGGCTTCTTTTTGAAGTAACAAAAGGTCCCAATTGCCACCTCTTGTCAACCTCTTGATCAGTTCAATGTCCTGAAACGTAACCGATTCAACCTATCATCATGACACTCGTTGACGTGACGTGGGATCGGTGTATCATTTCATTTAATTATATCTAAAATGTGCTCACCGATACACTGCCTGAGCTCACACTTGGTTTTGCAACATATTTATTAATCAAGCGTGAGCTCAGACGGCGTATCGGTGGTGTGGTACAGTTTTTTTTGCGCACCACTTGATCCATTGTTTTGGTTGTATGGTATTAGGTGTAAATACATCAGCCATACAATTGATACACCTCTTATAGCTTGTTTGTACATATTAGTGGGGTTATACACCCTTTATTTCTAATCATTCATGACCAATAACATTTTTTTATTTTTAACATTCCCATCAGGCTAGTAAATTACTTATAATAATAGGAACGTATACCGCCATATTTATTTGTTAGTTTGTTAATTCTTGTTGAACACCTAAAGGGTTGACAATGTTTAACATCCTTTTTGAATAATTTGAGGGGTGTAGTTTAAAAAATGTGGTCATTGATGGGTTGTTTCCATTACGTACTGTAAGTTCCTTAAAATCACTGTATAACTGAAATGGTGCTTAAAAGGGAACCTGTCACCTCTACTATGCTACCCTCACTGAGCATTTCAAAATGTTTATTGTGTTGCCCAAAACATATAAATTACACTTTTAATTTAATCTGCAGCCAAATTAAATAAGTATGATGCATTTTGTACTTCCTGCCTTTTATGCAAATTAACATAAGAGAGTCATATCTTACTTGTGTGACCAGAGAAGAGCCATATTTTCTCTGATTCAGGCTCCTCAGCTCCGCCTAAGAAACAACCCTCTAGATAAAATCTAGCAGATTCGCTGTCAAAGTCTAGGGGGAGGGAAATAGGCTCTGATGGTGTTAGGGGAAGGAATTATTTATGCAAATGAGCATACACCTTCGGCCTGGGACAACTCAGAGTCCCATGGTTTCCAGTATCACTTTTATGCTGACGACACACAAATCTACCTCTCTGGTCCAGACATCACAACCTTACTATCCAGAATCCCACAATGCCTATCTCGCATATCCTCCTTCTTCTCCTCTCGCTTTCTAAAACTTAATATGGATAAAACAGAATTCATCATCTTTCCCCCATCTTGCTCACTCCCCCAACAGACCTATCTATCACAATCAATGACTGCACACTCTCCCGGTCAACCAAGTCCGCTGCCTTGGAGTGACCTTGGATTCTGCCCTCTCCTTCCGACCACACATCCAAGCCCTTTCCACCACCTGCCGTTTCCAACTCAAAAACATCTCCCACATCCGCCCTTTCCTCAACTTTGAATCGGCAAAAATGCTTATACATTCCCTCATCATCTCCCGCCTAGACTACTGCAACATTCTCCTCTGTGGCCTTCCATCTAGCTCTCTCGCACCCCTACAATCTATCCTCAACTCTGCTGCCCGACTAATCCATCTCTCCCCCGTTACTCATCTGCATCTCCCCTCTGCCAGTCCCTGCACTGGCTCCCCATTGCTAGCGAATTCAGTTTAAAATACTAACCCACACATACAAGGCCGTCCACAATCGGTCCCCTCCCTACATCTCTGTGCTACTTCCCCGATACATCCCCACACGCAATCTTCGATCCTCACAGGACCTCCTTCTCTCCTCTCCTCTTCCCACACTTGCCTCCAGGATTTCTCCCGTGCATCCCCTATACTCTGGAACTCTCTACCCCAACATATCAGACTCTCACCTACAGTGGAATCCTTCAAAAGCAACCTGAAAACCCACCTCTTCAGACAAGCCTACGACTAGTGACACTGCTGCTTCTATACCGCCATGACCAGCTTCACCCTCGCCTACTGTCTCCATCCCCCACACCATGTAGATTGTAAGCCCTCATGGGCAGGGCCCTCTATCCTTCTGTACCAGTCTGTAACTTGTCTCGTTCATGCTTAAGGCTATTGCCTTATTATGTATGTGCACCACTTATGATATGTACAGCTATGGAATGAATGGCGCTCTAAAAATAAATAATAATAATATAATAATAATAATAATAATAACGGCAGGAAAGATTTAGAGGGGGATATCATAGGACATGTTAGTCCTAAGAAGGTTATGGATGGATCACTGGTAACTATCAAGGTAGACAAACTTGAAGGTACATTCAGTTTTATATGTGAAAACA
Source organism: Bufotes viridis (assembly GCA_033119425.1). Classification (NCBI taxonomy): domain Eukaryota; kingdom Metazoa; phylum Chordata; class Amphibia; order Anura; family Bufonidae; genus Bufotes; species Bufotes viridis. Next base: position 362,258,521 of record CM065590.1, read on the forward strand.
TGGTGACAGGTTCCCTTTAAAAAAATAGTTGGGGAAATTTTCTTGAAAATTTAAAAAATTTCTTCTAAATTTCTAACGTACTAAAAAAAACATTAAATGACATTTACAAAATGATGGCAACAAAAGTAGACATATGGGGAATGATGACTGATAACTATTTTATCAAGCATTACTATCTTAAAAGTAGAGAAATTCAAATTTAGAAAATTGTGAATCTTTCCCAAATTTTGGGTAAATTTGGGATTTTTCATAAATAAAGGCGGAATATATTGACTCAAATTTACTACTGTCATGAAGTAACATGTGTCGCGAGCAAACTGGCCCGGGGTAGAAGGGATTAAAAGATAGATTGCTACAGAGGGATCTGGATAGATTAGAGGCTAGAGAAGGGGCAGATGAGGTTTAACACTGATAAATGTAAGGTTATGCACATAGGAAGGAAAAATACATGTCACCAGTACATACTAAATGGTAAAACACTGGGCAACACTGACATGGAAAAGGACAAATGTCTTTTTTTAGACTAGAAAACTGTGTTACTACGTTACCAAATTAATCCCTTAGTTACCACTAATATGGACTTTACAGTAGTCTCTAAGGGCACTTAGCCTGAATTGCTAACCCAGGACAGTTAACCCCTTAGAAGCTGTGGTCAATAGAGAACACAGCATCTAAATAGGTTCAGATAGAGGGATCACACTCTACAGTCGTGGCCAAAAGTTTTGAGAATTACATAAATATTGGAAATTGGAAAAGTTGCTGCTTAAGTTTTTATAATAGCAATTTGCATATACTCCAGAATGTTATGAAGAGTGATCAGATGAATTGCACAGTCCTTCTTTGCCATGAAAATTAACTTAATCCCCAAAAAAACTTTCCACTGCATTTCATTGCTGTCATTAAAGGATCTGCTGAGATCATTTCAGTAATCGTCTTAACTCAGGTGAGAATGTTGACGAGCACAAGGCTGGAGATCATTATGTCAGGCTGATTGGGTTAAAATGGCAGACTTGACAGGTTAAAAGGAGGGTGATGCTTGAAATCATTTTTCTTCCATTGTTAACCATGGTGACCTGCAAAGAAACGCGTGCAACAATCATTGCGTTGCATAAAAATGGCTTCACAGGCAAGGATATTGTGGCTACTAAGATTGCACCTCAATCAACAATTTATAGGATCATCAAGAACTTCAAGGAAAGAGGTTCAATTCTTGTTAAGAAGGCTTCAGGGTGTCCAAGAAAGTCCAGCAAGCACCAGGATAGTCTCCTAAAGAGGATTCAGCTGCGGGATCAGAGTGCCATCAGTGCAGAGCTTGCTCAGGAATGGCAGCAGGCAGGTGTGAGCGCATCTGCACGCACAGTGAGGCAAAGACTTTTGAAAGATGGCCTGGTGTCAAGAAGGGCAGCAAAGAAGCCACTTCTCTCCAAAAAAAAACATCAGGTACAGATTGATCTTCTGCAGAAAGTATGGTGAATGGACTGCTGAGGACTGGGGCAAAGTCATATTCTCCGATGAAGCCTCTTTCCGATTGTTTGGGGCATCTGGAAAAAGGCTTGTCCGGAGAAGAAAAGGTGAGTGCTACCATCAGTCCTGTGTCATGCCAACAGTAAAGCATCCTGAGATCATTCATGTGTGGGGTTGCTTCTCATCCAAGGGAGTGGGCTCACTCGCAATTTTGCCCATTAACACAGCCATGAATAAAGAATGGTACCAAAACACCCTCCAACAGCAACTTCTTCCAACAATCCAACAACAGTTTGGTAAAGAACAATGCCTTTTACAGCACGATTGAGCACCGTGCCATAAGGCAAAAGTAATAACTAAGTGGCTCGGGGACCAAAACGTTGACAATTTGGGTCCATGGCCTGGAAACTGCCCAGATCTTAATCCCATTGAGAACTTATGGTCAATGCTCAAGAGGCGGGTGGACAAACAAAAACTCACTAAACAAACTCCAAGAAGTGATTATGAAAGAATGGGTTGCTATCAGTCAGGAACTGGCCCAGAAGTTGATTGAGAGCATGCCCAGTCGAATTGCAGAGGTCCTGAAAAAGAAGGGCCAACACTGCAAATACTGACTCTTTGCATAAATGTCATGTAATTGTCGATAAAAGCCTTTGAAACGTATGAAGTGCGTGTATTGTATTTCACTACATCACAGAAACAACTGAAACAAAGATCTAAAAGCAGTTTAGCAGCAAACTTTGTGAAAACTAATATTTGTAATTCTCAAAATTTTTGGCCACGACTCGCATCGGCATCCCCATTAATGAAATTGTGTGGTGCAAATGTCTTGACATGGCAGCCTGGTGCCTCCACAACTGTGCCCTGGCTGGACAATTGTGTACCTGGCCTTTGTTGGTGGCCAGTTGTGAATAACTGGCCTGATAACTGTGGAAATGATCCCTATTCCTGCTCCTGTGCCACATCCTCCTCCATCATCGCCAGAAGAGTTTTTTCAAGGAGACATAGAAGTGGGATAGTAACGCTGAGGACGGTGTCATTGGCACTGGCCATGTGGGTAGAGTACTCAAAACAGCGCAACACGGCACACATGTACCGCACGGAGGCCCACTCGTTGGTTAAGTGGTGCTGTTCCGCAGAGCAACTCAACCGCTGAAACTCCACTATTGCCTGCTGCTGCTCACACAGTCTCTCAAGCATGTGCAAGGGTTATCTGGCATGTGCCTGGGGAGTGGTTTTCCTCTCCCTGGTTGTGAGTGCAGGCAATTATAATCAAAAATTATTTTATGTTTGATGAAAAAATGTTATATACAGGTACGAGGAACAGCAATGGGGACGAAATTTGCGCCGTCTTACGCAAATCTGTTTATGGGACACTTTGAAAACATTTTTGGCCTTCTATCCCACCCTAACATTAAGTTCTATCGGAGATTCATAGACGACATTATTTTGGTCTGTGATAACACAGGAGCTCAAACTATTCATTAGTCACCGTAACTCCAACAGTTCACTCCAGAATTCCACCAAAATGAAGCCATTTTTCTTGATTTAGAAATCACCATTATCTCCAACACCATCACGACGAAAACACATTTTAAGAAAGTAGATTCGAACAGCTACCTCGATTACAATAGTTGTCATCATCAAAAATGGAAGAGAAACATCCCGTACAGTCAAATGAAACTTATCAGAAGGAACTGTACGGAGGATGAAACAGCGAGGTCACAACTTAATACCCTGAAAGCATACATAAAGGCTGAGTCACATGATGCACCGGCCATTAACAGCCATGCCATTAGTAGGCATGGCTGTGATGACTTCTAAGGGCACACAGCTTAAAAGCTGGTGTAATAAGTGGTATGCGGAAATGCCAATCATCTATTCTGGAGAAGTATTGGTTGGCTCACAGATGAGATAAATGTTAGTAGGGGGCGTGGCCAGATGTGGAGCTAGGATAACACTCAAAGAAACAGCGCCAGCAGGTACAGTCAGATAAAGCGGCACAAAGCACTCCTGGACCCCTAAAATCGCATCATAACGCGCCCCACAGTCGCTCCACACTCACCTCCTCATTATGGGCCGCACTAAGAAAAAAAAAAATCTAAGATGGTGCCCGCAACTCAAAATGATAGAAACGCTGAGAGAGATGGCACACGCTCAGAGCGCTCAGAAGCTTCCCTGCCCTCCTCAGTACACAGCTCCCCAGCCAGCAAGCAGCGTTTCCACTGTGATCGTGAGGAGCAGTATTATAATAAAGAACGTGCAGCACCTGTAATGAGCGGCTCATCAGAATGTATACAAGCACAGTCACAGTCTTCCCCCAGCAGAGACATGAATAGTCCACCAGTCACAGAATCTACACCAAGAAGCCTCGTCTGATTTAAAGCAGTCAATACATAAAGATATCACCAGTGCCTTCTCAGAACTGAAAAAAGATATAGCACAAATTGGGCACAGGACATCCCATATTGAAAATAAAATGGAGGAATTCACAATCGCACACAATCAATTAGTGGATGCGCATAATGAGGTATAGGAGGATATTTCGGCACTCAAACTTGAGTTAGCAGATTTGGAAGACCACTCAAGGCGTAACAATCTGAGGTTTAGGGGGATTCCCGAAAGTGTTAATGCGGACGCTCTGCAGGATTAACTGATTTTTTTGTAGTGCTCATCCCTTCAGCAGAACAAAGATTTGCTTATAGATCGAGCGCATTGCATACCCAAACCTAAAAATGCGCCAAACACAGCTCCCAGAGATGTCATCGCAAGACTTCATTTTTTTTTCATTTTAAGGAGAACATCACAAGAGCAGTTATAACAGCGCAAGATCTCCCAGAGCTTTTTAAAAAAGGTCTTGGTGTTCACAGATCTATCAGCTACCACCTTAAATAGACGAAGGGAATTCTCCACCAAAATCTTGAGAGACAATAACCTCGCCTACAAGTGGGGATATCCAGTGAAACTTATTGTCTCCAAAAATGGCACAATCCACATCCTGACATCACCGCGAGAAGTCCTAACACTACTGCAAAAATGGTCGTTGGAAACTTTGGATGAAGACACAAGTTCTCCAATAAAGAAGAGACCGCCGATGCTTTCTGAAAAATGGTAATAATTGATGAGACTATTGCGGGCTGCAGACATCTGGGGTCTTGTGAGTCAACCCTTTCTAGTTTCAGGTACCCAGACCAGCAAAGGAGCGACTAACTTCTTTGATCTCCCCCCTGCAATATACTGGATAAATAGAGGATCCAGTAGGTTCACTTAGAACCAGACATTTACTTACTCTACTGTTCTGTTACAGTTAGTTTTTAACTGTTATTTACCATTCTTTTTACCTTTTCACCCAAATTGCATTTTTTTTTACCTCTTCTTTTATTATTTAACAGTGACATTCGTATGTCTAATCCTTTGTATTTAGGTACTAATATGGTATTTACTATTTCTAGTATTAATACTTTCTAAAGGCCTTAATAGCCCGTTCAAAAGATCAATGTTTTGGAAGGAATCAAAACTATTAAAATCTGACATATGTGCCCAAGAGACCCATTTAAATAAAAGACTTTTAGACTGCATCATAGGAACTTTACTAATATTTTTACCGCTCCAGCCACAGGGAAGAAAAAAGGGGTAGCAATAGCGATTAAAAGTAACTTAGCTTTTCAACTCAAAGAAATAACAGACCAGCACGGAAAATATATTTTTCTTGTATGTAATAATAATAAAGCATATACATTAGTCACCATATATGCCCCTAATCACCAACAACTTCCTTTCATTAAAGATTTAATATCGAAGATATCCATCATTAAACAGGGGTCTTTACTTATTTGCGGAGATTTTAATTTATCCCTGTCACCCATCATGGAAAAAAATCCTCACATCCAGATTCTAGTCACTCGTCCCGATTTGCGCAACTTCTTCTACATGCCTCAGAGCATGACTACACATTTTATTCCTACCCACATAAAACATACTCAAGAATTGACCTCATTATAGTAGACAAATGGTTACTGCCAAATATCAAAATGGCCAGCATTGGTTCAATAATATGGTCGGACCATGCACCAGTATCATGCAAAATTTAAGAAGACTTTAATAACGACATTTATTCACCCTGGAGAATGAATAATTATTGACGCATCCTAACTATAAAAAACAAATGCAGGAGAATCTAAAAGGAATATTTTTACTTTAATTGTACTGCAGATGTCTCCCCAATTACTGTGTGGTGTGCAGAGTTTATAAGGGGGCAGCTGATAAAAATCGCTGCTCACAACAAGAAGATGAAAATTACTCTTACCGGTAATTGGATTTTCCATATTGCCTCCACAACAGCACCAGAAGGATATCCGCCTCCAGGGACAGGAAACAACGTGGAGACCCCAATTTAAAAGTCCCCTCCCCTTCACCTCCTCCAGTTAATAACCTAGGACAGTGATGGGCAACGTGCGGCTCTCCAGCTGTTGCTAAACTACAACTCCCACCATGCCCTGCAGTAGGCTGATAGCTATAGACAGGCTTTGCATGCTGGGAGTTGTAGTTCTGCAACATCTGGAGAGCCGCACGTTGCCCATCACTGACCTAGGACATGTCATTCATGTAGAAACTGAAAAAACTTTTATATGCATATGAACAGAATTTACAGTCAAACTATTACATATGGAAAAAACAAGGAAGAACAGACAAAAAAAGGGAGGGAAAAAAGTGGTGCCGTTGTGGAGGCAATATGGAAAATCCAATTACCGGTAAAAGTAATTTTCATCTTACCCATATGCATCCCCAACAGCAACAGCAGGAGGATTAATAGAGAAACTATCCTCTAGGGTGGGACAACAGCAGAGAGAACTTTGTCTCAGAGAGGTCCCTGTTATAGGCAACATACAGCTTGTAATGTTTAAAGGAGGAGGAAGGATTTGCCCAGGTCGTGGCTTTGCAGATCTGATCTAGAGATGCTGATGCTCTCTCCGCCCATGATGTGGAAACTGCTCTTGTGGAGTGGGCTTTCAGTCTACTGGGGATTTCAACCCCTTTCTGAGTGTAGATTTGGGAAATAGCCATTTTAATCCAGTGTGTAATCGTAGTCTTACTCGCCACCTGTCCTTTGTTCGGATCCTGAAATTGCATGAATAGGTCCGTCAGACTTCCAAAAGTGCTCAGTGGATTGTAGGTACTGTAACACACTTCTCCTAACATCCAAGAAATAAAATCTCGATTGAGAAGCGGAACTCTCTGGGGGACAGAAAGAGGGTAAGGATCCTGCTGACAGTGGAACTTTGAAAAAACTTTTTGAACAAACGCAGGGGAGTATTTGAAGATAATTCTATCCTCTAGGATGGTCAAGTAGGGGGCCTTACATGAGAAGGTCTGGATCTCTCCCACTGTTCTGGCTGTAGTGATGGCCACTGAGAAGGCTGTTTTAAGGGAGAGGAATCTAAGGGAGATTTCATCAATGGGTTCGAAGGGAGGATCCAGGAGGCCCGACAGAACTAGGTTTAGATCCCAAGGTGGCATTGAGGAACGAAATGGGGGTCTGATCCTTAAGGCCCCTTTAAAGAATCTTTTAATTAAATCTATCTCTGCTAATTTGAGATCAAGAAAAGACAAAATCTGTACCTGTAGACTACTTACTCTGAGGCCCATGTCTAGGCCGTTTTGCAAGAAACTCAGAATGATGGTAATATCTGGCGTCATGGACGGATCCCAGAGACTTCTGGAAAAATTCAAAAAGGCTTTCCAACTCTTACAGTAGATTTTTGATGTGACAGCTTTTTTTCTGCTCTTGAGCAGGGTATTAATTAAGGAGTTTGAGAAGCCTTTTTGTTTCAGGATGTCTCGTTCAATCCCAATGCCGAGAGGTTGAAGCGAGGGACATCCGGATGGGCTACCGGCCCCTGAGTCAGGAGGTCTGGGACATGTGGGAGATGCCAAAAATCTCCTTTGGATAGACGTAGAAGGATCAGGAACCAGAATCTTCTCGGCCACTGTGGGGCGATTAGAATCACCTGACAGTTTTTTTTCTATGATCTTCGTTAGACATCTGGAGATGAGAGGAACCGGGGGGGAGGCATATAGGAGGCCCCTTGGCCAAGAGGCAGAGAAAGCGTCCGCTAAAAGGGGACTGACCTGGTAGGACAGGGAGCAGAAGAGAGTAATTTTCTTGTTTTCCTTTGTCGCAATGAGGTCTAGAATCGGTGTTCCCCATCTTTCGCAGATTTGATCGAATACCTTTTCACTTAGAGACCATTCCCCATCTTTGAGTGTTTTCCTGCTGAAAAGTCTGCAAGAGCATTTGGTTCCCCTTTTAAGTGGGCCGCCGAGATGGAGAGAAGGTATTTCTCTGCTAAGACGAAAAAACGTTCCCACTACTCTGGCCAAAGGTTTGCTTCTTGTTCCCCCTTGTTTGTTGATATATGCCACTGTGATAATATTGTCTGATAGGATCTTTACGTTCTGGTTCTGGATTTTTGGGAGAAAACCCTTCAGTGCTTTGAGTACCGCCGAGAGTTCTTTTACGTTTGAGGAGGCTCTTAACAGAGGCAGGTCCCAGGAACCTTGTATCAACTCCTGATTGCAGTGTGCTCCCCATCCGGAGCCACTTGCGTCTGTGGTGATTACCGCCAGATCTTGTTCACGCCATGGCACTCCCCGGTCTCCATTTTTTTTGTATCAGCCACGAGAGGGGTCTTTACTCTTTGTGGGATTGTTATCCTTTTGTCCAGCGAGGATTGGTTTTTGTCCCATGAAGATAGGACTGGTATACTCTGGAGTGAGCTTGGGCCCATCGTACCGCTGGAATTGAGGCTTTTAAAAGACCCAGAACTGCCATGATTTCGCTTATTAAGGCTTTCTTTGCCTGTAGTAACCACTTTTATTTTGGTTACCAGTGCCGACTTTTTCCCTGGAGGAAGGAAGGATGACATCCTGCTGGAATCTAGCTGGATTCTTAAAAAAAAAAAAAAGTTTGGTTTGACAAGGGTCTAGATCTGATATTTCGGTATTTATTAACCAGCCTAAAGCAGATAGAGTTTCTTTTACGGTCATGATCTGATCGGACCTGTCGAGAGTCTGCTGCCAGGAGAAAGTCGTCTAAGGGATAAATAGGATTCCCTGTTGGTGGAAATGGCTTGAAATTTCTGCAGTCACCTTGGTGAATATCCTTGGCGCAGAGAAGAGCCCAAAAAGGAGTGTCTGAAACTGGTAGTGATGATCTTTTATGTAGATACATGTAGCTAGTCTTAGAAATTTCTGGTGATTGACGTGGATGGGGATGTGATAATATGCATCCGACAGATCTAACGTCACCATGAAGCAGCCGCCTGTCAATAGGTTTACCGTTGATTTTATGGTTTTCATTTAGAATTTTTTGTATGACACGAATTTGTTTAGATCTTTCAGGTTTATTATGGCTCTGTGTGCGCCGCTTGTTTTTTTTTACTAGAAATATCGGTAAATAAAATTCTTCCCTTACCTGAGACTGTGGTACCTGGATGAGCACTTCCTTCTGAACCAGCAGACTGATTTGAGATTCTAACAGCAGATGCCTGTCTGGTTTCAGGGTTTTGGTTATCATGAATCTGTTGGGTGGAAACAAGTCGAACTCTATTTTGAGGCCTGACTGAACTGGGTATAAGACCCAGGGGGAGGGAGATTTTTTATTTTTTTTTTTTGGGGGAAAAAAAATGCTTTAGTTGTCCCCCCTACGCACTTCTGGTGTCATTTGTTAGTAGGTTTGGTGGACTTGTCCTGGTTAAACAGGAATCCCCTACTCTTTCCTCTTGTGGATTGCCAGCGTGAGGAATTTTCTTCTTTCGCCTGGTCCTGTCTACCTCTTTTTTGTGTACGAAAAGACCGCCTCTGAAAAAAGTACTTTGATTCCATTGGAAAAAATGCGATTACACTTACCGGTAATTGTGTTTTTCCGACCCCACGACAGCACCCTAGAGAGATGGCTCCTCCTCCACGGACAGGAAACCTGTTAGCATAAAAAGGTGGAGCCACTCTCTCACCTCAGTGAGGGTTACAGAGTATGAGAGGGACTCCTTTCCTAGTTAGCTTAATATATATATATATATATATATATATATATTTTTTTTTGCCACACCACGTGAATATCACACAGAAAACATGCAAGGGAGGGAATAATGCGGGTGCTGTCGTGGGGTCGGAAAAACACAATTACCGGTAAGTGTAAATCGCATTTTTTCCCCTCCCCCACGACAGCACCCTAGAGAGAGATTACATCGAATTTAAGGGTGGGTGACAGCTTCTAAGACCTTTTTCCCAAAGAGCAGAGATAGAATCAAACTGTAGTCTGTAATGTTTATAGAAAGTGGAAGGAGATGACCAAGTGGCGGCTCTACAAATCTGTTCTATCGACACATTAGCTCTTTCAGCCCAGGAGGTAGACACTGCCCGAGTCGAATGAGCTTTGATTGAGACTGGAGAAGACATACCAGAATGAGAATAAGCCAAGGAGATCAACTCCCTAATCCACCGAGCAATAGTGCTTTTAGAGGCAGCATTACCTTTCTTAGCTCCCGCAAATAACACAAACAAGGATGAGGCTTTCCTCCAATCCTTGGATCTTTCCAGATACTGGATCATGCATCTTTTCACATCCAGGGTGTGCCACTGTCTTTCATTATCGTCTTTTGGATCTGGAAAAAAGACTGGTAAAACGATCTCTTGTGATTTGTTAACCTTTGAGGGAACTTTCGGGATGAATTTAGGATCTGGTTTTAATACTATCCTTTCTTTTCTGACAGACATATACGGGGAGTTGATAGATAATGCTTGTATCTCACTGACTCTTTTTGCCGTGGTAAGTGCTACCAAAAAAACTAATTTCAAGGTCAGTAACTTAATAGAGATTGACTCTAAGGGTTCAAATGGGGCTACGGTTAGAGCTTTTAATACTAGATTCAAGTCCCAAGGTGGGAATCTAGGTCCCCTGACTGGTTGGATTCTGTCAACTGCCTTGAAAAATCTGCAAATCCATGGATCTAAGGCTAAACTTCTACCTGCCAATACTGATAAAGCAGATACTTGAACCTTCAATGTACTCTTAGCTAATCCCAAAGAAAGGCCCTTCTGAAGGAATTCTAACACCTTTATCACTGGGACTCCCTCTGGCCAAACCTCTAAGTCAAGATTAGAAAAAGAAAAATTTCTTCCATATCTTAGCATAAATAGTGTTGGTTACTGATTTTCTACTCCTTAATAGGGTGGAGATTAGTTTTTCTGAGAAACCTTTCTTTAGCAAGAAAACCCTTTCGATTTTCATGCCGTAAGATGTAATGTTCTTAGATTCGGATGGTATACTGGGCCCTGGGACAACAGTGATGGCATCTCCGGAAGAATCCAGGGGTCTTCCACTGACATTTTCCTCAACAGCGAGAACCAGGCCCTTTTTGGCCAAAATGGGGCAACTACTATCATCTCTGCCCCCTCCTCCTTTATCTTCTTCAGAACTCGAGTAAGTAACTGGAGAGGAGGGAAGGCGTAAGCCAATCGGAAATTCCATTTTAGAAGGAATGCATCCACTCCATAGGGGTATTCGCCCGGATCTAGAGAGCAGAATCTTTTTACCTTCCTGTTTTTCTTTGTGGCAAATAAATCTATGTCTGGAACTCCCCACAGATCCGTAATCATCTTGAATACTTCCTGATTCAACGACCATTCTCCTTGTTTTAGCTCGACCCTGCTCAGAAAATCTGCCTGAGTATTTTCTTTTCCTTTTATATGCAGAGCTGAAATATGTATTACTTGATTTTCGAATTCCGTAAATATCAACTCTGCTTCCTTCATCAAAGAGTGGGATCTCGTGCCACCTTGACGATTTAGATATGATACGACTGTTCGATTGTCTGACATGATTCTTACGTGTTCGTGACGAATTTATGGCAGGGCTGCCCAAAGAGCTAACAACACTGCTCGCATTTCCTTCTTGTTTGAAGAGAACGAACTCTGTCCCTTTGTCCAGGACCCCTGGAATAGCTGACCCTGAAAGTGGGCTCCCCACCCCCAGGGACTGGCATCCGTCGTGACTATCATTGGATCTGGGCATTTCCAAAGCATCCCTCTTTCGAGATTCCGCTTCTCTTTCCACCAGCTGAGAGAATCCAGCGTCTTCCTTGATATTTTTATTTTTACATCTAAGGCTTTCCTTGCCTCTTCTGATGTGCTCAGGATCTCTCTCTGCAGTTCTCTTGAATGGAACTGCGCCCACTGTACAGCTGGAATACAAGCTGTCATCATCCCTAACAAAGACATTGCCTTCCTGATCGTCACTACCGGCTGATCCTGTACCTTTTGTACCTCTGCCTTTAACCTTTCTATTTTTTCTTTCGGTAAAAAGGTTCTTTGGCATAAAGAATCGAGATGGAGACCTAGAAATGTCTGCCTTGTTTTTGGCTCTAACCTTGATTTTTTTAGGTTTATAATCCAACCTAGATTCTTTAAAATCTGGACTACCTTGTGGACTGACTCCTGACATTCTTCCCGAGAATCCCCTATTATTAAAAGATCGTCCAGGTAAGGAAGAAATAATATATTCTGGCTGCGTATGAAGGAAGCCACCTCCGCCATTACCTTTGTGAAGATTCTCGGGCTATGGATAAACCGAAGGGCATCGCCCGAAACTGGAAGTGACCGATCTGGTCTTCCTTCATAAGCGCCAGTCTGAGGAATCTCTGGAAGAAAGGATGTACAGGAATGTGGAGATAGGCATCCTTCAGATCTACTACAGCCATGAAACACCCCTGAGAAAGAAGCAAAATAGTCGATTTTATTGTTTCCATCTTGAATTTTTTTATTTGCACTGCTTTGTTTAACTTTTTTAAATTTATTATCGGGCGGTATGACCCATCCGGTTTTCCTACTAAGAAAAGTGTCGAGTAAAACCCTTCTCTTTCTTCCTGTACCGGTACTTGAGTAAGCACTTTCTTCTGAAGCAGAAGATCTACCTCCGCTCTTAATTTTGGTGATTCTTTTGTCGTGATAAATCTTTTCGGAAATGCCCCTTTGAAGCCTATTTTTAAACCTTCCTCTATAATTTTCTTTATCCAGGGCCCCGCCACTTTCTCCCAGGCTGGAAGGAAAAAACTTAATCTTCCTCCCACCTGAAGACTGGCGTCATTGTTTTGAGGATTTGTCTTGTTGAGAGGAGGATTTCCTAAAAATAAATCCTTTTCCACCTGACGCTCTGTTTCTGGTGTACTGTTCTCTCTCGCCCCTTTGTCTTCTTGCCTGATAAGCGTTGGGACCACGAAAGGACCTACGATAATTTTTAAATTGAGGAAATGAAAAAGTCTGAGGTAATTTCTTTTTCTTGTCGGCCGCTTTCTCTAACAAGGAATCCGTAATTCCGTACCAAATAAAAATTGACCCTTAACAATTTATCTGTGTCACTAACCGGAAACAAAAATCTTTTATCTCCTTCCTCATCTGATGAAGATGAGTTAGTTGATACTTCCCCCTCCTCCGTATCATTACTGCACCTTGAAGAAACTGAATCCGACTCCACTCGCTCCTCTTTCTTAGATTTTTTTTAGAGGATTTTAAAGATTCTTTCACCTCTGACCTAATCAGGGCTTTAATATCCTTCATAAAGGTCGGAGACTCCTCCGCAAGTGTTTTTTCTATACACTGTTGACATAATTTTTTTGCGTAGGATGAGGATAAAGAACATTTGCATAAGGCACATTCTTTATTTTTCCTCTTCGCCACCACCTTTTTAGGTGGCATCTAGGGAAAAAAAATCAGATAACGTACAATCAGATAATATATTCACCCAAATTTTTTTTTCCCACACTTACTCCTCCAGAAGGGGAATTACCGGAGACTGCTTTTCTCCTTCCAACTCCTCCAATCTCTTTTCCTCCTCCATGGAAACTTAATTCACCGGCACCTGTGCCCCAATCTCAGAGGAAGAAACCAGGAGGCTTTTAAAATCCTTACAGTATCTCTCTTTTGAGAGCTAAACTGCACTTTAACATAGCGGGACCCACCAGAAAAACGTAAACCCAGCAGAGCAAAAATACCAGATTGCAGAGTAGCGGTCCAATCTTCCCCAGAGCTACCGATACTTCGGCGTTCTTGATACCCGGCTGGCTTTATTTCCTGTTCCCCGGCCGGAAAGGCTGACCTGGATGACGTCACCGCGCCCCGCTCCGTTCTCGCGCGATCTCGGCCGGCCGTCTAGAAGAATGGGAGACGCCGGCCGCGCGCGTATCTACAGGAGAGGACTCCTTTGAGCCTTCCTTACCCCCTCTGCGTCTTCACATAGTAGCCAAGCCGCTACCGCCTGCAAGAGGGATCCCACCGTGGTCACACTCCTTTGAGGGACCAACGATCCTCAGCCTCTGGACGGGGACTTCACCTTACAAACAGGCTTTCCATCAGCTGGTAAGAAAAAAACTGAACCCTGACCCCCAGGCTTTCCTGGTGCTTGCTGGTCAAGGGTTCCCTGTAGGAGAAAAAACTAACAGGTCTCCTCTCCAAGGACAGGAAACCTCACTGAGGTGAGAGAGTGGCTCCACCTTTTTATGCTAACAGGTTTCCTGTCCGTGGAGGAGGAGCCATCTCTCTAGGGTGCTGTCGTGGGGGAGGGGAAAAACTTTCCTTCCTATCAGAGGCTTTTAATAAAGAGTCAGTATCTTCTATGGAACACAGCGGGCGACCTGACTTGTCCTTAGAAGAGGTAGAGACCGAGTCATCGGACAACTCCCCTTCGTCTAAGTCTGAGTCCTCCTGTAAAGCAGACTGAGGGTCAGAGGCAGAAGTGGACGGTCTCTGGGGAAGGTCTGAAAGCCTGGAGTCCATTGCAGAGCTGACTTCCTCTTTTATCAAGGTCATTACATTTTCTATTAAGGATGGGCTTCCAACTGAGACTACTTTCTCCGTGCACCTGACACACTACTGTTTTGTAGGAAGAGGCTAGTAGCTTCTTACAAATGGCACATTTTTTGGTCTTTTGTGATGGTCCTGAAGACCTGGACGCTGCCTTGCCCTGAAACAACAGAGGGACCTAGCAAGTATAGGATCCCAGAACCTGGACAGAACCATCTCCAAAAAAGGCCACCACAGCAGAAGCAAACAGACTAACACCCTGTGTTCCTGAACTAAAAGTAGGAGGAAAGCGTATTCTTAACGGGCCGGGAACCCTTGGAGGATCGGAGGTCTTCTTCCCCACATCCACATCTGACGCGTTCTGCTCACCCTTGCTGCCATGCGTGCACGCAGTCAGCGAATATGTACACAGGTGTTTCTTTTAAACTTTCGCGCCAAATTACTTCCGGGTTTCCTGGTCACGTGGCTTCCCATGTGAAGCGTCACGTGACCGGAGCAGCTCAGTGTGCCAGAAACAGCCGGAACTGAAGTGAAGGCCCGGCCCTGGCCCCTTCTCCATGTGGGATCCAATCATCTTGCCTGCTGGCATACAGTATGTGGCAAAGCCCGGGATTGCCTGCACCGCGGGACTTGCATCCTAAGCGCACTCCCCCGACCAGCACAATAAGCAGCAAAATCCCAGAGACATAGCAAATGTGTTCGCCTCCTACTAATCCTCACTTTATAATTTAAAAGGATGATCCCTCCACCCCAAAACCAACTAGTGATAGGATCATGACATTTCTAAAGGCAAATTTCACTTCCAGAAATAGCAAAGAAACAATTAATAGGCTTAAATAAACCTATAGAACCACAGGAGGCATTTAAAGTGATAAAAATGGCAAAAAATAATAAATCTCCCGGACCCGACAATCTATTTTAAAACCTGCTATGACATTCTCGCCCCTCGTATACTAACAACCTTTCAGCAGATTTTCAATACAGCGAATATCCCTGGGGAAATGTTACAAGTGACTACCATTCCTCTCCCCAAACCAGGAAAATCTCCGGACCTACCAAGCAATTTTAGGTCCATCTCCTTATTAAGCTCAGATCTTAAAATATATTCCAAGATTCTAGCTAATAGAATCTCTGGCATTGTCCCTAATCTTATTAATAAAGACCAATTTGGCTTCATTAAATCTAGGCAAACTATAGACGCAACTAGGAGAATAATTGATCTTATTCATGTGGCGGAAACTGGTCACATACAATGGGGATATTTGTTTGAACTCCTTTCTAAATATGGGTTCAATGGTAGCATTTTAAATGCGATCAAGTTTCTGTACTCCCAACGCTCAGCATCAGAATACATCTCTGGAATGATGTCTGACAGGTTCTCAACAAGTAACATGACAGGGGTGCCCCTTGTCCTCTATAATTTTTACACTTGTAATAGAACCGCTTGCCTCAAAAATCAGAACGCATCCATTAATATCTGGAATTAGTGTTGGTGATCATAACCATTTGTTTGCCGATGACATAATACTAGCACTTACAGATCCCCTTAACTCCTTACCAGCAGCTATGCAAGTGTTAGATAGATTTATATCAGTCTCATATTATAAACTAAACGTCACTAAATGCCAAATCTTAAATCTGGGATTAAATTAATCAGTAACCACCCAACAGAGTTATGTACCCCCTTCAGTGGGATAACCAATATATCACCCATCTACCTCAAACCTCCTCTCAGCTAACTATACGCCTTTAAGGGAGAAAATAAAAATGGAGCTACCGTATTTTTCGTCCTATAAGACGCACCTAGGTTTTAGAGGTGAACAATAAGAAAAAAATATTTTTCATAAGCCCCAAGATCAGACCAGCAGTCAGAACCACAATGTTAATCAGACCTCAGCTCACAGCCCCTATAGAGATGCCCAATGTTAATAAGACCCCAGCAAGACCTCCGATCAGACCCCAATGTGAATGACCCTCAATCAGACCTCAGATAAGAGCCCCATGCCTCTCATCAGCCCCCATTGCCTCCCTCTTAGCAGCCCCCATATGTGCCCCAAGCCTCTTAGCAGCCACCATATGAGCCCGCATGCCTATGTGCAGCCACCATATGAGCCCGCATGCCTATGTGCAGCCACCATATGAGCCCGCATGCCTATGTGCAGCCACCATATGTGCCCCCATGCCTCTTATTAGCCCCTATATGTGCCCCCATGCCACAGAAAACTTAAAATAAAAAAATCACTTACCTCTCCTGCTTTGGGCACCGACGCTCCTCACCTACATCGCGATCCTCCTTCTCCTGCTGTCGGCTGTGTTGTGAAGGCTGCAAACAGAGCGAGATCACAGAGCAGCCCTGCACAGCCGACGGCCAGGAAGCGGTGAGTACAGAGACTTCACCGCTTCCCGATCCTCCGGTACTAATGAGCGCTTCCATAATGGAAGCGCTTCATTAGTATTGTCCCCATGAGACGCAGGCATGCCCCCCTCACGTTTGGGAGGAAAAAAATGCATCTTATGGGGCAAAAAATATGGCAATTAGAATGCAAAAACATGAGATCTCTTGGACAGGTAGAATCGCCTCAATTAAAATGTTTATTCTGCCTCAGATATTATACTTGTTCCGTAATCTACAGATACCCTTTCCTATGAAAATATTAAAGGAACTGTGATCTATGATATCTAAATATATATGGTTAGACAAACACTCAAGAGTTCAAGCCAAAGTACTATACGTATCTCTCTCCAGAGGGGGGTTCGGGTGCCCATCTATTGTAAGATATTATAGAGCCTGCATATTTGAGCAGCTTAGATTTCTATGGAAGAGTGAGGAGGAGAACAGGCTATGGATCGCAATTGAAAAGCATATAATTGGAATATCTTAAACATCCTCATTCTTTTACTTTCATTCGATGACAGAACAAAAGCATAAAATACACCTCTCTCCTACAATTGATGCGGCTTTAGAATTATGGAACTTATTAACAACCAAATTGAAAATCATCAATGTGGATTTCTATAAGGCCCACCCGGTGAGCAGGTGTAATTACACCCAAGCCATCCCATTCATTTAAATGGGACTGATTGCTCCATATAACTTGGACAACCCCTTTAACAACCAACCCGGCTCTGCTACATCTACCTACTGTAGGAAAAAAAAAAACGGTGAAATGTACATTGTGCTTGTAGGTGATGTGTGTGGGCTCACTGTGGCTGCAGCAGAGAGCCAATTGCAGACTGGTTGCATAAGCGAGTGTGGAAATCCCTGGGGTAAAGCAGGTTACATGCTGCAGTCACCACGGGAAGTGCTCCGGACAGCCTGTATTTACATCCTACAGTAGGTGGATCTACAGTATAAATGTACACACACCTACGCTGCCAGTACAAGCATTACCGCCTGCCTGACAGCAAGCTCAAAAGCGCAAGTATACTGTATGAATGCAAAAGCAGCTCCATGTGTCATCTGCTGTTTACAAACTCTAATTGCACCCTGAATTTTCTCACTTTCACCAAGTCGCGATTCAGTAGTAACACTATGCAAAAACAATGTTCGCTAGCGCTGCTACATCTGTAATACATGTTGGAGATGTTCTGAACCCAAGGCCAACATGATTCATGTATCGTAGAACTGTAGAGATTAAAAAACTCTTTGGTTAGCCATCAATAACCTATTGACCCAGGTTTGTGGAAATACAATTGTTTTCTCAGCACAGCAAGCTCTTTTGTCAGTAGACTTAGATTCCTTCTCATACGAGATCAGAACGGTGATCATTCGCGTAATCTGTCAGATTAAAAATAGCTAGCTACTGGAAAAAACCAAACCCTCCCCCATTTGCTGAAATCATAGGAATGATTAATGAGAATGGCTTGTTGGAGAAACGAATAGCTTCTTCCATGAATAAAACACCCCAGTTCATTAAGAAATGGAATGTATGGCTTAAAGGGAACCTGCCATCAACTTTATGTTGCCCATACTAATGGCAGAATAAAGTAGAGACAGGTGAGTTGACTTGAGCGGTCTGTCATTTATTAGTTAAAAGTAAGTGGTTGCGGAGAAACAAAATCACAATTATTGCAGACTGGGCGTAGAAAAGAGTCAGGGCCACTAGAGAACAGTCATGGTTGTTTAGGAACTCTTGCTCTCCCTGCCCACCTGCTGATGACAGTCTTCTACCTAGTTTTCTCCCTTTCTCTCTAGGAGAGAACTGCCAGTAATTAGCAGATGGATTGGGAGAGCAGGAGATGAACAACCATGACTCTTCTCACGTTGACTCTTTTCAAGGCCTGTGCAGCAATGTTTATGATGCTGGTTCTCGGCAACAACTTACTTTTAGCTCATGAGTGACACCACTGAAATCAGCATTTCTGTCACTAATTTATGCTGCCCTCAGTGAGATCAGCATAAAGTTGATGACAGGTTCCCTTTAATTTCTCCTTGAATAAAATATCTCTACAATACTGAGATGTGTATGAACAAGGTTGGCTATTGATAAGAACTAAACTTATGCTTATGTCACCTATTTTTGTTTTCCCACTTTTTAATTTTCATTCTCGTTACTTTTTTTTTTCTCAGTTAATATTGTTTTATATACCTAGGGATTATATTTCAATTTCATATGGCTAGGATGTCCACTGACAAAGTTTATATGCTCATGTGTTCTATATATGATGGACAATGCAACTCTGTTTAAACATAAGACAACTTTATTGATTGATTGATAAATCAATAAAAAATATTTTTCAAAAAAATTATGAGATAAATGTTAGTAATGGGTATACACTATGATTGGATATTGATTTTAGTCATTCTTACCTGATATGATATTTAAATCTTTAAGTCATTGATTTAATGGATTCAGAAAGGCTCGTTATATGCAGAAACATTGCTTTTTTTTTTGTACATAATGGATATTTAAAAAGGAAGAAGGTGCTGGCTTTTTTTTCTATTTATACTACAAAACACTGTCACTCGAGGCCAACTGCTATCCTGTGCACTCTATTGTTCTTTGCTGTGGCTGCTGCTTACTCATTGCTCCTGCCGCCAAAGACACCTTCTCAGTCTTTCTGCCGTGCTTTATATGTTAAACGGGTCTAGTGGAGCTTTAAAGGGGTTTTCTGAGATCTTTTTACTGATGACCTATCCTCTATAGCAGGGGTGCACAACCTGCGGCCTCCAGATCCATGGTTTGCGGCCCCCGTCCTGCTGGGAAGAAACACAGCTGATTGTGCAATCAGCTGTGTTTCTGCCCGAAGCGCCACACAATTGCAGGATTACAGCTCCTGCTCCCACACTGTAGAAGGAGCAGGATGGGTCCCCGGCTATCAGAGACAGCAGAAGACCCGAAGAGAAGGTATAAGCAGTGTATCAGCGCTTCTGCCTTCTCCTCACACAGGTGAGCGCCGCACTGTGCAGGGTGGACCTGGCGATCATGTGATCGCCGGGTGTCAGGGGCAGACGACTACAAAGCCTTACCAGCTCTGCGTTGTACAAAGCCTCGCCAGGAGGCTGATTTTCCCTGTAACTGGGGCTCCTTTGGATTCTCCAGTTACAGTGGAAATAGTGCAAAAAAAAAGTATGTGTCCCCAAAGGTCATTTATGAACCTTTTGGGGGACAAATTATGTGGCAAATATAAATATTAAAAGTTTAAAAAAAAAATTGAAAACCGAAAAAAATAAAAATAAAAAAAGTGCAAAAAAGTCAGTGTCTCACAGAGGTCTTTTATATTTTCTTTTCCTTTTTTTTTTCCTCAATATATTTTTGCAGCACTGTATGTCTCATACAGTGCTGCAAAAATATATTGAGAAAAAAAAAGGAAAAGAAAATTTTAGCAAAAAGAAATAAATTACAAGTAAAAGAAAACTATAAAAAGGAAAAAGTGCAAAATAAAATTGTTCACAGTCATATTATATGAGGAAAATACATTTTAAAAATAATAAAGTGATGATAAAACTTAATACAAAATAAAATACAAATAAAGAAAAAAGAAAAATGTGCAAAAAAAAAAAACTGCCTTTTTGTAGCAGATATATATATGCCCACACCAACCAAAACCATTACAATTATCACCCCATTCATGTGAAACGATACATATTGTATAATAAAATGATCCAACACGTATAGGAAACAAATTATACTAATTTGCATATTTAAAGAATGAGCTATATAGTTTGAATAAAAATGACTAAAAAAAAAAAATTGTACAGTTTTCCCCTAATAAAACTACAAAAAAATATATTAAAAAGCCCTGTGTAATGTAATAAAAAGCTGCAAAAGTTATTTTGGTAGTCCAAGTGTTTCAACCATGTGTGCTAGATCACAAAAAAGTGACTGGTCATTAAGGCCGTTTCAGGCCGGGTCATTAAAGGGTTAAGTGCGTTCCTGGTTAGTAAGGCCTCATACACATAACCGTTCCTTTTCTTTTGGTCAGCAGGACTCCAGCCACGTGTGTTCTGCATTTTGCATGCTCCGATTCGCTCCCTTGCCCTGCGTTGGGTCGCACAGGGCAAGGGCTTTTTATTTACAATAACACACTTCCGCCCAGCAATGTGTTTTCGGTGATGTCACCTGCTCTGATGGACCGGCTATAGCGCTGCTGTTTTACAGGCTAAGGCAGCGCTTAAGCCCGCCCATCAGTGTTGGTGACGTCACCGGGCTCACTGCTGGGCGGAAGCCTCCACCTGGCAGTCCTAAGGAGAGCTCAGTTCTTCACCGGAACTCCTGAAAATGCCTTTTTTCTGCGCTGAACTGCTCCGATGCTCAAGTCAGGGGGGCTGCCTGGGTGAAAATGGGGATATGTCCGGGTTCAGTTCTGAACCCAGACAACCCCTTTAACTTTTTTTTGCGGCCCCTTAAAATAGTGCGATGTGATAATGCGGTCCACAGACCAAAAAGGTTGTGCACCCCTGCTCTATAGATTCTCAGTATTTGATCAGTGGGGGTCCACACACTGGACCCCTGCCAATCAGTTGTTTGAGAAGGCACCAGCGTTCGCAGTAACACCATGGCCTTCTCAGAGCTTTCCCTAGGCCGTGTGAGGTCATGTTCAAAGGTCACGTGGCCTAGCCACTAAAGTGAATGTGGTTGAGCCGCTATCAAATCGACTGAACTTTGCAACTAGCTTCACTGTTGCCTGTACAGATTGGGCAGTGGTGTCCTACTGGTTTGTGTCCAGCTGCCTCCAATCAACCCTGTCACTTTCTGGCTTTTGCGGCTTCATTCAGGCCTTAAAGGGGTTGTCTGGTTTCAGAAGGAAACCTGACAACTTTCAGGATGCGTATGCATATAGAACTAGTAAGTACCTACCTGGCAGATCCTAGACTGCAAGGCTGGTGCTTTTGGCCAGGCTCTTTTTAGGATATCCGACAGACCCCATTTTACTTAATAGAGCTGGCGGACTTTTTGTCCGCATCAGGCAGGCTGTTCTCTGCCGAAACAGCCCGCCGGAATTTAAACCAGAGATTAAACGACAGTAGCCTTACTCTGCTGCAGCAGCGACATCAAGTCAACATCACCTGACTGCTGCAGCCAATCACTAGTCCACTGCTGTCAATAACATTAACCCTGGGTTCACACCTGAGCGTTTCTGAGACGCGCGTTTTTGTCGCGCGTATTACAGTGCGTTTTTGCAAATAGGAAACGCGCATCATACGCGCGTTCATGACTCTGGAGACCAATTGAAAAAGGCATATCTAGACTTTAAAGCGTGTTAAACGCGCGTTTTACGCGTGTTAAACGCGCGTTCCAATTGAAGTCTATGGGTGCAAACGTGCGACAAAACGCCCCAAAGAAGCTCAAGAACTTCTTTGAGCGTAGGGCGTTTTACAGCGCCTTCAAACGCGCTGTAAAACGTTCAGGTGAGAACCATGTCCATAGGGAAACATGAGTTTTCTCCTGTTGAGCGTTTTACAGCGCGTTCGAACGCGCTGTAAAACGCACAAGTGTGAACTGAGGGTAACAGCTCGGTACAAGACAAAAAGTACTAACCTCTATTTCAGCTATCTTGTCATCGGCAATTTTTTGTTTATGAAGTAGCTGACTGTGAACTTTTTCTTTAGTTTGAAGAACAAACCTAAAAAGAAGCAGCTTATGTCAAAAGGCATTCCGTGATATGCAATTCCAAATAGTTAATTGCTCATAGGATTCTTGTAAAAAGTTTAACATGCATCTATGAAATTATCACAAATATATTATTGCATATTGTGTTCACTTTATGGCTACTTTAGGAAACTTAAAGGATATGTACGAATTTGGGGGCAATTTTTTTTTTTATTATTGCACTGTACTTATTTTGAGCTAAAATCACTTTTTTGTGCACATAGCTGAGATGCTTTATTAATATATATATATATATATATATATATATATATATATATATATAGCGCCCCATCATTTTCCGTAGCGCTGTACAAAGTACGAACATACAAAAGTGGTTAGAATAACACACTGTACAATTGAGACCGAGTAATTCATGACAGATACATACCAATGATATGAGATTTGAAGAGGACACCAATATTGGTAATATGAGTAATATATCAGAAACTGAATACAATAGGAGGAGGTCCCTGTCCTTGCGGGCTTACAATCTAGAAGGTAGGGGGTGGAAACAAAAGGGGAGTAAGAGAAGGTGTCAGCAGATGAGGGAGTGAGCCCCGACATGCAGCTATAACAAATTATAGGCTTATCTGAATAGGTGAGTCTTGAGGGTGCGTTTAAAAATGTCCAGACTTTGAGCATGACCGATAGGCTGTGGGAGAGGATTCCAAAGTAGAGGTGACGCCCGTGAGAAGTCCTGAATGCGAGAATGAGAGGAGGTGACCAAGCTGGGATCCTGGGAGGAGCGAAGCAGCCTGTGGATTTTCCGTCTTTTCTGTAATCTGGGGAGCAGACGGGCTCCTTATCTCTGCTCTCTGACATTGTAAACACTCATTATAACTCAGCTTTTATCCATCTTACTGATAAAAATGTGGCTTAAATAAGTGTTTATGACCCCTTAGTAGTTTAGAGATTAGGTTCATTGGCACAAAGTGTAAGTACCAGTTAGGGATGTCCCGATACCGATACCAGTATCGGTACCGGGACTGATACCGGCATTTTCACGAGTACTTGTACTCGTGAAAATGCTGCAGATACCGGAAGTTCCGGTCCGGCAGCTCCTATACACTATTGAAGTAAACCTAACCTCTATTAATGTGGCCGGAATTACTAACTATTAATGCGCAGTCTCCCTCAGGTCAGGCGCTCAGTCCCTCCATGCTCCTCCTGCCCCGCCTGCCTTCTTCATTCATAAAAGTGGGCGGAGCGGGCAGGCGGGACATGAGGCGCATGGAGGAACTGAGAGCTCATGCTGCCCGATTCCTCCAAGCACCTCACGTCCGTCCTGCGCGCTCCGCCCACTTTATGAATGTAGGAGGCGCGCGGGGCAGGAGTAGCATGGTGGGACTGAGCGCCTAACCTGAGGAGACTGCGCATCAATAGTTAGTCATTCCGGCCACATTAATAGAGATTAAGTTTACGTCAATAGTGTATAGGAGCTGCGGGGCCGGTGTATGAAAGAGTCAAGCTACACCGGCCCCTGCGAGTGTAAACTGCCCCCCCCACACACACTATGATGGCACTTATGGGGGTCTGTGGATGACACTAATGGGGGATCTGTGGATGGCACTTATATAGCATAATATGCTATATATGTGTCATCCACATAGCCCCCTGACAGTGTCATCCAGAGATCCCCCATTACAGTGTCATCCAGAGATCCCCCATTACAGTGTCATCCAGAGATCCCCCATTACAGTGTCATCCAGAGATCCCCCATTACAGTGTCATCCAGAGATCCCCCATTACAGTGTCATCCAGAGATCCCCCATTACAGTGTCATCCAGAGATCCCCATTACAGTGTCATCCAGAGATCCCCATTACAGTGTCATCCAGAGATCCCCATTACAGTGTCATCCAGACATCCCCCATTACAGTGTCATCCAGACATCCCCCATTACAGTGTCATCCAGACATCCCCCATTACAGTGTCATCCAGACATCCCCCATTACAGTGTCATCCAGACATCCCCCATTACAGTGTCATCCACAGACATCCCCATTACAGTGTCATCCACAGCGCCCCCATAACAGTGTCATCCACAGCGCCCCCATTACAGTATCATCCACAGATCCCCCCATAACAGTGACATCCACAGATCCCCCCATAACAGTGACATCCACAGATCCCCCCATAACAGTGACATCCACAGATCCCCCCATAACAGTGACATCCACAGATCCCCCCATAACAGTGACATCCACAGATCCCCCATAACAGTGACATCCACAGATCCCCCATAACAGTGACATCCACAGATCCCCCATAACAGTGACATCCACAGATCCCCCATAACAGTGACATCCACAGATCCCCCATAACAGTGACATCCACAGATCCCCCATAACAGTGACATCCACAGATCCCCCATAACAGTGACATCCACAGATCCCCCCATAATAGTGTCACCCACAGATCCCCCATAACAGTGACATCCACAGATCCCCCATAACAGTGACATCCACAGATAACCCCATAACAGATCCCCCTGGTGGCACATTGGTTGGAAAACACTATTATATTCCCATTTATTAATTTATTAACACTTGTACAAAGGAAAAGAAAAGCCGTTGTCCATAGCAACCAAATTGCAGCTTTAATTTTTTTCATTGCTATCAGCAACTGCGCCGCTGTTTATTCGAGGTATCGGTAATTGGTATCGGTGAGTACTTAAATAAAAGTATCGGTACTCGGTCTTAAAAAAATGGTATCGGGACATCCCTAGTACCAGTCACACAGACCAGACCACACTGGCCCTCTGCACTGCCCCCTTCTTCCAGTCCCTGCATTGTTTACATCAGACAGCGTATGGGCATGATCACATGGACGGCTCCAGTTATTGACTGGTTTCACCAGTGACATGCAGTTTGTGGCCACATCACCACTGAAGCCAGTCATTGGTTGAAGCGAGACACGTGACCATGCACCACCAGTTGCACAGTATGGGGACTGGAAGACAGCAGAGGCATAGTGGAGGACCGGGGCGGCATGCAGCAGGTAAGTATGAATCTTATGTTTTAGGAGGCATGCAGTGGGCTTTTTCTAAAAACCCAAAAATAAAACAAAAAAAAAAACACCACAATCTGTGGCCTATTACTCTGAGCTTTAAGTGTCAAAAATTGATTATGAAAATGTAGAAATGGGAAAGTATTTAGCAAGTATTAGTCTGCCAACGCTGACTGAGGGTCAGAAGGAGTTTAATTCCCCAAATACCATCAATTTAGCACAACTACTCCCCAGGATCAGATGGCCTCCCATTTTAATTTTATAGACAATATGGATTGGTTATCCTCCCCTATTTGCTAAAGACTTTATGCAAGTCAATGGAGCTAGGCCGTTTGCCTCCCTCATTATAAGACGCCATCATAACTATTACTGAAAAAGTGTAACGATCCCCTGAAACTGAAGTTATAGACTAATGTTAATATTAAATATGGACACAAAAATCTTTACTAAGGCGCTAGTAAATAGGTAAAAGCATTTTTGGGGAACTGATCCATCCTGATTAAAGTGGATTCATTCTTAAAGGCCTATTCACTCGACAATAGGCCGTCCATGCCGGTGTTGCGGACTGCAAATTGTGGATCTACGTATTGTGGTGTAGACCATTCACATTACTCAATATATGGCAAAACACAGGACATGTCCTATCTTTTGCGGTACAGAGGCACACACCAAAAAGGCGGCAGAAGCAATTCAGAGTCTTTCTGATCTGTGCCTATGCGCCATATCTTGCAGACTGCAGAACCATTCAAGTCAATGGGCCCGCCTCTGTGATACAGGATTCACATGGCCGATGCCTGTATAATTAGGAACTGCCATATGCGGTCCGCAGTAGGGGCCACATACTGCCTACGGTTGTGTGAATGAGCCCTATAAGAGATACAAAAATTAACATTCTTCCAGTCTTCATTAATGTTCAATCAGGAATGCAGAGGGACTGATCCATCCTCTCATTGGATGCCTCTAAGGCCTTTGATAGGGTGTATTGGGATTTCTCCGGAAATTTATGGAAGAGATGAAGATAGGAGATTACTTTATTAAACAGGTTATTCAATTCTGCCCCAATGGAGCCATTGGCTTGTGCAATCAGGAAAGACAGGGGCATCCAAGGTTTTGGAATAGAGGGGGAGCACGACAAAGTGTGCTTACACGCAGATGACATTCTGCTTTTTGTTTGGGATTCTTCCCATTCATTATCCAGGGCGAATAAGGTGGATAAGGATTTTGGTGCTTTGTCTGGATTAGAGATTCATTGGGGCAAATAAACTCTTCTCCCATTAGACAACATGCAGTCAGCAATATGGAGGGGCTTTACATTCTGGAGGATCATCAAATATTTTGATTATCTCGGCATTGACATTTCTGCAGACATTTAGAGACTACATTGCATTGAATATGATTGTTATCGATCCTCAATCAGGTTTCACTGATTATCATCATGTGAAATCCAAATTAGTAGAAAGTTACTAAGCTCGGAGGTGAATAACTTGAGACACAACTATTACGTGGCCAACAAGATCATTCCACTTTAATGAAGCAGTGTATAAGATTATATAATACTTATAGATAAGGAGGCGGATACAAGCCAATTTGACATTTCCATTGATTGGTACAGAAGAGGGATGATCCCTTAAACTCCTTGTACTCCCCTTATCTATGTATTTGTCTCTTTGTTCACTCTTTGGCTGCACGCCCAGAACTGGCATGCTTCCCAGAATCATGACTAGATGGTCTACAGAGCATCTGCAGATTACCTGAAGACCAATAAAGACAGATAAATATAATTCTAGAAGGAAGTCAATACTGACACAACATATAGTATAATACACTTTTAACAATGTTGCACTCACAGTGATTCTTTCGGTTTACAGGGCTAGATTAAAGGGGTATTCCAATCTCACACAATAGGGGAATATCGCTAGGATATGCCCCCATTGTCTGATAAGTGCGGGTCCTTGATAGGTCCCGGGTCTATCGAGAACAGAGTGGGGAGAGCTGTGGCTGGAGGACCCCAGATTTCCCAGGGTCTGTCCACCACCAAGCTCCCCACCTCTCCCATAGAAGTGAATGGGAGCGCACCGCGCATGTGCTGCCCATGCTCTTATTCATTTCTATGGGGCCGACGAACGGAGGTCGGCTGTGCATGCACAGTGCGCCCTCCTTCACTTTCGGAGCTCTGCTCTCGATATAGGCAGTCGGATCTGCTTTTTTAATATATCTGTTTTATTTCATCCAAAGTGAAATGTCCCAACAACCAGGACGCGTTTCGGCGATATGCCTTCATCATCTTTCCAGGACAGACAGGACTTGTAAAAATGGTTATCCTTCCCCAGTTTCTGTGCATATTAAAAAGGGTTGTCCCACTAAAAATATACTACAGTTGTTGAGTTTTCAATTTGAGAAAAATAAACACAAACAAAAGAAAGGAAAAAGAAAGAGGAAAAAGAAAATCTATGTCTGTTTTTGACAAGTCTGAAACATAGTAGTCATCTACGGCTTTGCGAATTAATACAGACAGGTTATCAAATTGGTACTGTATTTTCAGTATAAGAGAGGTTAACACAATAGCATATGTCAATATCTGACTGACTAGTCTATGATGTTATGGTCAAATACGGTCCGCCAGTGACCAGCAAGTTATTTGCTGTGACGTTTTCTCGTTGCTTGGGCATTAAGTACCTTTTAGTGTGTTACTCACAAACAAGAAGAAAGAAAGCAACAACAGAAAAGAAAAATGATCGGATTTATCTAAAACTTGCAAGATCACCTTGGTGCCTGCAGCTGCCACAAAATGCAACAGTTTCCGGCATCCTGGGGTGCAATTATATTTGTCTCTGTCCAGGTAACAGAATAAAGCCCAAAAGGGGGTCAGGTGGGGTAAAATTAGTTAAATGTGTGTTAGTGAAATTAATGATTTTGTCCCAGAACTTTGATCTTTGGACAATCCCATAAGCAATGATATAGTTCCGCATCCAGAGCCCCACACTTAAAATAGCATGTAGAGTCATAAATGCCCATTTTAAATCCTCTCCTCAGAGTCAAATAGGATCTAGGGTTGTTTCGGGTATCGAACTTTCACGGATGGGGTGGCCTGTGGAACCTCAGTCTTCCACTTTGTCATAGAGACTTTGGATGTAGTGTAATCAAGAGGTATGTGCAGGAACCTGTAATTAACAGAGATTTGTTTTTTCCCCTCATTAGGGCTCGAGTACCATCTCTTCAAATACGGACTCCACTCAGTGTCTGGCATAGAGGAGATTACCTTAGTAATGTAGCTCTTTGCCTGCAGATACGGGAAAAAGGGAAAGGCTACGTTTGAGCTACAGAGAGAATACACAAAGATTGTTTTAACGACTTAGTTTGCGAATTTATGAGTTTACCTATATTAGCGATGCCTTGCGTTTGCCAGCGGGGAAAGATTGGGTGTGAAGACCAATTCTGAAAAGAGGGTTTCAACACCAGTGTTTATTGTGCTGAGAATGAAGAGTGAATTTTACACAGACCCCTTGACTTGCACCATGCTCGCCACGTTGTCATGAGAAGTGGGTTATCCTTCATTGTTTTGGGGGAGATTCCCATGTGAGGTGTGTAGTAGATTTGGCAGAGCTATGTGCGGTATGAAGGACTGGTTTATGGTCACTGAAGTATATCACGATGAGGAGTGTAACCAATCCCGCACCACTTATCAGGTCTGCGATATTATACAGATTAATATCAGGGAAATTTTAACCCCCATTTAGTTTGGGCTGTTGCAATATGAGCCAAGCTATCCTGGGGCAACTCCCAGTACAGATAGATTTCCTATACAGGTAGTTTATTCACTTTTCATCCTTGGGTCTAAGGTAAATAGGCAACATTTGAAGCTTGTAAAGTAACCTAGGGAACTCAGTCATTTTAAGATTTATTCTTCCCAAATAGGATAGTGAGAAGTGTTTCCAGACCGTGAGAGTGGACTCTAGGGAGGAAATATAGGGTCTCACATTGTAGTTATATAATGGAGATAGTTTCTTTAGGAATGGATATCCCCAAGTATGTTATGGCCCTTTCCTTCCACGTAAACGGAAGAGCCCTAGTCCAGATCGGTCGCTTGGGCCCACTCAAAAGTAATCTCTCTGTATTGTCTAAATTGTTCATCTAGCAGCTTCCTGAGCGAGTCTTTAGGATCAGAGATCATCAACAGGACATCGTCCACAAATACCACTGCCCTCATTTCACTGTTACCTATCATCACCCCACGAAAACTATTCGTGGCATGAATACGGAACAAAAGCGGGTCCAAGAACAGATTGAATAGCATCGGGGACAGGGGGCATTCCTGCCTTGAGCCCCTAAAGAGATCTAGAACCCGGGAGTTCTTCCCATTAATGGTTAACATAGTTGTAACATCAGTATATATGCAGATTATAAACTGTCTAAACCCTGTTCCAAACCCATGGGCAGCTAGGGTTGTGTGTAGAATGCCTTTTCGGCACCTAGACTGAGAAGAAGCACCTGGAGCTGTATGGGATCTTGGTCTGCGTTTTTTAGCTAGAAATTTATAATCCTGATTCATTAAGGTAATTGGCCTATAGGATTGCGGTAGGTCATGGTTTTTGTTTGGCTTGGGGAGCACAATCCCCCTCAACTCCGTGAACCGGTCTACTTCCATGCCCTCCCTATATATCTGAGTGTACAGAGCTGTCAAACGTAGGAATGATCTCTGGTAATAGCATTTTATAATATTCTGCCGTCAGGCCATCAGGACCTGGCATTTTACGGTTATGTGAATCAGAAATAGCTTGTTTCACATCCTCCTATGGGACACCTGCATCTAAATACATTCTTTGTTCCTCAGTTAGGGAGGGTCTGTGTAAAGAATCTAGAAAGGCCACATATCCATCCAGATAGTTAGTCCAATGGACCCTAAGATATGTCCTAAAGTCCTCCGACTCCGAGAGATATATGGGGAACCTCCATAGACGGGAGCTTGCTTGTGGTTGTAATGTCTGAATTGTAACTGTGACCGGAACGTGATCTGAGATTGCTATGGGGTGTATAGTGACGTCTGCTAGGTCATCTAAATAAGTCTGGATTAAATCAATGCACGAAAATGAATTGTGGGTTTTAAAATAACAACTATATTCTTGGGTATCATTATGTATTGTTCTCCAGGTATCGCATAAGTGTAGTCTATCCATAAATTGTAATTCCACATGAGATGCCGGGGATCCATGTATTCTATTATGGGATCTGTCCAGCTGTGGGTATAGTGTAGTATTAAAGTCCCCCGCTATTATTTTGCGTGTCGCACAGTTGGTAAGGATCTCTGATATTTTGGTGAAAAAAGATGAGTTTGAGGAGTTAGGGGCATATATGTTTAGTAAGGAATATGACACATGTTCTACCAGAATATCACGTATATTGGTGGTTCATTTGCACTTTCTCCACCTCCTACACTCAGTGGCATCAAAATTATTTACTGAAATAAGAGTGTACCCTATTAAAATGTAACCTTTATTTAAACTTTATAAAATTGCTCAAAACGGTCACTCTTACACTAAATAGTCCCCAAAAATCTATAGGGTGTACTGTTTCAATTTGTGGGGGAGGTCCCAAGTATGATAGTATTGGGCTTAAGGGGGTCCCTCTTACTGACTTCAGGTGCTATCTCTCCATATACTGACCCTTCAAGGCCCTCACTAAATTGTGGGATACCCTAAATGGCCGTAATCAGAGCACCTGCCCCGAAAAGGGCGACCCCCAGCCTCTCGAACCTTGGACCTGTCTAGTTAGCCCTATAAACAGTCACTGTCCTATAGATACTAGCGTTAGTATATTAAATCACCTGACGCGTTTCGCCATATACTATTAGATGGCTCTTCAGGTATTTTCTCTGAACCAGGGGAGCGCTCTGCGCAGTGGCAGCGCTTCCCCCTGAAATTGTGTGTGGCAGTGGCAATAGGCAGCGGTGAGTGCCGTATATTTATACCGCTTCTAGTCCCGACTCCACTCTGGTAGCCAATCCTAGTATATAGTTCTGGCCCATTGTGAGGCAGAACATAGGTTAAACTGGGCATAACACCCACCATGTGACCCCACATTCCTCACCTATCATTGGTGCGGAGATCCGTTGTCAGGCTATCCCCTCTAGTCAGGGTGCGGCACGATACTCCGTGCCTACCGGAAGTGTGTCATGTAGGGGGTGCGTACATTGCCATGGAGACCTTACACAGCGTCCCCGGCCTGACTCCCTGGCCGTAGTAAGTCACAGAAGCTTGCGATTCTCAATGCACACGTTACTGATTATTAATGTGGAACCATTCTGCCATATAAAATCCACTCACATCTGGCAATTATATTTTATGAGGCAGTACAGTGAGTCGATATTTATAGCATAAAGCTACCTCATCGACTCTAGTGTACTGAGACCTAGATCATCCAAATTCCATCGGGACATTAGTCCCACTAGAGGACCATTTAAAATCTTACATGATCCAGTAGCAGAAAGTCCCGTCCCTTGGATACTTCTTTTCAGTCAGGCATTGAGAAATTCTAGGAGTAAACTCAGATAAAAAGAGACCATAGATCAGAGTCTATTTTTAAAAAATCAGAGGGGACATCTATAAAAATATAGCGATCTAGATGGCTATTTAAGTTTTAGGTCTGCAAGAATGGTTTATAGGACAGGACCTCATGCAGTCCCTTAGGTGTAACCGAGTCCATTCTATAAATCCATCTGGCCTCTATTCTCAGAATCTTATTGTCCCAATTTCCACCTCTAGGTGGTAGTGGGACCTGCTGAATCCCCATGAATCTCAGGCATCTTATATCTCCATCATGATGCTGATTTACATGACGCGCAACAGGGGTGTCCTTTTTGTTTAGGACATCATTTACGTGGTCCCTGATCCGCCGCCTAAATTCCCTTTTTATCTTGCCCACATAATCAAGTGGGCAAGAACATTGTATCAGATACACTACACCCATACTGAGACAGTTGATGAAGTCTCTGATGGTGTAGGTCCTCCCGGTACTAGAACTGGAGAAAGTTTTTGTTCTGTGTATCTGATTACAAGCGAGACAGTTCCCACATTTAAATGTACCCATGGGGCGTCTAGATAGCCAATTACCCGGAGTCTCTGGTGGTCGAAAATGACTATTCACTAATCTGTCTTTGAGACTTCTCCCTCTCTTATAGGTAACCTGAGGATAAGGTGCCAGGTAATCTTCCAAATCAGGATCAGCTCTCAGAATGTCCCAATGCTTGCTTAGAATCTTTTTGATTTCCTGATGTGCAGTATCAAAAGTACCTATGATCCGGAATTTGTCTGGTTCTGAGGGTTCATCTATCGTATGTACCTTGGGGATTAGGAGTGTATCCCTAGATCTAGTACAGGCCTCCTCATACGCTTTACGCAAGACACCATCTGGGTAGCCCCTATCCCTAAATCTCAACCTGAGGTCCCTGGCCTGGCTTTTATACATTCTCATGGTTGAACAGTTACGTCGCAACCTCAGATATTGGCCTTTTGGGATCCCTCTACGGAGGGAATACGGGTGGGCGCTCTCCCAGTGGAGAAAACTGTTTGTGCCGTTTTCTTACGGTACACTGAGGTGATGATGCTATTATCTAGGCCTCGTTCAATAAGGACATCTAGGAAGGATATCCTATTCCGATAACATTCTGAGGTGAACCTGAGACCTAAATCGTTGTTATTGATGGTCTCTAAAAAGTTAGAGAAGTCCACCTCAGTCCCCCTCCATAGTACAAAAATATCATCAATGAACCTTAGCCAAAGAACCACTTTGTCCTGTCAGCAATCCATCTCCTCAGACCCGATGTAATTGGCCTCCCACCAGCCCATGAGTAAATTTGCATAGGATGGCGCACAAGAACTGCCCATCGCGGTACCCCTGAGCTGGTGGTAGAAGCGGTTGCAGAAGACAAAGTAGTTCCTTGTGAGGCTAAAGTTCAAAACCTCCATCACAAAGCGGTTATGAGGTTCCAGTCTTTTATCCCTCATTGAAAGATACATTTCAACCGCTTTCAGACCGAGTTCGTGACGTATTAAGCTATACAGTGCCTCTACATCAATAGAGGTAAAAATGATACCCTCATCCAGACTCACACCGTTCAGACGTAGCAACAAATCTGATGTGTCCCGTATATATGATGGGAGCGATTCCACAAAAGTTCTTATAATTTTATCTACATAGATGCCCACATTTTGGCCTATACTCCCTACCCCTGACACAATTGGGCAACCCCTAAGGGGTTTAGTGCCCTTATGTATCTTGGGCAGAGAGTAAAAAGTGGCAGTGACCGGGTATTGCAGTAGAAGAAAATCATATTCCTCTTCACTGATAATTTTTGCTCTCCTACCTCTATTCAAAATTTCCCTCAGTTCATGAAGATATCTGGGGCCTGGGTCATTTAATAGACGTTCATATGTATTACTGTCTTCCAGGATGTCCAAACACATCCTTTTATATGAACCTTGATCCATCAGCACCAGGTTACCCCCCTTATCAGAGGGTTTTATGACCAAACCCCGGTCACTCTCCAATTTCCTCAGGGCCATATGTTCTACCTCTGAGATTGGCGTCCCCTTTGGGCCTTTTTATTTTCTCAAGGTCCCTCAGGACTAATTTGTGGAATATAGAGACACTGGAATCTGGTAGGGGTGGGGGCATTTGTAAGGTTTTAAGTTTAAGTTGTGTAAAGGGACCATGTGCCCTGTCCCGTTCACCCTCCTCAACCAAATTCGCCAGTGTCTTCATGGCTTCCAGTTCTTGGGAACTCATATTGTATTCTGCACACTCTTTTCTTTTCTGCGCAGCAAAATGTTTGCGCCAAAGTAGCTTTCTAGTAAAGAGGGCAATATCCTTACTCCAATCAAAAGGATCATAAGGGACCGTAGGTACAAATAAAAGTCCCTTATTGAGTAAGGATATATCCTCCGTCGACAGAGTGTATGAGGACAGATTTATAATTTGTAACTTGTTTAGCCCTCCATGTCCCCCTATGTTTTGTTCCTCAGGGGACATGGGGGTTCCATAGATTTTTGGGCTAAAAAAGGAGAAGGAGAGGAGGCAGGACGTGAGCCAGAGGTATTTGAAGTTGACCCTACTGACTCGCATGTTGAGGCCCCTTCAGTATTATACCTTCTGTGTACTCGTGTTTGACCTCTACCTCCTCTACCCCTGTTTCTCTGTCCTCTGCCTCCCCCTCTCGTGATATACCCTTGTTCGGTTTCTGATCCCTCTGCCTCAGAGGAGGAAACCTCACTCACTCACTACCTCCTTTTGTGGTATTTTATTCAGAAACAGGTAAGCCCTATTCTCTCTAAATTCAGTGGAGTCCCTTACGTACTGCTGGTGTTTTCTTTCTCGGACAGTGTGTTGAAATCTATCTATAGTAGTCTGCAAAAACTCCTCTTTTTTACAGAACTGTGCCTCTTCTCTAAACTTAAGCGCCTGCTCCCTCAAACTATTTACTCGCTTCTGTTTCACTTCTAGATTGTTTCTCTCTTCATCCAGGAGCAAGCACATAAATCTCTGTGAGCTTGCTGTAGCTTCCTCCTCCCACATCCTGGAAGACAGTAATACATATGAACGTCTAATAAATGACCCAGGCCCCGGATATCTTCATGAACTGAGGGAAATTTTGAATAGAGGTAGGAGAGCAAAAATTATCAGTGAAGAGGAATATGATTGATTTTCTTCTACCGCAATACCCGGTCACTGCCACTTTTTACTCTCTGCCCAAGATACATAAGGGCACTAAACCCCTTAGGGGGTCGCCCAATTGTGTCAGGGGTAGGGAGTATAGGCCAAAATGTGGGCATCTATGTAGATAAAATTATAAGAACTTTTGTGGAATCGCTCCCATCATATATACGGGACACATCAGATTTGTTGCTACGTCTGATCGGTGTGAGTCTGGATGAGGGTATCATTTTTGCCTCCATTGATGTAGAGGCACTGTATAGCTCAACACGTCACAAACTCGGTCTGAAAGCGGTTGAAATGTATCTTTCAATGAGGGATAAAAGACTGGAACCTCATAACCGCTTTGTGATGGAGCTTTTGAACTTTAGCCTCACAAGGAACTACTTTGTCTTCTGCAACCGCTTCTACCACCAGCTCAGGGGTACCACGATGGGCAGTTCTTGTGCGCCATCCTATGCAAATTTACTCCTGGGCTGGTGGGAGGCCAATTACATCGGGTCTGAGTAGATGGATTGCTGGCAGGACAAAGTGGTTCTTTGGCTAAGGTTCATTGATGATATCTTTGTACTATGGAGGGGGACTGAGGTGGACTTCTCTAACTTTTTAGAGACCATCAATAACAACGATTTAGATCTCAGGTTCACCTCAGAATGTGATCGGAATAGGATATCCTTTCTAGATGTCCTTATTGAACGAGGCCTAGATAATAGCATCATCACCTCAGTGTACCGTAAGAAAACAGCGACAAACAGTTTTCTCCACTGGGAGAGCGCCCACCCGTATTCCCTCCGTAGAGGGATCCCAAAAGGCCAATATCTGAGGTTGCGACGTAACTGTTCAACCATGAGAATGTATAAAAGCCAGGCCAGGGACCTCAGGTTGAGATTTAGGGATAGGGGCTACCCAGATGGTGTCTTGCGTAAAGCTTATGAGGAGGCCTGTACTAGATCTAGGGATACACTCCTAATCCCCAAGGTACATACGAAAGATGAACCCTCAGAACCAGACAAATTCCGGATCATAGGTACTTTTGATACTGCACATCAGGAAATCAAAAAGATTCTAAGCAAGCATTGGGACATTCTGAGAGCTGATCCTGATTTGGAAGATTACCTGGCAACTTATCCTCAGGTTACCTATATGAGAGGGAGAAGTCTCAAAGACAGATTAGTGAATAGTCATTTTCGACCACCAGAGACTCCGGGTAATTGGCTATCTAGACGCCCCATGGGTACATTTAAATGTGGGAACTGTCTCGCTTGTAATCAGATACACAGAACAAAAACTTTCTCCAGTTCTAGTACCGGGAGGACCTACACCATCAGAGAATTCATCAACTGTCTCAGTATGGGTGTAGTGTATCTGATACAATGTTCTTGCCCACTTGATTATGTGGGCAAGACAAAAAGGGAATTTAGGCGGCGGATCAGGGACCACGAAAATGATGTCCTAAACAAAAAGGACACCCCTGTTGCGGGTCATGTAAATCAGCATCATGATGGAGATATAAGATGCCTGAGATTCATGGGGATTCAGCAGGTCCCACTACCACCTAGAGGTGGAAATTGGGACAATAAGATTCTGAGAATAGAGGCCAGATGGATTTATAGAATGGACTCGGTTACACCTAAGGGACTGAATGAGGTCCTGTCCTATAAACCATTCTTGCAGACCTAAAACTTAAATAGCCATCTAGATCACTATATTTTTATAGATGCCCCCTCTGATTTTTTTAAAAATAGACTCTGATCTATGGTCTCTTTTTATCTGAGTTTACTCCTAGAATTTCTCAATGTCTGACTGAAAAGAAGTATCCAAGGGACGGGACTTTCTGCTACTGGATCATGTAAGATTTAAAATGGTCCTCTAGCAGGACTAATGTCCCGATGGAATTTGGATGATCTAGGTCTCAGTACACTAGAGTCGATGAGGTAGCTTTATGCTATAAATATCGACTCACTGTACTGCCTCATAAAATATAATTGCCAGATGTGAGTGGATTTTATATGGCAAAATGGTTCCACATTGATAATCAGTAACGTGTGCATTGAGAATCGCAAGGTCTCCATGGCAATGGATGCGCCCCCTACATGACGCACTTCCGGTAGGCACGGAGTATCGCGCCGCACCCTGACTAGAGGGGATAGCCTGACGACGGATCTCCGCACCAATGATAGGTGAGGAATGTGGGGTGACGCGGTGGGCGTTATGCCCAGTTTAACCTATGGTCTGCCTCACAATGGGCCAGAACTATATACTAGGATTGGCTACCAGAGTGGAGGCGGGACTAGAAGCGGTATAAATATACGGCACTTACCGCTGCCTATTGCCACTGCCACACACAATTTCAGGGGGAAGCGCTGCCACTGCGCAGAGCGCTCCCCTGGTTCAGAGAAAATCCCTGAAGAGCCATCTAATAGTATATGGCAAAACGCGTCAGGTGATTTAATATACTAACGCTAGTATCTATAGGACAGTGACTGTTTATAGGGCTAACTAGACAGGTCCGAGAGGCTGGGGGTCGCCCTTTTCGGGGCAGGTGCTCTGATTACGGCCATTTAGGGTATCCCACAATTTAGTGAGGGCCTTGAAGGGTCAGTATATGGAGAGATAGCACCTGAAGTCAGTAAGAGGGACCCCCTTAAGCCCAATACTATCATACTTGGGACCTCCCCCACAAATTGAAACAGTACACCCTATAGATTTTTGGGGACTATTTAGTGTAAGAGTGACCGTTTTGAGCAATTTTATAAAGTTTAAATAAAGGTTACATTTTAATAAGGTACACTCTTATTTCAGTAAATAATGTTCTACCAGAACATCTAAAAGGAGGTAGCGTCCTGCTGGATCCACCAATGAGTTCTGTATCTCATATCGCAGACCTTGTCTAAATAGTATCGCAACTACCCTGGACTTGGAAGTGTGCGAAGCCGTTAGGCACTGAGAGAGCCAAGGGGCCTTAAGAGTAGACCGGGAGGTCGCTTTCCAATGCGTTTCCTGGAAAAACACGATATCTGGCATAAATCGCTTGAGGTGTGTTACCACTTTCTTCCTCTTTGTCAGAGTGATTAACCCTGCTACATTCCAAATGAGTAGTTTCAAGTGTGGTGAGGTGTTGTAGGTGGGCATAAGAGAGAGAATTCCTCTACTTTTTTGTTCTTCCTGGAGGCAAAAAGATCCACAATTAGTATGC
Organism: Bufotes viridis; assembly: GCA_033119425.1. NCBI lineage: Eukaryota > Metazoa > Chordata > Amphibia > Anura > Bufonidae > Bufotes > Bufotes viridis. The sequence continues at coordinate 362,296,842 of CM065590.1, forward strand.
CCCATTTTGCGCAAATGGTGTTGAACACTGACTGATTTAGACTCCATTCTCTCTCTTTTAATCTCTCCCTGCTCAGGAAATCTCTTTCCTTTTTACATGAACCGCAGTTAGGGATTTGAGATTCTATTCAGCCCACAAAAATATATTTTGGGACACTGTGGCCAGAGAACGACTCCTTGTTCCTCCTTGTCTGATGATATATGCAACTGTCGTAGTGTTGTCTGACAGGATTTTTATGTCTTGCTTGAATTCTCTGAGAAAAGGCTTTTAGAGCTTGCCATACTGCAGTTCCCTCATGTTTGAAGCAGCTTCTGATAGGTCTTTCTCCCAATCTCCTTAGGCTACTGACTCCATCCCAGTCTGCTGGCGTCAGTCATTATTATCTGATCCGCCTGACGCGATTCCACTTCTTGAGACAAATTCTTCTGATTTCACCATTTCAACGACTGTTTTACTGTAGATGGTACTTTTACCTTTTTGTTTAATGATGTCTGTCTTCTGTTCCAAGAATTTAATAGGAATGCTTGTAGTGTACTTTTGTGAGCTTGAGCCCACTTGACCGCTGGAATTGTAACAGTCATGAGGCCAAGGATGGTCATGATGTGTCTGAAAAATACCCAATCTGCCAGGCAAAATTTTCTCTCATTCTCCAGCAGATCTGATTCTCTCTCGGAAGAAAGGATGACATGAGACGAGAGTTTAGGAGGATTCACAAAAATATTTCCTGGGCAGGGACCAGGTTCGATTTTTGAACATGGAGTATACAACCCAGTTCCAATAGAGTGTCTATTACAACCTGTAGTTGAGTTCCGAGAGCTTCTTCCGTTGGAGCTGCTATCTGGACGACCTCCTAATATGGGATTAACAGGATTTTTGATTGGTGAAGAAACCAGAAAATTTCTGCCATTACCTTTGTGAAGGCTCTTGGTGCTGAACTGAGGCTAAAGGGCAGAACCTGGAATTGGAAGTGATGAAGATAATTCGAAACCACACTGCCATCCATAAATATTTTTGGTAATGTTTGCGGATTGGAATATGGTAGTATGCGTTTGTTAAATTTATTGTTGCCAACAAGTTGATCGTGGATTTCCATCTTGAACTTTTTCTATGCTATATACTCGTTGAGGTTCTTTAAATTGATAATTGCCCTAAAGGTTCCATTCGGTTTGTTTACCAGAAATATTGAAGAATAGAATCAGTTTGTCTTCTCGTGAATCGGGACTGGGACTATAGCCCTTTTTTGAATCAGTAGAGAGATTTGAAGATCCATTTTTTTTTTGTCTTCTCCTTTTAGTTTTCTGTTTATCAAATATCGGTTGGGAGGAATTTTTACAAACTCTAGTTGTAAACCTGATTCTATTACAGATAACTCCCAAGGAGATGCCTGAATGTTCTCCCAGGCACTGACAAAGCTTCTTAGCCTTCCTCCCACATGACATCTGGCATCATTGGGAGGAAGGACAAGAAGGCTTTTCTTGGTTGAATAAGAAACCTCTGCCTTTCCCTTTAGCAAGCTGCCAAAAAGACCCTGCATCTTTTTTTCTTTTGGTCAAATCTAGGACATGAGATCACTTTGGCTTCAAAATGACCGTCTTTGGTGGAAATACTTAGATTACGTAGGGAATCTTTTTTCGCCCCCATCAGCGGCCTTCTCTAATATATCGTCTAACGCTGTTCCAAACAGACTAGCCCCTTCACACGGAATTGAACAAAGCCTGTTTTTAGAGGCAGCATCTCCTGACCATGTTCGGAGCCAGATGGCTCTTCTGGAGGCAAGAAGAGGAGTCTTCCTCCGTAAATGGGTATTTTCTCTTGAATACTCGGGATGTAGTCTGCCTTTTTTCTAGATCTTGCCACTCATTAACCACGTCCCGACTACCGTACGCAGGATTGAGTCCTGGCGGCGGTCGGTTTATTCCTCCTGGACGCGCGACCGCGTCCTCTCGTGAGATGCGAGAATTCGCGCTCCATGCGTCAGGTGGAACGCAAAGCCAGAAGCAGGAGAAGTGAGTCACCAGCCTGCCAGCCAATGATCAGCGCTGGCAGGCTGGTGATTTTTAAAATCACCTATGGATAAGGACAATATAAGTTTTATTTATAAATATAATGATTTTATAAGGGCTCTGTGCCATGTGCTGGGTCCTTTTCATCGGTTGGACCCAGCACAGATCCCAAGTAAGTGCACCAAACATCACATATTAGGTCCTGATCACCCCCTCATCACCCCAATTAACCCCTTGATCACCCCGTCAATACATAGTGAAAGGGAAAAAAGTGATCAGTGTCACTTTTGTGAACTGTCACTTTTTTTTTTACTAGGTTTGACTGTTAGTCTTAGTTTAGGCCCCTTCGGTAGGTAGTTAGCGTTAGCGCCCAGCCCACCGCAGTCACTGATTCGCTGATTAGCGTAGCGCTAATCAGCGTTTGTACTTTTATAGTATTAATAGGATCCCATGGGTGGTAGACTCTAAAAGCAATGTACTTTATTGGTATTCATTAAAAATAATAACGCAAATCTGATAATATCTATATATAGACAGAGATTCCCCCCAAAAAAACCACAAAATTCAAAAAGTGTGGATAACACCAGGGAGGGAAGGTCAATAATAACAGTGGATAGGAATTGGCTATGAGGCATCAGGTGTAGTATCCCTACCGTATCCCTTATATATCCCTCAGCCCAAAGAACACACCTTGTGGTGGTGAGTCTTCGTCCACGTGCCTATCCCTGGAACCCTGCGTATCCCTAAGTACACCTGAACACCCCGACGCGTTTCCCCTTCCTGCCTGTACCACCAGCTCAGAGGGACGGCGATGGGGAGCCCGTGTGCCCCCACGTATGCCAACCTCCTTCTGGGCTGGTGGGAGGACACTATTGTTTTTCCTGACGATCATCCTTGGTGGCGGGATAAAATCGGATTGTGGTCCGATTGTGGTCCTACATTGATGATGTCTTCATCGTATGGGGCGGGACCACATCCGAGTTACGCTACTTCGCTCAGGAACTTAACATCAACACATTGGGCCTTGCCTTCACTTATGAAATCCATGAAAGGGAGATTACCTTCTTGGATGTCAGGGTTGAAAAGCATGGTGATAGATTGACCACTACAATTTATCGTAAACCTACGGCCACTAATAATCTGCTGAGATGGGACAGTCACCATCCTATCCCACAAAAGAGGGGCATCCCAAAAGGACCGTACCTTCGGGTCAAACGTAACTGTTCCAGCTCAGCAGATTTTTATAAGGAATCTAGGTGCCTTCATCAGCGGTTCAGGGAGCGGGGATACCCAAATGATATACTCCGTCAAGCCTTCCAGGAGGCGGAGGGGCGGGTTAGGGATGACCTCCTGATCCCTAAACCGACAACAGATGAACCACAGATTACACGTCTCATTTCCACATTTGATAACGCCAACAAAGAGGTTAGAGGTATATTGGGAAAATACTGGCATATTCTCCATAAAGACTGATATCAAGGAGTCTCTCCCGACTTATCTCAGCATTACATATAGGAGGGGCAGAAGTCTTAGGAACCGTTTGGTCTGGAGCCATTACAACCCTCCACCTTTGGAGGGGAATTGGCTGATCAGGAGACAAACCGGTGTTTTTAGGTGTGGGAAGTGCAAAGCATGTGGTTACATCAGAACAGGGAGATCCATAACATGCTCTGCAACAGGTCGTACTTTCTCGCTTCGACAATTTGTCAACTGTAGAACGAGAGGTGTTATCTATGTAGCGCAATGTCTGTGTCCCCTTGACTACGTCGGTAAAACTATACGGGAATTTCGTAGGAGGGTATGCGAGCATGTTAACGACGTTACTAATAAGAGGGATACGTCGATTGCAGAGCATGTTAACTCAGTTCATGGAGGGGATCCGGGAGCCCTGAAATTTATGGCTCTTGATGTCGTCCCACAACCGCCACGTTGTGGGGACTGGGATCGAAAGATCTTATGTAAAGAGACTGAATGGATATATCGCTTTCGATCCCAGTCCCCTATGGGCCTAAACGATAGATTGACGTTCAGCTGTTTTCTGTGAGTCTCTTTTTCTTGACTGATATTACGTTTGTCTCAGGGTATATATGAGCATTATGTACCCTAGCTAACCAGTGACACGAGAAGTGTCCAAAATCCAGCTTACAGCTCATCTGCTGTGGCTATATATAGTCGCTCTGAAGCTATATAGCTATCGAGTTTATGCATCTTACTCTTATGTATCGTATACCAATATATGGCGATTACATTTTTCCTCTTCCTCTTTTCCTACTTTTTTCTCTTTTCTATTCTTTCTCTTGATTATATAGTTTCTTTCTCCCAAACACATTTTTCCAATTGTCACCATACAGGAGGGGAATGCAACGGGGCACTAACTCCTTATATTATTCATTTGTAATATTAATCATCCTGATCAAACATGTACATGTATTTACGTATATACCTCTGCTGTTTGACTATTATTTTAGCAATTATCTTTGCTTATCTAGGGTGGACAATAGAGGCCTTCTGTGGTCGCAGGTGGTGTATATGGCGATGCGTTCCACTGTGGAGCGCATCGTCGTATACTATATCGGAAGTGACGACAGGTTGGCGCACGACTGGATGTCTCAACAAAATACATTGCGCCCCTTACACACCTCACTGCGATGCGTCCCATCTTGGAACGCATCGCCAGTACGATAGATAGAAAGTGACGTCTTCGGTATCCGGATATGACGTCGCCTGGGCCTTGCGGGCGTCTCTATTTGCGATGCGTTCCATTGTGGAACGCGTCGCCTATCGAAACTCAGGAAATGACGCTAGGCCACCCGGATGTGACGTCAAATAGACGCCCAGGTGAAGACAACTTTCCCTAATACATGTGCCTTCAAATAACACACCGGTACCAGCCTCCCTCAGGTCCTGGACATCAGAGGACCTCTGAGGGGGCTGGATACCTCGGTGGCTGCAACATTATGTAAGTTTTTCTCCATCTCTGTCGGTGGGTACATCTTTAGCTGGAGAACTGCAATTGATTATGTGCTATATTTCAACTTTTATTCATAGATACGTCATGTGACGAGTGCTGCCTCACCTTCATCAGGTATTGCTGTTTAAAACCAGCCCCCTCCTATGTTATGGTTACGTTTATCATTTTTTCACACACATTTGATTTTGCTATATTGACCCCCTGAGGAACCCTTTGGTAGGGGGAAACGCGTCGGGGTGTTCAGGTGTACTTAGGGATACGCAGGGTTCCAGGGATAGGCACGTGGACGAAGACTCACCACCACAAGGTGTGTTCTTTGGGCTGAGGGATATATAAGGGATATGATAGGGATACTACACCTGTCGCCTCATAGCCAATTCCTATCCACTGTTATTATTGACCTTCCCTCCCTGGTGTTAGCCACACTTTTTGAATTTTGTGATATTTTTTTTTTTGGGGGGAATCTCTGTCTATATATAGATATTATCAGATTTGCGTTATTATTTTTAATGAATACCAATAAAGTACATTGCTTTTAGAGTCTACCACCCATGGGATCCTATTAATACGTTAAATGTGGAGACCTATTATTATGATCTAATTGTTTTGGGTTAAGTTTTGGTACTTTTATAGTATCTGAAAGTGATCAGAACTGATCACGGTCAGATCTATAATAGTATTACTGTTACCTTAGTTCGCCTTCCACCCCAAACGCAGTGTTTGCCCAATCAGGCCTGATCGGTCGCCCACACGTGCGTTCACCCACGCCCGCCCCGCCGCAGTGACAAAAAAAAATTTTTTTTTTTGTATCACTGCACAATCACTACACAAGCGTTGTGGCGATAAAAAAAACAGTTTTGATATTTTTTTATCAATCGCAGCAGCTTCTGTACTTCGCTAGCCTCCCATATGTAAGACAGGCTTTGTTTTTTTTCTTAGGTAGTCTCAGGGAATACCCCCTAAATTTAGTTGTCCAAATGTCAAATAAGGGGTATTCTCCTGAAGAGGCCTACAGGATTCTGACCCAGTCGGATGAGGAATGGGAACCCTCATCTGACGAATCCAGCGGGTCAGAATACGAACCTGTAGAAAGCAGTGGCAGTCTGACCCAAAGTTCGGACGAGGAGGTTGAGGTCCCTGACACCACCAGGCGTACCCGGCCCCGTGTCACTAGACCATAGGTTGCGCAGGATCCGTTTCAAGGGCAGCAGAGTGGGGCTGGCGCTGCCGGATTACGTGGTGAGGCATACACCAGCAGCGCAGCCCATCCTGGACCTTCTACCAGCACTGCCGTACAACATGGTGAAGTGGCGAGCACCAGAAGGGCAGTTGAAGCTGGTACGGTGGCACGTGCAGTAATTTTCCCGTCGCAGCCACTGCGCAGACAGGCCCGTAGTGCCCCTAGAGTCCCTGAGGTGATGGCAAATCCTGATTGGCAGCCCCCATCTTCAGCTGCACCATTAGTTCCCCCATTTACCTCCCCGTCAGGAGTTCGGGTGGAGACAGCTCAGATCGGATCGGCACTGGGGTTTTTTGAGCTGTTCTTCACTGCGGAGCTCTATGACTTAGTCGTGGCAGAAACAAATCGGTATGCCACTCAATTTATAACCGCCAACCCGGAAAGCTTCTATGCCCAGCCTTTCCGGTGGAAACCAGTCCAAGTTTCCGAATTTAGAAATTTTCTGGGCCTTCTCCTCAACATGGGCATAACAAAAAAGCATGAATTGCGGTCATATTGGTCCACGAACCCAATTCATCACATGCCCATGTTCTCTGCTGCCATGTCCAGGACACGTTTTAAGACCATCCTGCGTTTCCTGCACTTTAGCGACACCACCACCTCCCGTCCCAGAGGCCACCCAGCTTTTGACCGGCTCCATAAAATTCGGCCCCTCATAGACCACTTCAACCAGAAATTTGCAGATTTGTATACCCCAGCACAGAACATCTGTGTAGACGAGTCCCTGATACATTTTACCGGGCGCCTTGGCTTCAAACAATACATCCCAAGCAAGCGCGCCCAGTATGGGGTCAAATTGTATAAGCTCTGTGAAAGGGACACAGGCTATACCCACAAATTTCATGTCTATGAGGGTAAAGATCAGACCTTGGAGCCGGTCGCTTGCCCCGACTACCTGGGAAGCAGTGGGAAGACAGTCTGGGACTTGGTGTCACCCTTATTCGGCAAGGGGTACCATCTTTATGTGGACAATTTTTACACAAGTGTGGCCCTCTTCAGGCATTTGTACCTATAACAGATTGACTGCTGTGGCACCGTGCAAACTAGTCGCCGGGGCTTCCCCCAACGGCTCATTACCACCCGTCTTGCAAAGAGGGAGAGGGCTGCATTGTGTAACGAAGAACTGCTCGCGGTGAAATGGAGAGACAAGCGTGACATTTACATGCTCTCCTCCATTCACGCAGACATGACAATCCAAATTGAACGGGCAACCAGAGTCGTTGAAAAGCCCCTCTCAGTCCACAACTATAACCTCCACATGGGAGGGGTGGACTTCAATGACCAGATGTTGGCCCCGTATTTGATTTCCCGACGCACCAGACACTGGTATAAGGTGTCTGTATATTTAATTCAATTGGCTCTAGGCCTGCACAATATATCGCAAAAGCAATCGCCATTAATCGCCATATCGCAATCTGCTGACCCAAAAATGCTGCAATTATATTACTGTATTTTTCGCTTTATAAGACACACTTTCCCCCCCCCAAAAGTGTGTGTGTGTGGGGGGGCGGGATGGCAGTGCGTCTTATAAAGCGATGGTTGACTTTCTACGTGACACTGACACTGTATCTCCGGCCGCTATGCATCAATTACAGTGCGGGGAGGGAGGAGGGGCTGGTGGAAAGTCATTATTTTAACCCCTTAAGGACACGGCCCTATTTCACCTTAAGGACCAGGCCATTTTTTCAAAATCTGACCATTGTCACTTTATGTGGTGATAACTTTAAAACACTTTTTCTTATCCAGGCCATTCTGAGATAGTTTTTTTGTCACATATTGTACTTCATGACACTGGTAAAATGAAGTCGAAAAATTTCATTTTATTTATAAAAAATACCAAATTTACTAAAAATTTTGAAAAATTTGCAATTTTCCAAGTTTCAATTACTCTACTTCTATAATACATAGTAATACTGCCAAAAAAGTTATTGATTTACATTCTCCATATGTCTACTTCATGTATCGATCATTTTGGGAATGCCATTTTATTTTTTGGGGACGTTACAAGGCTTTGAAGTTTAGAAGCAAATCTTGAACTTTTTCAGAAATTTTCAAAAACCAACTTTTTAGGGACCAGTTCAGGTCTGAAGTCACTTTGTGAGGCTTACATAATAAAACCACCCAAAAATGACCCCATTCTAGAAACTACACCCCTCAAGGTATTCAAAACTGATTTTACAAACGTCATTAACCCTTTAGGTTTTCCACAAGAGTTAATGGCAAATGGAGATAAAATTTCAGAATTTCAATTTTTTGTAAAATTTTTCATTTCAATCCATTTTTCCAGTAACAAAGCAAGGGTTAATAGCCAAACAAAACTTAATATTTATTCCCCGATTCTGCAGTTTGCACGAACACCAAATATGTGGGCGTAAACTGCTGTATGGCCAAACTGCAGGGCGCAGAAGGAAAGGAACGCTATATGGTTTTTGGAAGGCAGATTTTGCTGGACTGGATTTTTGACACCATGTCCCATTTGAAGCCCCCGATGCACCCCTAGAGTAGAAACTCCATAAAAGTGACTCCATCTAAGAAACTACACCCCTCAAGGTATTCAAAACCAGTTTTACAAACTTTGTTAACCCTTTAGGTGTTCCACAAGAGTTATTGGCAAATGGAGATGAAATTTCCAAATTTCTATTTTTTGTTACCTTGTCTCAAAAAAGTGTAATATAGAGCAACCAAAAATCATGTTTACCCTAGAATAGTACCAACAAAACTGACACCTTATCCCGTAGTTTCCAAAATGGGGTCACTTTTTGGAGTTTCTACTGTAGGGGTGCATCAGGGGGCTCCAAATGGGACATGGTGTCAAAAAACCAGTACAGCAAAATCTGCCCTCCAAAAACCATATGGCATTCCCTTCCTTCTGTGCCCTGCCATTTGGCCATACAGCAGTTTACGACCACATATGGGGTGTTTGTGCAAACAAGAGAATCAGGGCAATAAATATTGAGTTTTGTTTGGCTGTTAACCCTTGCTTTGTTACTGGAAAAATGGATTACAATGGAAAATTTGCAAAAAATAGCTGTTTTGGGACCGTTTTTATTTTTGTTATTTACATAGTTGAACTGACAGGTTAGATTGTGTGCTCTTTCTATAGAGCAGGTTGTTACGGACGCGACAATACCAAATATGACTACTTTTTGTGGTTTTTGTTTCAGTTTTACATAATAAAGTAATTTTGAAAAAATTATTTTTAGTGTCTCCACATTCTGAAAGCCATAGTTTTATTTTATTTTTTTGGGCGACTGTCTTATGTAGGGGCTCATTTTTTGTGGGATGAGATGGCGGTTTGATTGGCACTATCTTGGGGTGCATATGACATTTTGGTCGCTTGCTATTACACTTTTTGTGATGTAAGGTGACAAAAATGGCTTTTGACACCGTATTTATATTTTATTTTTTGCTGTGTTCAGCTGAGGGGTTAGGTCATGTGTTATTTTTATAGATCAGGTTGTGACGGACGCGATACATATATGTATACTTTTTATTTATTTATATAAGTTTTACACAATAATATAATTTTTAAAACAAAAAAAAATCATGTTTTAGTGTCTCCATAGTTTGAGAGCTATATATATATATTTTTTTGGACGATTGTCCTATGTAGGGGCTCATTTTTTGCGGGATGAGATGGCGGTTTGAATGGTACTATCTTGGGGTGCATATGACTTTTTGATCGCTTACTATTACACTTATTGTGATGTAAGGTGACAAAAAAATGGCTTGTTTGACAACGTTTTTATTTATGTTTACAGCGTTCATCTGAGGGGTTAGGTCATGTTATATTTTTATAGAGAAGGTCCTTACAGACGCGGCGATACATAATATGTATACTTTTTTTTTATTTATTTTGGTTTTACACAATAATATCCTTTTTGAATAAAAAAAAAACATGTTTTAGTATCTCCATAGTCTGAGAGCCATACATTTTTCAGTTTTTAGGCAATTGTCTCAGGTTGGGTATCATTTTTGCGGGATGAGGTGATGGTTAGATTGGCACTATTTGGGGGGTCATATGACTTTTTGATCACTTGCCATTACACTTTTTGTGATGTAAGGTGGCAAAAAAATGGCTGTTTTTTATAAAAAATTTTTACAGTGTTTACTTGAGGGGTTAGGTCATGTGATATTTTTATAGAGCAGATTCTTACGGACGTGGAGATACCCAATATGTCTACTTTTTTTTTTTTACATTTAACACTAAAAGCATTTTTGAAACAAAAAATCATGTTTTAGTCTAAAAGGCATAGTTTTTTTATTTTTTGGCCAATTGTTTTAGGTAGGGGCTCATTTTTTGCGGGATGAGATGGCGGTTTGATTGGTACTATTTTGGGAGGCAAACGCCTTTTTGATCGCTTTGTATTACACTTTTAGTGATGTAAGGTGCCAAAAATGGCTTATTTACACCATTTTTGGGTTGTTTTTTCATGGCGTTCACCTGAGGAGTTCAGTCATGTGATATTTTTATAGAGCAGGTTTTTACGGACGCGCGATACCTAATATGTGTAGTGTATTTTTTTTTTTATTTTTTATTCAGTGATGTGTTTTTCATTTTTACTTTTTTCACTTTTTACATTTTTTGACCCAGACCCACTTGGTTCTGAAAGATCCAGTGGATCTGGTGTCTGTATAATACAGTACAGTACACTATATAGTGCACTGTGCTGTATTTTGTACTTTACAAAGTCTGAATAGACCTTTAGCAGGTCTATTCAGACTTTCAGCACCATGGAGAGCAGGACGCTTCTGAAAGCGTCCTGTCTCCATGGCAACCATCACCTGCAGCCATCAGAAAGCAGCGGGTGACGGATGGTGAGGGAGTGTAGCCCCCTCCCTCTGTGATCCCATCCTGTTGGGGGCTGCAAAGGCACAGCAGCCCCCGATGGGAGAGGGAGGAGCTCCCTCCTGTTAACCCTTCCATACCGTGGTCCGTACGGACCGCGGTATAGAAGGGGTTAAACGGCTGGCATCTGATCAAGCACAGATGCCAGCCGTTTCTATCAGACTGTCAGCAATGTGCTGACACTCTGATAGCCCCACTAGACACCAGGGATACATTACAGAGGAGGCGGGCGGGGGATCGCAATCGCGATCCCGCCCGCCGCACCGCCCGCCTCCCACTGCCCGCAACCACCCCCCCTGCCAAAATATGATTGGGGGCCGCAGGGGGGGTTAAAGATCAAGAATTTGGGGGCATTAACTCTCTGATCCCCGATCTGAGATCGCACAGAAGCGCTGCAAACCGCAGGTCTGAATTGACCTGCGGTTTGCAGCGATCGCCCATATGGGGGGGGTCACAGGACCCCCCTGGGCATTGTAACAAGGTACCTGCTGAATGATTTAAGCAGGTACCTTGTTCCGATCACTGCCAGCTGAGCAGCAGTGATCGGAACAACTCATGACGTACCGGTACGTCATGTGTCCTTAAGGACTCAGGAAACATGCCGTACCGGTACGTCATGTGTCCTAAAGGGGTTAATGAACATGTTCTTATATCTATTTTATTTATCTGTTCTGGGCAGTGCTATTAAGAAAATGGCAAGTTTTGTATTTTGTGCTTTTGCAGTAATGCAAATATGTATTTTATTTTGAAGAACACTGTGCATTTCAGTTCTTGAGTTCAGCATAACTACATTTCAGCATTATCAGTCATCTGTGTGTGCTTTTACCTTGAAAATACAAGCAGATAGACCTCTAGCACAATTTCCTTAAAATATCGCATCACATATCGTTATCGCAATTTTTAGGGCCTTAATCGCAATCGCACAAAATTCCCATATCGTGCAGCCCTAATTGGCTCTATATAATAGTTTTGTTCTCTACAGTAAGGCTGGGAGAACAGGATCCTTCCTCAAATTTCAGGAAGAGATCATCGAGAACCTCCTGTATCCAGGAGGTTCCGTGGCCCCAACCACCAGTGTAGTGAGCCGTCTACACGAGCGACACTTCCCCAATGTCGTTACCGGTACCTCAACCCAACCACCACCCCGAAAAAGATGTCGTGTCTGTAGCAGGAGTGGAATAAGGCGTGACACCCGATATTTCTGTCCTGACCACCCTGCCCTATGCCTAGGGGAGTGTTTCCAGAAGTACCACACTCAGGTACACTTAGGCTGGGTTCACACGAGCGTGTCCGGATGCGTTGCGGATGCGTTCAGTGAAAACTGTGCGATTTCACAGGCAAAGCCATTCAGTTTTGCCTGCGATTGCGTTCAGTTTTTTCTGCGCGGGTGCAATGCGTTTTGATGCGTTTTTCACGAGCGTGATAAAAAACTGAAGGTTTACAAACAACATATCCTAGCAACCATCAGTGAAAAACGCAACGCACCCCCACTTGCTTGCGGATGCAATGCGTTTTTAACGCAGCCCCATTCACTTCTATGGGGCTAGGGCTGAGTGAAAAACGCAGAATATAGAACATGCTGCGATTTTAACGCAACGCACAAGTGATGCGTGAAAAAAAAAAAAGCTCATGTACACAGCCCGATTGAAATGAATGGGTCAGGATTCAGTGCGGGTGCAATGCGTTCACATCACGCATTGCACCCGCGCGGAAAACTCGCCCGTGTGAATGCAGCCTTAGGGAGATAGGGACAGCACGACACAGGTAGTTTTTTCCATTAAGGCTCTAGGGTCTCTCAGGATACTAGGTTTTAAGAGACCCTAACACATAGGGATGCTGCTGTGCTACTGCAGCTATGTAAACGGTAGAAACCTCTCCTTTCACTTGGGATAAAGTGCATAATGTACTTCGCACCATCTCTGTGTGATTTACACTTTACACATTGTCCCATGGGAAAGGAGAGGTTTCTGCTAGGAAAATAAAGAGTGAAATGGTTAAAAAAAAAAAATAATTAAACAGGTAGCAAGAAAAAAAAATCTTGAGTTCAGGTTTTATTCATGTTTTATAAAGTTTGTAACGTTCAAGTTTATGAGCCTGCTGCCTGTTTTTTCTTCCTTTTTTTTTTTCCCCCTAACCACCCTTTATTTTCCAGGTTGACCAACGGACTAACCGATGAAAACGCTGCAGCACTGATGTGCATTCTGAGAGAAGTATTGCGCTGCTGTCAGAAGACACGTGAAGTCGGTGTATGCGGCGCTGCAAGACGAGATTTCTTCTCCGCAGTACAGGTACGTTTGCCCAGGCATATGAGCTGAGGAGAGGTGTTGGAGTTCATATGCTTTGGCAAACACTTTGTATCAAAAATCTGGCAAAGATGTCTTCCTCCACAACGATCGAATGATCGATGTAAATGGAGAAATCACGTTTGCCAGGACATAGGAGCTGAAGTGGGTATGGATGTTTGGGTGGAGCCCCTATGTCCTGGCAATCGCCAGGCACCTTTTTTCTTTTTGCATATTTTTTGGCAGAGATTTTTTCATCCACATCGATCGTTGCGAATGAAAAAATCAGTGCCGTTCATTTTTTCTTTCAGCCCAGAGGCTGAACGTAAAAAAAAAAATCTCATTACCCGTATGCTCAATATAAGGAGAATAGCAGAAACGCCTAATGCTGCCCATACATGTAATGATTGCGGAGACCCTAAAATGCCAAAGCAGTACAAAAATCTCACATGTGACCCCATTTTGGAAAGCAGACACCCCAAGGTATTCGCTGAGGGGCATATTGAGTCCATGAAAGATTGAAGTTAGCGGAAAGGGAGACTTTGTGAGAAAAAATAAAAAAATAATAATTAAATTCCGCTAGCTTGTGCAAAAAAATAAATAAAATTCTTCTATGAACTCGCTATGCCCCTCACGGAATACCTTGGGGTGTCTTCTTTCTAAAATGGGGTCACATGTGGGGTATTTATACTGCCCTGGCATTTTAGGGGCCCTAAAGCGTGAGAAGAAAAATGCCATCCTAAAAGGTACTCATTGGAATTTGGGCCCTTTACGCACCTAGGCTGCAAAAAGTGTCACTCATGTGGTTTCGCCGTACTCAGAAGTAGGGCAATGTGTTTTAGGGTGTATTTTTACATATACCCATGCTGGATGAAGAAATATCTCTGTAAATTGACAACTTTGTATAAAAAATGGAAAAAGTTGTCATTTACAGAGATATTTTTCATACACAGTACGGGTATATGTAAAAATACACCCCAAAACACATTGCCCTACTTCTCCTGAGTACGGCGATACCACATGTGTGCCACTTTTTTGCAGCCAAGATGCGCAAAGGGGCCCCAATTCGAAGGAGTACCTTTAGGATTTCACAGGGCATTTTTACGCATTTGGATTCCAGACTTCTTCTCACGCTTTAGGGGCCCCTAAAATGCCAGGACAGTATAAATACCCCACAAGTGACCCCATTTTAGAAAGTAGACACCCTAAGGTATTCGCTGATGGGCATAGTGAGTTCATGGAAGTTTTTGTTTTTTGTCACAAGTTAGCGGAAATAGATATTTTTTTTTCAAATTTTTTTTATTTTCCGCTAACTTGTGACAAACAATATAATCTTCCATGATCCTCTGGATCAACTCAGGCCTAACTGGATGGACAAATGTCTTTTTTCGGCCTTCTATACAATGTTACTATGTTACATCAAGCCTTCTGTTTGTGCTGTAGGCGCTCCTCACAATGGCATTATTATGGGCTGGAGAGTCTTCCAGTTCTGTTCTAAAAATTCATATAGAGAACACTTTTACTTACATTCTTCCGACGCCTTCATACATTGGAGTTTCATCAGGCAAGTTCTTAATTTCAGTGTCTGTAAGATGGGCATGTTTCTTTGTTCTATTTAATTGCTCTATCTGAAGGTCAGCTAGTTTCACCTTTTGCTGAGTGTCAATCACTTTTGCCTGAAGTTCTGTAAAGGCCTGTGAATTACAAAAGAACTTAATAATGAAGAACTGAATAAGAAAAACACTTGACAGGGCAGAGAAATAATAAAAAAAATAAGTAAAAGAAAAGAACGAAAGCGGGAAATAAGTCATAAATACTAATATAATAATGTTCACAATGAAAAGACAACTTTAGTTATGGACAAGGCATTTCAACGTATACACCACAGAGAAGAACATAACCAAGTTGCCAAGGTAAATAGATAATGCACTGGTGACTAGGTTATGCCTTCTGCATATCCGGCATCTGGCAGCCAGGTACTTCTACCGACAGACTAGGAGGGTTGCTATAACTACTGGCTGAGGAACTGGTGGCTGCGAAGGCTTCTGGGGAAGTAAAAGAGGATGGGGGTAAAAGAGAACCCCTCACCACTAAATGCAGTGCAGTCTGCAGCATGTCATACAGCAGAAAATGCAGATAAGATACACACTACCACTGGTTGCTGAAATCTGTTGAAAGTGACCAAAGTAATAAAAAAATGTAAAAAAACGTACTGAAAAATCAACTAATGAAAATCAGACATTGCTTTTGAATTGTGGTTCAACAGAATAATTTATAAAACAAACTAATGAAACTGGCCTGCACAAAAATGGTTGTATCCTAAACTGCACTGCAGTCAAGCAATTTTTCTAAATTAGACTTCTGCAACTGTCTACGCAGATGTGAAAGTAGCACAAACGTAAGGATACCGACAATTTTGTCCACCTGCATATGTATGTATATATTTGTTTTGTAGAAAAAGCAAAGGAGTAATTTACATATTTTACTCTCTGCAGTTTTACTGCTTTAACTGGTCCTATACTGTGTCACTGGCTCCTATCCTAAGGGTACAATGCAGATTCACTGTTACCGATTTCCATGCACCAAATTTTCAGCATTCTACAGCACCATTAGGCCGCTTTCACACAATTGAGTTGTACACTCCAGACTTGGAGCGGGTTACATAGCATCATAAATCAATATATAATGCTATGTGACCCCATCAGTGCTAGAAATTCAGGACGGGAGCTGTCTTATACTCCCACTCCGAGTCCAGAGTGTACAACTCGCTCTCGTGAAAGCAGCCTTAAAGGGGTTCTTCACTTTGTTACAACTGATGATCTATCCTCTGGATAGATCATCAGCATCTGATCGGCCGGGGTCCAACACCCAGGACCCCCGCCGATCAGTCGCGTCTGAAAATGCCTGTACTATTTAAATATTTATCCCATATGGCGAATGGCGTAATGGAAAAAGGTATCAAAGTGGCCAATTCACCATTGTTTCATCGCTTCTCTTACCCAAATTTTTTTTTATAAAATGTGATCAAAAAGTCACAATGGTATCAATAAAAACTACGAATCATCCGGCAAAAAAATGAGCCCCATACAGCTCGGTAGAGATTACTATAAAAAAAAAGTTATGAGAGTCTGAATAATTACCATAGGGACAAAACCCATAAAACTGTTAGAGTATTTTAAACACCCCATTTAGATTTTTTCCAGCTTCCGACTACATTATATAACCCATATTAAATGGTGGCATTAAAAAGTACAACTTATCCTGCAAAAAACAAGCCTCATATGACTAGTAAAAAAATAAAATGGCTCTGAGAAAACAGGGAAGAAAAACGAAAAGACCTCCAGTATCCAAGAGTGAAATCCACAGAAAAAAGCCACAATACTTGTGTTTTTGGTGGGCATCTGTGACAAAACCACCTTTCTGCTGTATTTTCTGTCCCATATTGACATACTCTTATCCCAGCAAACATTTGTGCAACCCTGATCTATCACATATAGTGAATTGAAAATGAATTCAAAACTCCCCTTGAACTTTTCCACATTTTTTCATGTTACACTCACAAATTTAAAGGGGTATTCCCATCTCAGACAATGGGGGCATATCGCTAGGATGTGCCCCCATTGTCTGATAGGTGCGGGTCGAGAACAGAGCGGGGAGAGCTGTAGCTGAAGGAACCCAGATTTCCAGGGGTCTGTCCACCACCAAGCGCTGCTCCCCGCCTCTGCCATAGAAGTCAATGGGAAAGCACCGCGCATGCTCCCATTCATTTCTATGGGGCCGACGGAAATAGCCGAGCCAGTGCTCGGCTATATTTTCCGGCCCCATAGAAAAAGAATAGAGGGCAGCTGCGCATGCGCAGTGTGCCCTCCTTCACTTTCGGGGCTTCTTCTCTATATAGGTGCGGGTGCCAGTGGTGGGACCCACAACTATCAGACACCTATCAGTCATTGTCTGAGATGGAACAACTCCTTTAAATATATTTTATTGGGATTTAATGTGACAGACCAACAAAGTCTCAAGGTATGTGTAAAGTAAAATAAATAAATGAAACATGGTTTTCAAAATTTTTAATAAATATTTGAAAAGTGTGACATGCATTTGTATTCAACCTCCCTGTACTCCGATTCCTCTAAATAAAATCCAGTGTGACCAATTTCCTTCAGAAGTCACCTAATTAGTAAATAGAGTCCACCTGTGTGTAATTTATTCTCAGTATAAGGCCCCTTTAAGACTAGCGACTGTCACGCTTTGAACTCGCAGTGCAGGTATGCAACAGCTCCCATCCTGACCTCTCAGCACTGCCGGGGTCGCATAGCATATTGATTTATGATGCTATGTAACCCTTTAAGTTCTGGAATGTATTGTATAACACGGACATAATGCTGTCATTGTTAACCAATACTTTCCAGAACTGTAAGGGTTACATACCATCATAAATCAATTAATGCTATACAACCCCACTGTCACGACCATGTGTATGGTCGTGACTTGTTGCCCTGCATGTGGATTCCAGCGGCTAGGTTTCTGGTTGCCGCACGTGGTGGGCTATTACGTAGTGGCCTCACGTGCGGTTGCCGCTGGCAACTCGGTTGTTTCTGCATGCGTGTCTGGTTTTGTGTTGTTGGCAGTGGAGAAGCCCGAGTTTGGTGCTAGGCGGCTCGCTGTCGACGCATGCGGTTGCCTTTGGCAACGTGCGTTTGTATGTGTGCACTTCCCCCGTTTGGTGTGCACGGGGTTAAGGTGTGGCTGCTTTGTATGGTGGGTGTGTCCTCAGGCCTCCTTAAGTGTCAGTGTGTGGAGCCTGAAGGTCAGTCTTGTTTGTCCAGTCATGGTGTGAGCATGGCTGGAATTTGGCTGTATGTTTCCACCTTGATGTCTGTGTGAGCCACCCTTATTTGTTATATTGTTTGCTATGTTGTTCCTTCCCTGGTGAGTGTCTGTGTATCCCTTCCCCACCTGGTTGCTGTAGTATGGTGTGGGTATGTTTGGTGTTTGTTGACACGGTGTGACGCTCCGGAAGGGGCTTGCCCGCCCGGAGGGGTGTGGTACCTACCTGATGGTGTGCTGCCACTTTGGGATCCATCCGCATGCGTCAGTTGTCCGCATGGGAGGTCGGGAGTTCTTGGATCCGCTTTATCTTCTGCGGTGCGGCAGGTAAGAGTGTTTGGTTGTATGCTCTCCTGCGGTACTGGGGTTCACACTGTCAGGGTCCCGGCTGCAGAGGGGCCTCGGGAGACTCCTGCTCATCCGTGTCCCTGGCTGAGCAGGTGGTCTCTGCCCTGTTAAATCCAGGGTGAAGCAGGGATGTCCAGGGCTCTAGGTTCCGGACGTATGGGCCCTCCTACCTTCGGGTCGGCCCAGACTGTTAGGAGACCAGGGCCAGTGTTAGGGACGTGCTAGTTTGGCAGTTCCTATGTCCCTGCTTTTAGTGCTTTTTGGCCCAGCGGCCGCGGAAATGGCTTGGCGGGGGGTTTTCCCCACTTCCCGCCGTGACACCCACACTGCTCTGGAGTTCAGGCGGGTGCTCTCCTTAACACACGCTGCAAGTCTGATGCTTGCGACTCGCTCCTGGGTCAGAATTTACTTTTGCATTTCATCTGCCAGTTTATTTTTCTTAGGCCTCTTTCACACTGGCGTTTTATCTTTCCGTCCTAGAGTTCCATCCTCAGGGCTCTAGGACGGAAAGATACTGATCAGGATTATCCCAATGCATCCTGAATGGAGAGAAATACGTTCAGGATGCATCAGGATGTCTTCCGTTCAGTACTAAGACGTTTTTTGGCCGTAGCAAAATCCGCAGCATGTTGCGGATTTTGCTCCGGCCAAAAATCCTGAAGGCATGCCGGAAAGACTGATCCGGAATTAATGCCCACTGAAAAGCATTAATCCGGATCCGGCTTTAAGCTAAACGTCGTTTCGGCGTATCGCCGGATCCGACGTTTATCTTTTGTGAATGGTTAACATGGCTGCCATGGTAAAGTGTAGTGGGGAGGCAGGGAAGAAGTATAGTTACCGTCCGTGCGGCTCCCGAGTCGCTCCACAATGACGTCAGAGACCCCATGAGCATGGATCACGTGATCCATGCGCGTGGGGCGCTCTGTCGTCATTGTGGAGCACCCCGGGAGCCGCACGGACTAAGTATCTGCTCCCCTGGCTCCCCACTACTTACTATGGCAACCAGGACTTTAGCAGCGTCCTGGCTGCCATAGTAACACTGAAAGCATTTTGAAGACTGATCAGTCTTCAAATGCCTTCAGTTGTCTTGCGTTGACGGATCCGGCGGGCATTTCCAGCGACTGAAGTGCACGCTGGATCCACACAACGCAAGTGTGAAAAAGGCCTTAGTAACTACAGTGGAGGAAAAAAAAAAAATATTTAAAGGATAACTGTCACATTTAGACCCAAATTTCAATGTTCATATATGTAGTTACCAATAACATGATATTCCAGAATCAATAACTATTAGACTTACTCGCCCCATATTTCATAAGATCCAGCCCTTAGCAACCAGTCTGCACAAAACTGCAATTTCCTTATTCAGTTAAGATGGCTGCTGCTGCCCTCACCCTGAGGCTAATCCCGCCTGCCCTCACTACCAACAATGCATTGAGCTCCTTGTGCACTAGTTTCTGCACCTCAACCAATAGGTGCTCTCCACACTGAAACACACACCCTCCTGCTATCACAGGGATGCCCAACCTGCGGCCCTCCAGCTGTTATAAACTACAACTCCCACAATGCCCTGCTGTAGACTGATAGCTGTAGGCTGTCCGGGCATGCTGGGAGTTGTAGTTTTGCAACATCTGGAGGGCCGCAGGTTGGGCATCCCTGTGCTATCACATACACAAGTGGTAGAACTGTATGAACATTCTCTGTTGCGTGGACAAAGAAAACTAATGGTAAACTAGTCTTTATAATATAATAGCACTGCTTTACACTATATATATTCTGTCATGGGGACACACATGTGCTATATCATTGCTGTGATGGGGGACATACACGGGCTGCAGAATTACTGTCATGGGGCCACATCTGTGCTGTATCACTGCTGTGATGGGGGACATACTCGGGCTGCAGAATTACTGTCATGGGGCCACATCTGTGCTGTATCACTGCTGTGATGGGGGACATACTCGGGCTGCAGAATTACTGTCATGGGGACACATCTGTGCTATATCACTGCTGTGAAAGGGGGACATATATGGGCGGCAGAATTACTGTCGTGGGAACACATGTGCTGTATCACTGCTGTGATAGGGAGACATACATGGGCAGCAGAATTACTGTCGTGGGGACACATCTGTGCTGCATCACTGCTGTGATAGGGGAACATACATGGGCGGCAGAATTACTGTCATGGGGCCACATCTGTGCTGTATCACTGCTGTGAAAGGGGGACATACATGGGCGGCAGAATTACTGTCATGGGACCACATCTGTGCTGTATCACTGCTGTGAAAGGGGGACATACATGGGCGGCAGAATTAATGTCATGGGGACACATTGAGGGTTAACAGCCAAACAAAACTCTATATTTATTGCCCTGATTCTACGGTTTACAGGAACACCCCACATGTGGTCGTAAACTGATGTAAGGACAGGCGTCAAGGCACAGAAGGAAAGGAGCGCCATATGGTTTTTGGAAGGCAGATTTTGCTGGACTGATTTTTAGATGCCGTGTCCCATTTGAAGCCCCCCTGATGCACCTTTACAGTAGAAACTCACAAAAATTTACCCCATTTTGGAAACTAGGGGATAAGGTGCCAGTTTTATTGGTACTATTTTGGGGTAAATATGATTTTTAATTGCTCTATATTACATTTTTGTGAGGCAAGGTAACCAAAAAGGGCTGTTTTGGCACTGTTTTTATTTTTTACAAGATTCATCTGACAGGGTAGATCATGTGTTATTTTTATAGAACAGATCGTTACGGACATGGCAATACCCAATATGTATACTTTTTCTTATTTATTTAAGTTTTACACAATAGCATTTTTTAAACAAAAAATGATGTTTTAGTGTCTCCATATTTTGAGAGCTATAGCTTTTTTATTTTTGACTGATTGTTTTAGTTATGTTCTCATATTTTGCGGGATGAGGTGTCGGTTTGATTGGTACTATATTGGGGGGGGGCATACGCCTTTGATCGCTTGGTGTTACAATTTTTGTGATGTAAGTTCACAAAAATGGCTTTTTTTGGCACTGTTTATTTTTATTTTTTACGGTGTTCAGCTGAGGGGTTAGATGATGTGATATTTTTATAGAGCAGGCCCTCACGGTCGCGGGGATACCCAATATGTATCCTTTTTTTTATTTATTTAGGTTTTACACAATCATTTTTTAAACAAAAAAAATCATGTTTTAGTGTCTCCATAGTCTGAGAGCCATAGTTTTTTCAGTTTTTAAGCGATTGTCTTAGGTTGGGTATCATTTTTATGGGATGAGGCGACGGTTAGATTGGTACTATTTTTGGGGTCATATGGCTTTTTGATCACTTGCTATTACACTTTTTGTGATGTAAGGTGACAAAAAAATGGCTTTTTGACAGTTATTATTATTTTTACAGTGTTCACTTGAGGGGTTAAGTCATGTACTTTTATAGAGCAGGTCCTTACGGACGTTGCGATACATAATGTCTACTTTTTAAAAAGAAATTAAATTTAACACGAAAAGCATTTTTAAAAGAAATCATGTTTTAGTCTCAGAGCCATAGTTTTTTAATTTTTAGGGCGATTGTTTTTGGTAGGGGCTCATTTTTTGCAGGATGAGGTGACGGTTTTATTGGTACTATTTTGGGCGGCGTACGCCTTTTTGATCGCTTTGTGTTAGAATTTTTGTCATAAGGTGACAAAAAATGGCTTTTTACATGGTTTTTATTTTTTTATTTTTTACGGTGTTCACCTAAGGGGTTAGGTTATGTGATATTTTTATAGAGCTGTTTTTTACAGACGTGGCGATACCAATTATGTATTTTTTTTTTTATGACAGATTTGAAAAAAAGACCTTTTATTTTATTCTCATTAAATTTTTATTTATTTTTTAACTTTTTTTTTTACTTATCAAGAACCATCTGGATCCTGAAGATCCAGTGGGCCTGATCACTGTACAGTGCATTGCAATAGTCATCTATTGCAATGCACTGTATAGTCAGTGCTACATTTACACTAAGGCTGATAACTTGCAGCAGCGCGATAGAAGAGAGAGGGAGCTCCTTCTCTCTTAACCCCATGGATGCCGCGGGCGGCTGCTGACCGCGGCATCTATGGGGTTAAATGCCCCAGATCGGTGTCAGCACCGATCTGGGGTGTAGCAGCAGAGTGTTAGCTGTAAGTCACAGCTAACACTCGCTGATGATTACAGCCGGCAGCAGGAGGAGCGGAGCAGGGTGGGGGGCAACCAGGAGGAGGAACGGAGGGGGCAGCGGGGGACATATGGGGGCAATGATGGCCGCATGTGGGGGCAGTGGGGGCATTTATTTATAAAAAGGCACTGTGGGCACAGCAGCAGACTGGGGCACTAACGCGATTTCAGACTGCAGTCTCAGAGTGGAGATCGCAGCCTGAAACCGGCATAATAGAGAGCTCTCACTTCCGGGAGCGCGCACATACAAGTTACTGTGCGTCTCCCGTCCTCCAGGAGATAGACGGACCTCACATAGCAACCTGTTTTTATGCTAAGGTAAAAATAGGCGCTGAGGGGGCAAAATGAGAGTTTTATAGGAGTTCAGGGATAATGAAAAAAAAATGAAGATGGCCACTAATGTCATGAAGATGGTCTCTATTAAGATATTGAAAAAAAAAAAAATGTGACAGTTATCCTTTAATAACTTTGCTTTCTCCTCATTGCTGTCTGCAACGCCCCTTGTCACTCTGTAAAGGGCCGACACCTTCAGATTTATTCTTTTTACCATTTATATTCTGTCTGGACAGGAATAGTACATGTTCTTTTTTGCAGGGCCGGAACAGACATAGGGATGCGCTTTTAACTTTTTTAATCACCATTTGCTGAATGGAAAAAACATTAGGGATGTCCCGATACCATTTTTTAAGACCGAGTACGAGTACCGATACTTTTATTTAAGTACTCGCCGATACCAATTACCGATACCTCGTATAAACAGCGGCGCAGTTGCTGATAGCAATGAAAAAATTAAAGCTGGAATTTGGTTGCTATGGACAACGGCTTTTCTTTTCCTTTGTACAAATGTTAATAAATTGATAAATGGGAATATAATAGTGTTTTCCAACCAGTGTGCCACCAGGGGATCTGTTATGGGGATCTGTTGATGACACTTATGGGGGATCTGTGGGTGACACTGTCAGGGGCTATGTGGATGACACATATATAGCATATTATGCTATATACGTGTCATCCAGAGATCCCCCACAGTGTCATCCAGAGATCCCCCACAGTGTCATCCAGAGATCCCCCACAGTGTCATCCAGAGATCCCCCCACAGTGTCATCCAGAGATCCCCCACAGTGTCATCCAGAGATCCCCCCACAGTGTCATCCAGAGATCATCCCCACAGTGTCATCCAGAGATCTCCCCCACAGTGTCATCCAGAGATCTCCCCCACAGTGTCATCCAGAGATCCCCCACAGTGTCATCCAGAGATCCCCCACAGTGTCATCCAGAGATCCCCCACAGTGTCATCCAGAGATTCCCCACAGTGTCATCCAGAGATCCCCCACAGTGTCATCCAGAGATCCCCCACAGTGTCATCCAGAGATCCCCCACAGTGTCATCCAGAGATCCCCCACCCCCACAGTGTCATCCAGAGATCCCCCCACAGTGTCATCCAGAGATCCCCCACAGTGTCATCCAGAGATCCCCCCACAGTGTCATCCAGAGATCCCCCACAGTGTCATCCAGAGATCCCCCACAGTGTCATCCAGAGATCCCCCACAGTGTCATCCAGAGATCCCCATACACTATTGACTTAAACTTAATCTTTATTAATGTGACCGGAATTACTAACTATTGATGTGCAGTCTCCCTCAGGTCAGGCGCTCAGTCCTCAATGCTCCTCCGGCCCGCGCGCCTTCTACATTAATAAAGTGGGCGGAGCAGGCAGGAGGGACGTGAGGTGCTTGGAGGAATCGGGCAGCTTGAGCTCTCAGTTCCTCCATGCGCCTCATGTCCCGCCTGCTCGCTCCGCCCACTTTTATGAATGAAAAAGGCAGGCGGGGCAGGAGGAGCATGGAGGGACTGAGCGCCTGACCTGAGGGGGACTGGGCATCAATAGTTAGTAATTCCGGCGACATTAATAGAGGTTAGGTTTACTTTAATAGCGTATAGAAGCTGCCGGACCGGAACTTCCGGTATCGGCGGCATTTTCACGAGTACAAGTACTCGTGAAAATGCCGGTATCGGTCGCGATACCGATACTGGTATCGGGACATCCCTAAAAAACATTTTTTAAATTTTAATAGTGCAGGCGTTTTCGCACACGCCGTGATGTGTATTTTTATTTTTTTACATTTTGGTGAAAGTGGGCGATTTAAATTTTTTTTATTTTTCAATTTTTTTTTATTTTTTACACTATTTTATAGTTCCCACAGGGAACTATAACAAGCAGTCATTAGATTAGCATTGGAGTGTATAACCGTTTCTATGTATTCCTATGGAGGCTGTCCACAGGCAAGGGCTCTATAGGAACTAATGCACAGCAGCTTCAGTTCATTCCGTAGGACTAAAGATGCCAGACAATGGATCTGGCTCCCCCGATGTGCACACTTCCGGTTTTCAGATCATTCAGATGTTGTGGTCACATAATCTCCGGTAGCAGACTTTAGCCGCGGGTGTCTTGTTTAGCCATGTTTAAAATTAAAGTCCTGGTGTGGTCAGGAAGGGGTTAAAGAGCTGCGCTGAGAGGGCGGTTATGGAACGGACATACTGATGCGGACAGCACACTGTGTGCTGTCCGCATTTTTTGTGGACCCATTGAAATTAATGGGTCTGCATCCTATCCGCAAAAAAAAAATCATCAAAAAAAAACAAAGGAACGGACACGGAAACAAACAACGTTCGTGTGCATGTAGCCTTAGAGGAACAAAACGAAAATAAAAAAACAAGCCATGTGCATTCCGCATTTTTGGAACGTCCAACCCATAATAGAACAGTCCTATCCTATTTTTGGGGTGGTATAAGGTGTCTTAAAAAAAAAAAAAACACGCAATTTGCCTTTTTTTTTATTAATTTTTTTCTGTTACAGCGTTCTCCGCATTGGAAATATTTTTTAATAGTTTGGACTTTTTCAGGCATGGAGATACCCAATATGTCTTTTTTTATTGTTTATATATCAAAAAAATTTTTTTTTGAATTTAATAACTATTAGCCCTCTTAGTGGGACACAACCTGGGATCTAAACCTTGTGCCATTCACCCTAATAGAGATCTGTTAGGGTAAATAGGATTTTACACTGTTCTTGCTGCCCTGTGCCTCGTGCACACAGCAGCAGGGAGCTTACCATGGACTGCTTCAGTAGCGTCCTGGTTTGGTGGGACCCTGTGGCCACTGCGCCAAATGAAGATAATATAAATGTCGACGGGTGCCGGACGCATCACGGCCTACATTTGAATTAAGGGGCTTATTATTTTCAATGGTGGCGCAGTGGCCAACAGTCCCTCCCCTCTTCCATTATGCTATTGTTATTGGTGGCAGTGGCAGCTTCACAGCCCCTTCCCTCTCTTCATTGATGGCAGTGGCGGCCGCGTCTCCACTGTGTCGGCTGGTGGGTGACTGGTGGAATGTGGACGTTTAGAAGCAGTCAACACTATGATGCGATTTTTACGATCCTTTCTAAACAGACTGTAAAGCCTATATTACGCCAGCCGATTGTCGGACAGATGATCGTTGACAAGCGTTCATAGGCATGCTAGTTAGCGATCTGCCTGTGTAATACTGCCATAAATTACCCAATGAACGAGAAAACGCTTGCTCATCGAGCAATCACAATCTTTTAGCATGTTCAAGAAAAATCGCTTGCCAGCGGCAGATCATGCTGTCTAATCGCACTCTGATTCAGTATGAGGACAAGTGATGGCATTAGCGATCGCTCCTCTCCATACTGTGGAGGAGATCGCTGCATGTAATAGCTGCAGTCTCCTCCACTAACGAGCAGGCGATTACCAGGAAGAAATGTTTCCTACCCGAAGGTCACCTGCATGATCTGTTAATGTAATACAGTCCTGCCGCTAATCCAAGTGTGTCACCGGACTGCCGCTCCATCCCCATTGACTATAATGAGGGCGGGGTGGAGCTCCTGGCGCAGCACGGCGAGAGGCCACCGGACTAAATGTCAGACTTGTCGTAGTTTTAGTCCGGCGGCCTCTGCCATGCGCTACCATTTATAGTCAATGGGGACGGAGCGGCAGTCCGGCGACACACTTGAATTAGCGGCAGGACGGATCCGACAGGCAGAACAGCTGATGCGGAGTGCACACGGGCCGGTGCCCATGTATTGCGGGCCACAATATGGGAACACAACAGCCATGTGAACAAGACCTTATACTCATTTCCCCAGTCTCCATCTCCATGATAGCATATCCTGATAATTAACAAAGAACAAAAAAATTAGGGAGAGACAACAGCACAATCTACTTTGCGTCCAAAGACCATATCCGCATTAGCAAAAACATCCAACTTAGTGTTTAGTGAAAGTATGGCTCTCTTCCAAGTATGCACCCTACACATTTGCTCCAAGGATTTTATACTTACGGAATAAAGGGCGTTTTGTATTTTTGGAAGCTGGGTTCATTGTTTTCTTTGAAGGTTTCAGCCCATGAGGCAGAGATGACTCTAAAGAATGAGCCTCCTTCCCTACTGCTTTATAGGGCTCTAATGGCAGATGTTTTCCACTGAGAAATGGAACTCTTCACCACCTTCTCCCCTCTATTTGGAAAACATCCGTCCATCCAGTCCGGCCTGCTATCCCGCAAGTCGATCCAGAGGAAGGCGAAAAAAAAAAAAAAAAAAAAACGCTGTGAGGTAAAAGCCAATTTTCCCCACTTTAGAGGGAAAAATTCCTTCCCGGCTCCAATCAGGCAATCCCTGGATCAACAACCCATCTCTAGTAGTTATAGCTTGCAATATTATTACACTCCAGAAATACATCTAGGCCCCTCTTGAACTCATTTAGTGAACTCACCATCACCACCTCCTCAGGCAGAGTGTTCCGTAGTCTCGCAGCTCTTACCGTAAAGAATCCTCTTCTATGTTTGTGTACAAACCTTCTTTCCTCCAAACGCAGAGGATTTCCCCTCCTCACAGTCCTGGGGATAAATAGATGGGAAAGATCTCTGTACTGACCCCGGATATATTTATACATAGTTATTAGATCTCCCTCAGTCATCTTTTTTTCTAAAGTGAATAACCCTAATTTTGATAATCTTTCAGGGTACTGTAGTACACCCATTCCAATTATTACTTTAGTTGCCCTCCTCTGAACTCTCTCCAGCTCTGCTATGTCTGCCTTGTTCAAAGGAGCCCAGAACGGTAGACAGTACTCCATGTGTGGTCTGACTAGTGATTTGTAAAGTGGTAGGACTATGTTCTCATCACGGGCATTTGTGCCCCTTTGATACAACTCATTATCTTATTGGCCTTGGCAGCAGCTGCCTGACACTGGTTTTGACAGCTTGGTTTGCTGTTCACTAAAATTCCTAGGTCCTTTTCCATGTCAGTGTCACCCAGTGTTTTACCATTTAGTATGTACAGGTGACTTGCATTATTTCTTCCCATGTGCATAACCTTACATTTGTCAGTGTTAAACCTTATATGCCACTTCTCTGCCCAAGCCTCCAATCTATCCAGATCCATCTGTAGCAGTACACTGTCCTTTTTGTTTTAATTTACACAGTTTAGGGTCATCTGCAAAAATTAGACTTCTGGACCGGAATTAGACTTACCGGTAATTCATTTTCCACAAATCTACCATGACGTCCCAGAGAGATTGCCTCCTGACCTCTGTAGGGGCAGGAACAGAGAGGGGTTAAAATGACCCCTCCCACCACCATTCACCAGTGAGTTCCAGATTATAGTGCCACAACCACCAGTGAAGTGGTTGGTATACCTCTTGGTATTACTTCATACCAAAGCCTGTATAATAAATTTTCTGGGTGGGATATCATGCCATCATGGTGGATTTGTGTAAAATAAATTATCGGTAAGTCTAATTCCAGCTTTCCACTTCACCACCATGACGGCCCAGAGAGACATAATGGATTATAAGAACTTTAGAGTGGGGCAACGGCCTGCAATACGTCGCGTCCAAAAGCCAGATCGGAAGACCTGGATAAATCAAGTCTATAATGCTTAACAAAAGGTGTTGACGCTGGACCAGGTTGCGGCCCGGCATATCTGTTCTAGGGAAGCTACTGCTTTTTCAGCGAAGGAGGCACATATGGCTCCCGTAGAGTGAGCACGAATGATGTTCGGACAGCTGATGCCCTCAGTTTTGTAACAGTCCGTAATAGTCTGTTTTACCCAACGGGCAATGGTTGTCCTAGAGGCTGCCCTCCCTTTGTTTTTACTGCTGAAAAGAATCAGCAAATCGTCCACCTTCCTTAGGTCCTTAGTGACCTCTAGATATTTCAGAATTGTTCGGTTTCATTCCCTGGATGTCAAAAGTTCTTCTCCTGAATTCCTATTATTCTCACAGAAGGAGGGCAGAACGATCTCCTGGTTTCTATGGAAATCTGTTACAACTTTTGGTAGAAATCCGGGATCTAGCCTCAAGGTAATTCGATCTTCTTGGATATTGAGGTATGGTTCTCTAATTGACAACACCTGGATGTCGCACAGTCTTTTTGCTGATGTGATAGCGACAAGAAAAGCCACCTTTTGAGAAAGATGTTTTAGTGAGCATGAATCCAGGGGTTCATAAATTGGCCCTGTGAGTCCCCTGAGGACGATGTTTAGGTCCCAAGTAAGCACCCGAAATCTGAAGGAAGGTTTTAATCTGGATACAGACCTTAGGAATCTTCGATTCAGAATTGGCCAGCCATCGATGGATTTGAAGAAAGCACTAAGTGCTGAGACCTGCACCTTTAGGGTAGATGGACATAACCCCAACTCTAGACCCTTCTGTAGGAAATCCAGGATCTTCTGGATATTTGGCTCAGCCTGATTTGGGGCTCTCTCACCTGACCAAGTGCAGAATCTCCTCCAGATTTTTAAATAGATGGAGTTAGTCACCTTCTTTCTGCTTGCTATCAGGGTGGATATCACTACTTCAGAGAGTCCTTTGCGTCTCAGAAGGTCGGACTCAGGATCCAAGCCGAGAGGTTGAAGATCTCTGGATGTCGATGGAGAACCGGGCCTTGTATCAGGATATCCTTCCTCCTTGGGAGAATGAAGAACCAGCTCCTCTTGGGCCAGTAAGGGGTGATCAAGTTTATTCTGGCCCTGTCCCTGATGAACTTCTGGAGAACCTTTGGGATTAACGGGAACTGAGGGAAGGCATATGCAAGATCCCAGTTCCAGTGCAGGAAGAAGGCTTCGATCAACAGAGGCCTGTCCCTCGGGTTTAGGGAGCTAAAGGTGGATACCTTTGCGTTTTTCTTGGAGGCGAAAAAGTCTACCGGTGGGAGCCCCCTTCTCTGGGCAATCAGACTGAAGACCTCGTTGTTCAGAGACCAATTTCCTTGGTCTACGGTGGTCCTGCTGAGGAAGTCTGCTGTGCTGTTTAAGCTTCCCTTTAAGTGTATGGCAGATACTGACTTCACATTTTTTTCTGCCCAAAGGAAGATCCTCCTGGACAGACTCTAGTTTTTATATAATTCTATCCTGTAGCCATTTTTGATAAGATTTCGCGCCCAGGGGTTGGAAGATGTTTGTTTCCACTGGGCTAAATATTGGGATAGTCTTCCCCCGATCCTGGCGTCACTGCTTTTCACCGCCCTTGTTCTGGGGGTTGAGGAGATACGCTAAGGATGGAAGAGGTAGAGGGTAACTCCAACGTCCGGTTTTACCTTTACCGCGCAAGGAACTATTTTGTCAATATTGGTTACGAAAGGAGGGTTTCTTCCTAGGGGGCCGTTTCCTCAGGGAACCCTTTCTTTTTATCAGTAGCCTTGTATAGGATTTTGTCCAAAACGGGATCGGATACGTACTCGCCCGAGAAGGCTATTGAGCACAGCTTCATTTTGGAAGTGATGTCGCCTGACCAAGATTTCATCCACAGTGCCCTTCGGGCAGCATTAGACGATGCTACGTCTTTAGCTGAGAATCTAATGGTTTCGGCGGAGGCATCCGCCAAAAACCCGGTAGCGGATTTTAACAAGGGAATGGAGTCTAGTAATTGTTCCCTAGACGTCTTGCTAATTAGATGTTTCTCTAACTCATTCAGCCACAGGTACATCGACCTAGAGACTGAAGTAGCGGCTATATTCCAGTTTCCTTTCTGGACAGGCCCATTCGCCCATGATAACCTCATTAATATTTGAATTTATGGGGAATACGCGGGAACGTTTGACCTTTAATCCCCAAACATTTCCTCCTGAGCTGAGTGGGGCTTCTGAATGTCTTCCACCCCCATTGTATCTCTGACCGCTTTTAAGAGGTCACTCATTTCACTAGGAGCGAAGAAGGTATTTTCTAGATTGCTCGACGATTTCACCCTCAGATAGGGGTAATAGTCATCCTCGTTCTTGGAAGACGAAGCCTCGTTGTTCTTCTACCTACACAGGTTGTTCTTCTCTCACTATTTTGGCAATACAATCTTTACAAAGTTTCTTAGGATATTCATCAGGAAGTCTGACGGAGCACGGGATGCATCTGGTGGTCTTCCTGGGCTTTTTCAAAGCTTGTTTGGCCTAAAGCGAGAGCAGCCCATCAATTCGTAAAAGTACTAGTATAGGTGCAAAGAACTAATGCAATATACCAGAAGACCTTGGGGAGGGGGTCCATACGCAGTGGTTACAGAAAAAAAAACCGTCTGTAAGTACTGAGGCTCCCTGCCCACTATGAGGTCCCAGATTGCCACTTGTTAAGCTGCCGGCATGCCCAGGTGGGCTACTCACACATGGGCGTTCTGGAGCGGTCTGCTCCTTCTGCTGCGGCTCCTTCTCCTGGTCTGACATGACGCCATGATGCCTGGCGATGCAGAGAGCGCAGCGGGAAAGTGCATGTGCGATTTTTAAACCAGGCCACTTCCGGAGACCCAGAAGTGGCATCAGACGCGCGCGCCTGCGCAAACGTCCTCCCGGCCAGCTACCTACACGGGGAGGTAGGCGGCCCGCGGCAGCTCAGGGCAGGCTCCTGCTCAACAGGAAGCGTGAACCTGGCGTCTCTGTCAGCTTTTGAATGGGGTCCACTGAAGAGCAGGGGACGCGGTCTGGATGAGGGAGCCGCAAGGGAAGTACAGTTACTGCCGATGCAGTCATCCAGGTAAAAATAAAAAAGGGGCCATTAATCCTCTTTACCTCCCTGAAAGCCAGAGAGGACTTTTCTCTGTCCTGGCCACTATAAGGGCAGGAACACACTGGTGAATTGTGGTGGGAGGGGTCATTTTAACCTCTCTCTGTTCCTGCCCCTACAGAGGTCAGGGGGCAATCTCTCTGGGCAGTCATGGAAAAGTGGAAATTTATATTTTACTGTGCAAGCCTTCTACAAGATCATTAATAAATACAGTATATTGAAGAGAATAGGGCCCAATACTGACCCATGAGGTACTTCACTAGTGACAGTGACCCAATCTGAGTGTGTACCATTAATAACCACACCATTTTCTATCACTGAGCCAGTTACTTACCCAAATATTGAAATTTTCTCCCAGTCCAAGCATTCTCATTTTATATACTAACCTTTTATGCGGTACAGTGTCAAATGCTTTGGAGAAGCCCAGATATACGACATCCATTGATTTGCCGCTGTCAAGTCTAGAACTTACCTCTTCATCAAAACTGATTAAATTAGCTTGACATAACCGATCCCTTATGAAGCCATGCTGATAGAGCTATTTTCTTATTTTCACTGAGGTACAACAAGATAGCATCTTTTAGAAAACCTTCAAACAGTTTACCCACGACAGATGTTAAACTTATCGGCTGACCCTTTTTGAATATTGGCACCACATTTGCTTTGCGCCAATCCTGTGGAACACTCCTTGTCAGTATAGAGTCCTTAAATATCAGAAATAAGGGTCCGGCTATGATATTAATGAATTCTCTTAGGATACGGGAGTATATGTCATCTGGTCCTGGCGATTTGTCTATTTTTTTTTTTTTTTAAGACGCCGCTGTACTTCTTCCTGGGTCAGACAGGGCCCTTTTAATGGGGAATTTACTTTTACATTCTGCATTTAAACTGACACTACTTTCCTCAGTGAATACCGTGGAGAAAAGTTGACACTCTTACTGGTAATCTAATTTTCCGTTAGGCTCCACAACGGCAACACCTGGAGGGTTACCCTGCCTTCTCAGATAAAGGAAGCAATTGTGAAATCAGTCAATAAAAGACCCTTCACTCTTACCTTTTCCAGTTAATAACCTAGGACTCAGAAGTTAATGCCACTGTTTAATAAGGTTTAATATACAATGAGAGAAATAATCGCACCAGAAAAAAAAAGTATACAACAAAAACTCTTTCAAGAAGCGCAACTGGGTGGGAATTCCTCATGCCATTTTAGAGGCTAAAGGAAGATCAAATTACCGGTAAGAGTAATTATCTTTTCTCCATGCCTCCACAACGGCACCACCTGGACGAATAACAGAAAACATCAGGGAGGGGGGTTTGATTTCCTCAAGTTCTTAGTTGACTCTAGATACTGGAGCACACATCTACTGACATCCAGATTGTGGAACAACTTATCCTTTTCAGACACCACTGTCAGACCTTTGTCAAGGCCTGTTTGTAGAAAGTCTGGGATCAGACTGATGTTTGGCCACATGGAGGAGTCCCAGGTGTTTTTTGCAAACCGAAGGAAAGCTTCCCAGGATCTTCAGTAAATTTTTGATGTCACAGGCTTTCTGCTGTGCATAACAGTGGTGATGACAGTATCTGAAAGGCTCTTCTTTCTCAAGATGGTCCTCTCAGGCTCCAGGCAGTCATACAGAGCTGAGAAACCCTGGGATGAATAACTGGGTACTGTGACAAAAGATCAGGTAAGGGAGGGAGAGACCAGTAATCTTCCCACGCCAATTTCTTTATCACCGGGAACCAAGCCCTCCTGGGCCAGAAAGGTGTTATTAATATGACTTGGGCTTTCTCTTCTATTACTTTTGTTAGTACTTTGGGGATTAATGAGAACGGAGGAAAGGCATAAAGACGACCTCTGGGCCAGGGAATTGATAGAGCAACCACCTTCAGAGACTGATCCTCTAGGGACAGAGTAAAAGTTCTTCATTTTCCTGTTTTCCCTTGAGGCAAACAAATCGATTTTTGGAGGACCCCATTTTGCACAGATTTGACTGAACGCTATCGGATTCCGACTCCAAGCTCCTTTTAGATGTTTCCTGCTCCTCGTCCCTCCTTGTTTGTTCAAGTAGGCTACCGTGGTGGTATTGTCAGAGAGAATCCTTACATGATTTAACCAAATCGAGAGATGAAGGCTTTTAGGGCCTGCCAAACTGCATTCAGTTCTTGCCTGTTGGAAGATGTTTGCTCCATATCTGTTCTCCATAGCCCTTGCTTCATGGCACCCTTCATGTGTGCTCCCCAACCCTGCTTGCTTGCGTCGGTCATAATCACTTTTGGTTTGTTTGACGTCATTCCACCCCTTAGGACAGGTTTTCCTGTTTTGTCCACCAGGACAGAGAGACCTTTAGCCACGTTGGAACTACTACTTTTCTGTTCAAAGAAGTCTGCTTCTTGTCCCATACCTGTAACAGGAAGGACTGAAGGTCCCTCAAGTGGGCCTGTGACTACTTTACTGAAGGGATGGTGGATGTCATGAGCCCTAGGATTGTCATAATTTCCCGAATAGAGGCTATTCTCTGTTGGAATCTTAGAATCTTGCGGCTTAATTCCTCCTGTTTCTGGGATGGAAGAAACGCGGACATCTGATTGGAGTCTAGTAATACTCCTAGGAAAATATTTCTTTGCTGGGAAAGATGGCCTGATTTTTGTAGAGTTATGATCCAGTCTAACTGAGAAAGGGTTTCTGACACTGACTGGAGTTGGATCTGCAGAAGGCTTTCCGATGCTGCTGCAATTAAAAGGTCGTCCAAGTATGGAATCAGTAAAATTTATGTTGGAAGAACTTTGCTATGTCTGCCATAATTTTCATGAAGATTCTCGCTGCTGAACAAAGTCAAAACGGCAGGACCTGAAATTGAAAATGATGCAATCTTCCTTGAAACCAAACTGCCATTCTTAGAAATTTCTTATCGCCCCTGTGAATAGGCATGTGATAATATGCATCCGAGAGATGTATTGTGCTCATGAAGCAGTCTTGTCAGGAGATTGAATACTGATTTTATAGTTTCCATCTTGAACTTCTTGTACACAATGTATTTGTTCAGACCCTTCAGGTTTATTATGGCTCAGAAGGAACAGTTTGGCTTTCTGACCAAGAATATTGAGGAGTAAAATCCTTCTTTGTTCCTCTAGTGGGACTTGTATTATGGCATTTTTCTGTAGACGCAAAATGATCTGCTGGTCCATCGCTTCCTGATTCTCTGTTCAGTTTCGGGTTTACCAGATATCTGTCTGGAGGGACTTGCATGAATTCTAGACGGTACCCCCTATGGTTGAGAGCACCCAAGGAGAGGCCCCAATCTGTTCCCAGGCTGACTGGAATTGTTTTAGTCTTCCCCCACCGGATTTCTGGCGTCATTGGGAGGCAGGACGGGTGGATTTGTCAGTTTTGAATAGGAAGCCTTTATTTTTTATTACTGGATTATTATTTTTCTTCGGGTCAAATCTAGGATGTCTCTGGCCTCGAAAGGAGCGTCTCTGGTGGAAGTTTTGACTCTGTAGGGAAATCTTTTTCCTGTCTGAAGCTTTTTCCAGGATGTCGTCTAAGGCGGTTCCAAATATCTGGTCTCCTTCACATGGCAAGGAACAAACAATTTTTGACAATGTATGACCCGACCATGACCTCAACCAATCTGCTCTGCGGGAGGCGGACAGAGCCGCAGTTTTAGCGGAAAGCTTCACAATGTCCGCTGAGGCATCCGCCAGAAGGGTACAGGCCTGCTTAAGCATCAGGATGGATGCGAGAATATCCTCCCTGGGAGTGCCAGACTCTAAGTGATCTTCTAGTTGACCCAACCACAAGGATAGAGTTTTAGCTGTGTAAGTGGCAGAAATTCCTTGTCTTAACATGGCCGTTGAAGACTCCCAGGTTTTTTTAAAGAAAAGAGTCGCAAAGAGTTCGACCTTAGGGTATCTGTCCTATGTAGACGAATCTTCTTCCACAAACAGATATTTTCTTTTGAACATTTTGGACGCTGGTTGCCTTTTTTTCTGGGTCCTTCCACTCATTATGTATGAGGGATTTAATGTTGTTGTGGACTGGAAAAACACTTTTTCTGTCTGCCAGTCCCAAAATTTAAGATTACTTACCGGTAATCCCTTTCCATGAGCCCATGACAGCACCCTTGAGAGACTGCCTCCTTCCAGGACAGGAAACTTTTTGTGGAGAGCACTTGAGGGATACCTCCTTACATCCTCAGTTAATCACTAGAACTTGTCCTAAACCTATCCATTTGATTATTATTATTTTTTTGGGAGGGAATAATCCTGGGTGCTGTCATGGGCTCATAGAAAAGTGATTACCAGTAAGTAATCTTAAAATTTCCCTTACGCCCATGAAAGCACCCTTGAGAGGACTAGAATAGTACCTAGCTTAGGAGGGACCACTGCTTGTAGCACTTTTCTGCCAAAAGATAGCTTCTCATTAGAGTCTAAATCTAATCTGCAGTGTCGAAAAAAAGATACAGGGAGACTTCCAGGTAGCAGCCCCACATATTTGCTCCAGAGAAGCATCAGCCCTTTCTGCCCAGGAGGTAGAAACAAATCTGGTAGAGTGCACCCCTAAACTGAAAGGTGGGGATTCTCCTGCTGAAGAGTAGGCTAAAGAGATGGCGCCTACTATCCATCTGGCCAGTGTTCTAGAAGAGACTTTATCCCCTTAGTTTTTACCACCAAATTGTATAAAAAGCTTAGATGATTTCCTCCATTGACTAGTGACATTCAAATATTCTAATAGGCATCTTTTCACATCTAGGCAGTGGAGCTTCCTCTCTTTTTCATTCTTTGGGTCCTGACAAAAGGATGGCAGAACAATATCTTGGGTCCTATGGAAAATAGAAACTATTTTAGGTAGAAAGGAGGGATCTGGTTTAATGATTACTCTGTCTTCCAGAATTTTAGTATAGGCGGAACAGCTGAGAAGGCTGAAATCTCACCAACACGCGTTGCGAAGTAATCGCTACCAAGAAGGCAGTTTTGAAGGAGAACATTTTTATAGAAAAGTCCTGCAAGGGCTCAAAGGGAGGTTCCATTAATCTAGATTCAGGTCCCAGGGAGGAACTGAGGAATTGAATACAGGTTTAATCCTACTGATGGCTCTAAAAAAAAAAAATCTACTTATTCAAGGAAGATTGGCTATAGGAGAATCAAGGTAAGCACTAAGGCAGGGCTTGACAAATTTCCTTGGAATCTAGGAGCCAGCTAAAAAAGTTAGGAGCCAGGCGGAGCCGCGTCATAAAGCCCGCAATAGATGCCCCCATAGTGATCCCCCCCCCCCACTTCTCCATACAGCCCCCCAATAATGCATGCCAGTACATAGGGCCCCCAGTAGATGCCCCCATAGTGTTCCTTCCCCTGTTCTCCATAGTGCCCCCCATAATGTGCGAGTATATAGCGCGAAATGCTTCCCCTCTTCAATAGGTTATATAACACGTCAGATGCTGCCAGCGTCTAAGTGATCGCCACTTGCGGCCGCCATGACATGTGGAAACCCTTACAAGGATTACAGGGTCCGGAGGGGAGGGGTCCAGGGGAACACAAACACAGCGGGCACCATAACATTTTACTGAGCGCTACAACCCCCAGCTGGCACTCAGCCTCTGCAGTCCCCGCATCACTACAACACCCAGCTCTTTCCCCCTCGTCATTCTCCCCCCCCCCTTGTCATTCACTTTCCCCCTCTTGTCTTGTCAATCTCTTTCCCCCTCGTCATTCACTTTCCCCCCTCTTGTCAATCTCTTTCCCCCTGTTGTGATTCTCTTTCCCTCTCTTGTCATTCACTTCCCCCTCCCTCCTTTGTCATTATCTTTCCCCCCTTGTCATTTTCTCCCCTCCCTCCCCCGCCTGTAATGTAGCGTGGCCGAGCCCTATATGGTACCACGGGTACAGGAGCTTTAGTTTCCTGTACCCGGGAGGACTGACAGGAAGTGCACACTGTGTGCGCACTTCTTGTCAGCCCGGCCGGGTACAGGAGACAGATGCTCCCTGTACCCGCGGACCATACAGGGCTCGGCCACGCTACAATGAGGGAGTGACAGGAGGGAGCGCTGAGCGTTTCCCTCCTGTCAGTCCCTCTCTTCATGCTGCGCCCGGGAGGTGCGCCCCCATGGACGCGCCAGCCCGGGCAGTGCTGCAGCCGCCTGAGACTCTATATAGAGCGCTCGGGCGGCTGCAGCATGAGGGGGGCCGGCGCTCCTAGTCCACGCCGGACCTGCGCCCGGGCACCTGAGAGACCGGGCTGACAAATACCCAGGCGCCAGGATTAAATTCCTGGTCGCCATGGCGACCTGGGATTTGTCGAGCCCTGCACTAAGGGCAGAAACCTGTACAGTTGTAGCCAAAAGTTTTGAGAATTACATAAATATTGGAAATTGGAAAAGTTGCTAGTTAAGTTTTTATAATAGCAATTTGCATATACTCCAGAATGTTATGAAGAGTGATCAGATGAATTGCATAGTCCTTCTTTGCCATGAAAATTTACTTAATCTCAAAAAAACCTTTCCACTGCATTTCATTGCTGTCATTAAAGGACCTGCTGAGATCATTTCAGTAATCGTCTTAACTCAGGTGAGAATGTTGACGAGCACAAGGCTGGAGATCATTATGTCAGGCTGATTGGGTTAAAATGGCAGACTTGACAGGTTAAAAGGAGGGTGATGCTTGAAATCATTGTTCTTCCATTTGTTAACCATGGTGACCTGCAAAGAAATGCGTGCAGCCATCATTGAGTTGCATAAAAATGGCTTCACAGGCAAGGATATTGTGGCTACTAAGATTGCACCTCAGTCAACAATTTATAGGATCATCAAGATCATCAAGGAAAGAGGTTCAATTCTTGTTAAGAAGGCTTCAGGGCGTCCAAGAAAGTCCAGCAAGCGCCAGGATCGTCTCCTAAAGAGGATTCAGCTGCGGGATCGGAGTGCCACCATTGCAGAGCTTGCTCAGGAATGGCAGCAGGCAGGTGTGAGCGCATCTGCACGCACAGTGAGGCGAAGACTTTTAGAAGATGGCCTGGTGTCAAGAAGGGCAGCAAAGAAGCCACTTCTCTCCAAAACAAAAAAAACAAAAAAAAACAACAAAAAAACCCATCAGGGACAGATTGATCTTCTGCAGAAAGTATGGTGAATGGACTGCTGAGGACTGGGGCAAAGTCATATTCTCTGATGAAGCTTCTTTCCGATTGTTTGGGGCATCTGTAAAAAGGCTTGTCCGGAAAAGAAAAGGTGAGTGCTACCATCAGTCCTGTGTCATGCCAACAGTAAAGCATCCTGAGATCATTCATGTGTGGGGTTGCTTCTCATCCAAGGGAGTAGGCTCACTTACAATTTTGCCCAAAAACACAGCCATGAATAAAGAATGGTACCAAAACACCCTCCAACAGCAACTTCTTCCAACAATAGTTTGGTGAAGAACAATTCATTTTCCAGCACAATGGAGCACTGTGCCATAAGGCAAAAGTGATAACTAAGTGGCTCGGGGACCAAAACGTTGACATTTTGGGTTCATGGCCTGGAAACAGAGGTCCTGAAAAAGAAGGGCCAACACTGCAAATACTAACTCTTTGCATAAATGTCATGTAATTGTCGATAAAAGCCTTTGAAATGTATGAAGTGCGTGTAATTATATTTCACTAGATCACAGAAACAACTGAAACAAAGATCTAAAAGCAGTTTAGTAGCAAACTTTGTGAAAACTAATATTTGTGTCAGTCTCAAAACTTTTAGCCATGACTGTACTTTAAGAGTACTGAGTCTTAGATTCTTATCTAAACCCTTCTGTAAAAAAAAATCTAGAATTTTTGGCAAAGGATCAAAGGATCTACCGGTATTCTGCAAAAGTTTTAAAAATTCTTCCATATTCTTTGATAAATGTAAGAAGTCACTTCTTTCCTACATGATAAAAGGGTCAAAATGACTTCCTTAGACAACCCCCTTTTTTCTAATATTTCCCCTTCAAGTACCGTGCTGTTAGATGTAGATTTGTTACTTCTGGATGCAACACAGGACCCTGAAACAACAGATCCCGTCTGTCCAGAAGAATCCAGGGGTCTGTCAGGGAAAGATTCCTCAACCAAGTAAACCAAGTCCTTCTTGGCCAAAATGGAGCAATTAGAATGAGCTTCGTCCGTTCCTCTCTCAGCTTCTGCAACACCTTTGGAAGAAGCCTTAGAGGAGGAAAGGCGTACAGGAGCTGATCTGGCCACGGGAGGGATAATGCTTCTATCCCTGTCGGGGCATCTTGCGGATTTAGGGAAAAGAAAAGCTTGCATTTCTTGTTCTGCCTGTTCGCAAAGAGGTCTATTTGAGGAAGACCCCAAAGTTAAACTATCGAGTCATGACCTCCTGGTTTAAACAACACTCTCCTTGATCTAGCTGGTTTCTGCTTAGAAAATCTGCCATGGTGTTCTCAGTTCCCTTTAAATGAACCTTGAGGAAGGGAACATAAGGAATGATCAAGGAAAAAATGTCTGCGGTTAGGGACATGAGATTTTTTGATTTGGTTCCTCCTTGTCGGTTTAAATAAGAAACAACTGTAGCCTTGTCTGAAATGATTTTTACTCCTTTCCATTGTATTTTTGGAAGGAATTCTGTTGGTGCCAGAAAAACTGCTCTGAATTCCCTCATATTTTGCGAGTCCTGTCTTTCTATCTTGTTCCATATTCCCTGACTTATGTCTCTCTGACAGTAAGCACCCCACCCGGAAGGACTGGCATCTGTAGTGATGGATATCTGAACCTTGGGATCCTAATGTAGGCACTGAGATTTGTAGGATCTAGCCACCAATTTAGCGATTGTATCACCTGAGGGGTGAGAGAAAGTGGGGCATCTAATGGGGATAGTGAACTGTGCCATTCTTCCAGAATCCACCACTGAAGAGGCCTGGCATGAAACAGGGCCCAATTTACCACCGGAATTGTGGAGGTCATTCTACCCAATACTGCCATCCCTTGTCTAATAGTTTGATTCTTTGAGGTTATCAGGGAACACACATCTTCTCTTATTTGTGATATCTGTGTTCTGGAAGGATACAACAGCAGTTCACTGAATCCAGGATCATGGTTAGGAGCACACACTTCTGTGAGGGTGTCAAATTTGACTTTTGCCAGTTTATCTGCCATCCTAGTTTTGTTAATATTTTTATTACTTCCCAAATATGAGCAGTTAGGAGATTTTCCGACTCTGCCACTACCAGAAGGTCGTCCAAATTAGTAGGGGTCGACATATTATCGGTTTGGCCGATATTATCGGCCGATATTCATGATTTGCACAGTTATCGGTATCGGCACCTAACCAGGCCGATATACCGATAACTGTGTTATCACAGAACATGAGCGCGCCGGTCTCAGAAAGCCATGTTCCCTCAGCAGCACAGGGGAGAAGGAGGCAGTGTCTCTCCCTCCCCCTGTGCCGCGCTGCCAATGGAGAGAAGAGGAGGAGGAGGGGCTGAGGGCGCACTGGCCACCAATGAGAGAAGAGGAGGAGGAGGGGCTGAGGGCGCACTGCCCACCAATGAGAGAAGAGGAGGAGGAGGGGCTGAGGGCGCACTGGCCACCAATGAGAGAAGAGGAGGAGGAGGGGCTGAGGGCGCACTGGCCACCAATGAGAGAAGAGGAGGAGGAGGGGCTGAGGGCGCACTGGCCACCAATGAGAGAAGAGGAGGAGGAGGGGCTGAGGGCGCACTGGCCACCAATGAGAGAAGAGGAGGAGCTGAGGGCGCACTGGCCACCAATGATAACGTTTAAGATATTACAAACGCAGGCATTAGAAACACATTGCCCAGACCCTGCCTCTGACAGAGCGCTGCGATCCGCGGCAATTAAGCCCTCAGGTGCGGCATCTGAGGGGTTAATTGCCGCGGATCGCAGCGCTCTGTCAGAGGCAGGGTCTGGGCAATGTGTTTCTAATGCCTGCGTTTGTAATATCTTAAACGTTATTATGATTGGTGGCCAGTGCGCCATCAGCCCCCTGTCTACAGTATAAAAACATTAGTGGCCAGTGCGCCTCCCCATCCCCCTCCTTCCCTTCAGTATTAATATCATTGGTGGCAGTGGCCACAGGGTCCCCTCAACATCTTTCTTCTGATCGGAGCCCCAGCAGTGTAATGCTGGGGCTCCGATCGGTTACCATGGCAACCAGGACGCTCCTAAAGCCCTGGCTGCCATGGTCGGTTCCTGCTGCTGTGGGCCCATAGCACAGGGCAGCAGGGACAGTGTAAGATCCTATTTACCCTTATAGATCTCTATTAGGGTAAATAGGACAAGGGATGTAAAGAGCCCAGGTTCTACACCTAAGGGGAAATGGTAATAAAATAAAAAGTAAAAAAAAAAAATAGTAAAAAAAACACCAAAATATTAAGTATAAATTAACACTTTTCCAATTTTACATATAAAATATATAAACAATAAATAAAAAAAACATATCGCCGTGCCCAAAAAGTCCAAACTATTAAAATATATATTTTTTTTTTAAGCGTTGAACGCTGTAACAGAAAAAATAAAATAAAAAAAATTAAAATGCGCAGAATATCGGTATACAATATCGGCTATCGGCCTGAAAGTTCACAGAATATCGGCTCTAAAAAAATCAATACCGGTCGATCCCTACAAATAAGGGATCACCAAGATGTCTTTTCTTATGTGGACCATAACTTCTGCCATCAATTCTGTGAATAGACTGGGGGCCTGAGAAATTCCAAACGGAAGTGCTGGACTTCACCTTCCATGGGTACTGCCACTGAGAATTTTTTGGAATTCTGCATAAATTGGCACATGATAATAGGCGACTTTTATATCTATAGTGGCCATAACACAGTCTCTGTAAAGATGCTTTATTGTGGATTGGACTGACTATTTTGAATTTTTGTATTTTAGAAAATGGTTTAAATCTTTCAGATTTATAATCATTCTGTATGATCCATCTGGTTTGGGTACCAAAAAAGGGACGAATAAAATCCTTTGCCCTTTTCGAATCTGGAACAGGGATGAGGACACCTTTTCTAATAGAGAAAACATTTCTTGTTTTATAGCGATATATCTTGTCGATTTTTGAACAAGGTTTAAGATTTTTAATCTCTCCGGTGGGGAGAGAAACTCCAGACGAAACCCGTCTTTTATGATGCCTAAAATCCACAGGCTTAAGAGATCTGCTGCCAAGCCTGAAAATATAGAGAAAGCCTTCCTCCCACTGGAAAGAAACAGTCATTGCTGACTGTCCTTGGTTCTTGTTGCGGACTGAGAGTTAAAGAGGAAGCCTTTATTCCTTCTATTTTTGTTTTCTTGCCAAAAATTCTGTCTTCTGCCTGTATTGTAAGATTTCTTGTTTCCTCGAAAAACACTTATCTTTTTGTAGGTTCAGAAACAGGAAAACGTTTTTGTTATCAAAAGCTTTTTCCAAAAGGTCATCTAATACAGGCCCAAAGAGAAAATTTCCTTGGCATGGGATAGCACAAAGTTTATTCTTTGAA
This sequence comes from Bufotes viridis, assembly GCA_033119425.1. Classification (NCBI taxonomy): domain Eukaryota; kingdom Metazoa; phylum Chordata; class Amphibia; order Anura; family Bufonidae; genus Bufotes; species Bufotes viridis. The sequence continues at coordinate 362,340,070 of CM065590.1, forward strand.
CCAGTATCACCTGACCATCCTTTAAGCCAGACCGCTCTTCTCGCTGAATTAGATAAAGCAGCTGACCTGGCAGTTCATTTTAAAGCATCTGCAGAAGCATCAGAAATAAAGTCCACTGATTTAAGGATGGTAGGAAAAACTTCCAGTATTTGGTCCCTAGGTGTCTTATTTTGAATATCTGATTGCAGCTCATATAGCCATAGTTTTAAAGATCTGGCCAGAGAGGTAGTAGCAATATTAGGTTTAAATGCTTGGGTTGACACTTCCAAAGTTTTTTTAGGTAAATCTCTGCACGTCTGTCCATAGGATCTTTTAGTGTGCCAAGATCCTCAAAAGGTAAGGCCGACTTCCTTGACATTTTGGCAATAGGGGCATCTATTTTAGGGGCCCTATCCCAACAAGAGGACTCACCCTTATCAAACCGGTATTTTCTTTTGACATTTTTGGAATAAAATTTTTTTCAGGTTTATTCAATTCTTTGTGAATTAAGTATTTTATATTCTCATTTAACCCCTTCAGGACACATGACGTACCGGTACGGCATGTTTCCCAATCCTAAGGACACGACGTACCTGTACGTCATGTGGAGTTCCGATCACTGCCGCACGGCTGGCAGTAATCGGAACTGGGCGCCTGCTAAAATCATTCAACAGGCACCCTGTGACAATGCGCGGGGGTCATGTGACCCCTCATTAGCCGATCGCTGCAAACCGCAGGTCAATTCAGACCTGCGGTTTGCAGCACTAATCTAGTTTCTGATCCCGCGGTCCGTGACCGCAGGGATCAGAAACTTCAAATAAGTTTTATAATATAGTTAACCCCCTGCAGCCCTGTGTCCATTGTCCCTGCGGGCGCAGCAGGGGAGAGGGGGGAGGATTGCGGGCGGTGCGGGAGGGAGGCGTGCGGCAGTGTGGGGCGCGCGATCATCCTCCGCCCCGTTCATTCTCAGGATGGCCAAGTGGTTAGATAAGAGTGTCAGCTCATTACTGACACGGATTCAAGCGGCTGACATCTGTGCAGATGTCAGCCGTTTTAACCCCTTCCATACCGCAGTCCGTAGGGACCGCTGTATGGTAGTGGTTAACAGGGAGGGAGCTCCCTCCCTCTCCCATCGGGGGCTGCTGTGCCTTTGCAGCCCCGATTCTTGAAAGGGAGCACAGAGGAGCCTCCTCCTTCCCCTTCCCCCTCTGCTCAGTTGTAAATAAATAAATACAAGGAAAAGAAAACTATAAAAAGAAAAAGTGCAAAATAAAATTGTTCATTGTCATATTATGTGGGGAAAATATATTTTAAAAATAAAGTGATGATTAAAAAAAATACAAAATAAAATACAAATAAAAGGAAAAAATGAAAATGTGCAAAAAGCTCAGTGTCCCCCAAATATTTTTTTTGTAATATACATAAGAAAAAAATGTCCACACCAACCAAAACCACTACAATTATCAACCCATTCATGTGAAAGCAAGAAGAAAAATCCAGCTCAGCTCGGGTGACTCGTTTTCTTAGACTTTATTCCAGCGGTAAAAACTTCATACAAGATGCGAAAAACTGTTACGCGTTTCAGACCTCTCTAATATCTGGGTCCTTCCTCATGACTGGAAGCTGCCCCTGATATACACCCTCCAAAATCAGGCTGACATACAACACCTGAAGGAAGGAGGTGCCATACAAACCTCAAAAGAAAATATATAAACAAGCAAAAACCTAAAAAATCCTTAATATAAAAAGGTAATCAATATACTGATGTATTCAAAACAAACATAATATAATCAATATTGTAGAATCAAATCATGTCATTTATTGAGACCCTCTGGCTGCCGGGATCCCAATTGGAAGATCCAAAAGGCCTCTCTATTCAGAAGTTTTCTTCTGTGATCTCCACCTCTGGGTGGTAGAGAGACCCTTTCAATACCCTGTACCTTTAATCCAGAGATATCACCCGCATGAACAACCGCAAAATGCGAACTTGCAGCAGAAATAATGCGGTTCTCATGGTGTGGTATATCAGATATATGCTTGCGGATCCTATTTTTTTAGGGGATTAATGGTACAACCCACATATTGCAAAGAACATATGTCACAAGTAATGAGATATATAACATGTTTGGTGTTACAGTTTATGTGTGATCGTATGTCATATTGTTTGCAATGTGCAGTCGATCTAAATGTTTTGTCTGTAACCATATGTTTGCAACAAATACATTTTTTGTGGCCACATTTATGGCTACCTGTATAATGGAGCCATGTGGATAATGTGGTAGTTTTTTCAGAGAAAAAGCTGGGGCTAACCAGATTGCTGAGGGTGGGGGCTCTTTTGGCAACGCACTTAACACCATTAGAAACAATATCGGACCATTGTCCATCAATATTGAGAATGTGGAAATACTTTTTTATTATTTTACAAATTGCAGGGAACTCTTTACTGTATTGTGTGACAAAATAATTAGACCTTTTTCCAGACATGGAAACGTCTGATTTAGGCCCCTTGCACACGACATTATTTTGCGGACCGTATACTGGCCGTTTTTTTAGTTCAGTATACTGAACCATTCACTTCAATGGGTCTGCAAAAAATACTGAAGTGTCTCCGTATGCCTTCCGTTTTTCCGTTTTTTCTGTTCCGTTTAAATATAGACCATGTCCTATTCTTGTCCGCAAATCACGTTCAGTGGCTCCATTCAAGTCAATGGGTCTGCCAAAAAAACGGAAAGCATACTGAAGTGCATCCGTATGTCTTCCGTATCCGTTCCGTTTTTTGCGGAACCATCTATTGAAAAGTTTAAGACCAGCCCAATTTTTTCTATGTTATTACTGTATATGCCAAACGGAAAAACGGAACAGAACAACGGAACCGAAACGGAAACAAAACAGAAGCAAAAAAAGGAAAAACGGATCCGAAAAAAACGGACCGCAAAACACTGAAAAAAAAAAAAAACGTTTGTGTGCAAGAGGCCTTAGGCTGTGATTGAGGAAAAATCAGAGAATGTCTATCCATGTTGGAGACCGTTTTTTTGGCCCGATCTATGTTATGTTGAAGATAAGCCCTACGCAAAAGTCTGTTCTTCACATTAAATGCTTCTTTCTCATAAATGTCATTATCAGAACAGTTGCGACGGGCACGGACCAATTCACCTTTAGGAATGTTCCTAATAATATGTGGTGGATGGCATGAACGGGCAAACAGAGTAGTGTTCTCCGCCAATTCTTTGCGATAGGTAGATGTAATGACCCCCCGAGTGGGGACATTCCCCCTCAGACACAAATCCAAAAAATGAATCTCAGTGGAATCATACTGAAAAACAAACTGTATTGAAACAATGCAAGAATTAAAATAAGTGACCAACTCCGGTATGGACGCCACATCACCAGACCACACCATAAGTGTATTATCGATGTAACGTCCATACCAGAGTAAATGGTCCAAAAGGGGAGGTGTCGATGAGGAGAAAACGACCCTCCCACCATGCCATAAAAATATTAGCAATGGAGGGGAGAATTTTGCCCCATCGACACCCCAGATACCTGCAGAAAAAAGTACCATCAAACAAAAAATAATTGTGTCTGAGGAGAAAGTCCACCACCAAGGTAATATACTCCATAAGTTCCAAAGTATAATCACTATAATGGTTTAAAAACCAACTAAGGGATACAAGGGCCAATTCATGTGAATTATTGGTGTAGAGAGGCGTAATGTCTGCAGAAATACACACTAAATTCTCATCCCATTCAAAATCTGTGAAAACTTATAGCACAGATCGAGAGTCTTTGATAAATCCCGGGATGAGAGGTATTAGAGGCTGAAGGAGGGAATCAACCCACTCGCAGAAACGCTCACAGTATGAGCCGATTCCAGCCACAATGGGTCTGAGTGGGGGAGGGAATATATCCTTGTGAACTTTCGGGAGTGCATGGAATATGGGGAATACCGGGTGTTCCACAAAGATATAATCCCTCTCTTTAATGCTGAGACAGCCAGTGGATACTCCCAAATCAAGGATACTACCCATTTTTGTTTGAAATGCTCGTAGGGGGTCACTGGATAGACGAGTATAGACTTTAGTATCCTGTAGCATATTCATAATTAAGTGTTTATATAGCCCCGTATCCATTATAACCACTGCCCCACCTTTATCAGCCTCCTTGATTATAATATCCTTCCTATCCCCTAATTCTTGAAGAGCCTGTTTCTCAGCTGGCGTTATGTTTGAATAAATCCCAGATTTAGTAACATCATATAAGGAGCAGAGATCCCTTTCCACCAATTCCTGATATTTGTCTAATGCCACAGATCGGGACTGAATGGGATAAAAGTCCCTATTAGATGTTCTAAAATATTTAGAGGAATTGGTGTGACTAGGGGTATTGCATGTAATAGTCTGGAGAATGTTGGAATGAACCATATCCACGAAAGTCATAGAAGGTATATGGCCTTCGTGGAACGGTGCACCAACATCTCCAGACACAGGAACATCATTGACAGCATTGGCAAATACAGTTGGAGATGACACATTCATTGATCCCTCACACATTATGTGTAGGTATTCCTGATGGAAAAATATCAACCTGATCAAAGCTGTTCATAGTAGGTAAATCCTGAAAATGTTTTTTTAGGGTAAGATTACGAGCAAATTTGTTAACGTCCAAAATGGTGCGATACAAATCAAAATGGTGTGTGGGCGAAAATGATAAACCTTTAGTCAAAACCCCAATCTGATCCGAAGAAACAATGGACGCTGACAAATTCAAAACTTGGATGTCCACGGTCATCTCTTTTGCCGGGATGGATACCGGCGATTTTTTCCCGTGCCGCCTACCTGCCCTTCGTTTTTTGACGATTGTCTCTTATGCGGAGCAGCATGCTGTAAAGAATGGCCCATGGTTGTTTCAATAGTGTCAGCAGTAGGATTGGAGGCTTCAGGTGAGGATTCCATGGAGTCCCGCTTTGTTGAGCTGAAAGACACCTTAGCATGTCTGTTTCTGGAACGAGATCTCCGTAGAATGGAACGGGGGGTGTTGCCTCGGGATTCCGCCCATGTGTACACCGAGTTGTTACTATAGTCTAACAGGTCTCTGTTGAACTTAGTTTGTTTGAATAACATCAGATCTTCTTCCACTTTATTCAGATTGTCCTTGAGGTGATCATCTAATTCAGTGAACTTTTTTAATTTCCTCTCGTAGATTTGAGAGAGCAAGTTTTTCTTCCTGTACTATTAACTCCATGAGTCTCAGGGAACAATCTGACAAAATTGCTTGACACTGCACGATACAGGAATCAGAATAAATGGTGGTAGGTTTCTTTTTAAGCCTGAGGCCACGAGGAATCGTTTTTTTATCTGTATATTTCTGTAATGAAGTGGCATCCCACCAAGTCCGTAATTCCTTAAGCAGTAGTGTTTCAAGAGATGACATTTGTGTTTTCACATTCAAAATGTCTTGTAATTCCTGTTTGGGAACATCAAAAATGGCATTCATCTTTTTACCCTGTCATCATCATTGTCCATAGGGCGTAAGGATATGTGCCATGTTCCAACAAGGAAAATGCGAAGAAAAACCGCTATGTCCGTATTCAGTCCAAAGTAGGAGTGCACGCCACCAGGTAATCAACAATGAAGAAAGAGTAAGGCGGGTTCATGCGGGTGATATCTCTGAATTAAAGGTACAGGGTATTGAAAGGGTCTCTCTACCACCCAGAGGTGGAGATCACAGAAGAAAACTTCTGAATAGAGAGGCCTTTTGGATCTTCCAATTGGGATCCCGGCAGCCAGAGGGTCTCAATAAGTATGTAAAGTATGTAAATAATGTATTTTCTTTTGAGGTTTGTATGGAACCTCCCTCTGGCACCTCCTTCCTTCAGGTGTTGTATGTCAGCCTGATTTTGGAGGGTGTATATCAGGGGCAGCTTCCAGTCTATTTGTATGTTTGTCATGAGGAAGGACCCAGATATTAGAGAGGTCTGAAACGCGTAACAGTTTTTCGCATCTTGTATGAAGTTTTTACCGCTGGAATAAAGTCTAAGAAAACGAGTCACCCGAGCTGAGCTGGATTTTTCTTCTTGCTTGATTGTATACTCCCGCATCCAGGTGCGGCATCCGTGCACAGAGGGTGTTCTAAGCTGGTGAGAGCTGCCTTACTCTTTCTTCATTCATGTGAAACTATACATATTGTATAATAAAAAGATCCAACACGTATAGGGAACAAATTATAATAATTTGCATATTTAAAGAATGAGCTATAGTTTGAATAAAAATGACTAATAAAAAAATTGTAGTTTCCCCCTAATAAAACTAAAATAATTATATTAAAAAGCCCTGTGTAATGTAATAAAAAGCTGCAAAAGTTATTTTGGTAACATAGTACATAAGGCCGAAAAAAAGACATTTGTCCATCCAGTTCGGCCTGTCATCCTGCTAGTTGATACAGAGGAAGGCAAAAAAAAAAACCTGTGAGGTAGAAGCCAATTTTCCCTACTTAAAGGGGTATTCCCATCTTATTAATCATATTTGATTACATAGTTTATCCCCGTGTACTTTTCTCTAAATATATGTGATTAAAAACAAAAACAAAAAATTAAAAAAATTTTAAGGGCCTCGTGGTGATCTCATGGAAAATGAATTACCGGTAAGTCTAATTCGGGCTTTCCATAGCATCACCACGACGGCCTTACAAGGAGATATAAAAAATATCACTCTTAAGGGGGGGAAACAGACTGAAGGACTTTTTGTCCAAAAGACATCTGTTTTCCTAAACAGATCTAGCCTGTAATGCTTGGCAAAAGTATGGATACTGGACCAAGTAGCTGCCTTACAAATCTCCTCAAGGGAGACACCTGCCTTTTCAGCTTGTGAAGAGGACATAGCCCTAGTTGAGTGGGTCTTAATTTTATCAGGACAAGCTGCATTTTGTAAAGAATAGCAGGAAGCAATTGTAGCTTTAATCCACCTAGCAATCAATGATTTGGAGACCTTCTGTCCCTTGTTCTTTCCTCCGAATTGGATGAATAGACAATCTGATTTCCTAAAATCCTTAGTGGAACTTAAGTAGTCAAGAACTGCACGTCTAACGTCTAGTGAATGAGGGATGACCTTCTGTTCACTGGAAGTATTGCTGGGTAGAGAAGGTAGGGTGATCTCCTGATCTTTATGAAATTTGGAGACTACCTTAGGGAGAAAACATGGATCTAGTTTTAGAACAATTCTATCGTCTAGGACCTGAAGGTAGGGTTCCCTGACTGATAGGGCTTGAAGTTCACTAATTCTCCTAGCTGAGGCAATAGCTACCAAAAAAGCGGTCTTGTAAGTCTTAAGCTTTAAAGAACAATCTGTCAACGGTTCATATGGTGATTTGGATAGTCCTTTAAGGATAATATTTAAATCCCAGGTGGGGACGTGAGACCTCAGAGTTGGGCGCAGTCTTGTTGTTGCTCTTATAAAGCGTTTGAGCCACCTGTGGCATGCTAGGCCTGTGTCATAGAAACAGCTGAGGGCTGATATTTGAACTTTTAGTGTAGAGGGTATCAGTCCCATCTCAAATCCGCGTTGCAAAAAATCTAGAATTAGTTGGATATTTGGCGGTGACACATTTGGCAATGTTAGGCCTGACCACGAGCAGAAGCGTTTTCAGATCTTCAAGTAGATTGCAAAAGTAACTTTCTTCCTAGACTGTTTGAGGGTGGAAATTACTCTGTCTGACAAACCCTGCTGTTTCAGGATCGCGGATTCAGGATTCAGGCAGTAAGGTTGAGAAAGTTCGGGTCTGGATGAAGAATCGGGCCTTGATGAAGAATGTCCTTCCTCGTTAGAAGGATCCAGGGAACTTCTAAGGAAAGGCTGCGCAGAATTGGAAACCAACTCTTTTTGGGCCAGTATGGGGTTATCAGAATGTCTTGAATCACCTTTTGAATGACTCTGCAGATGAGAGGAAGAGGAGGAAAAGCATAACACAGACCCTGGTTCCACTTGCAGGAGAACGCGTCCAGAACCGCTGGCCTGTCCCTCGGGTTTAGAGAGCAAAATCTCAGAGTCTTTGAGTTCTTGCGTGTGGCAAAAAGATCCATAATTGGTCTGCCCCATCTGTTTGTTATTATTAGAAAGATCTCCTCGTTTAAGGACCATTCCGATTGGTCCAACTTCTTCCTGCTGAGGTAATCCGCCTCGACATTCAATGACCCCTTTAGGTGGACTGCAGATATGGATTGAACCTTCTTTTCTGCCCAGGCCAAGATCTCGGTTGTCAGCTGCATTAGACTGCATGAACCCGTACCGCCCTGGTGGTTCAAGTATCTTATTACCGTGGTATTGTCTGACAGAACTTTTATGTGCTGATTCTGAAGGTATACTTCGGCTCTTTTTAAAGTTTTCCAGACCGCCATCAATTCCCGGAAATTTGAGGACTGGAGACTGATCGCTCTGGGCCATACCCCTTGGTAGTAGGCATCTCCAACTCTCGCTCCCCAACCTACTTGACTTGCGTCTGTGGTAATTAGAATTTAAGGGTGTTTTGACCACGATACTCCTCTGGAGATATTGCTCCTGTCTTTCCACCATAGAAGGGAAGCCTTCACCTTTCAAGGAATGAGTTTCTTCTGATCCAGGGAAGACTCCTTCCTGTCCCATGTTTTGAGAATCCACATCTGTAGTGTTCGGAAATGAATCTGACACCACAGGACTGACGGGATGCATGCTGTCAGATTCCCCAACAGGCTCATAGAGTCCCTGATGGAGTAAGAAATTTTTGAATTGAATACGGAGATTCTCTTTTTTATTTCCTGTATTTTCCCCAGGGTAAGCAGGTTAACTGCTCCTGAGAGTCTAGGATTACTCCCAGGAACTGGATCTTTGATGTTGGATCGAAATGCGACTTTTTCAGATTGATTATCCAACCCAACTCCTCCATGGTCTGGCAGAAGAAGGATAGATCTTTCTGTAGAAGTAACGGTGTGCTGTTTACAATCAGAAAATCGTCTAAGTAAGGGAATATTGTCAGACCCTCTTTCCTTAGAAACGCCACTACTTCTATCATTAGTTTGGTAAATACGCTGGGGCAGAGGATATGCCGAAGGGCAGACAGGTGAATTGGTAATGGAGAATTTTCCCTGTATGGTCTTTGATCGCGAATCTCAGAAATTTTTGAGAGTTCGGATGAATCGGGATATGATAATATGCGTTGGTCAGATCGACCGTGCACATTACCGAGTTGGCCTGAAGAAAAGGTACTATCGAACCTAGGGTCTCCATCCTGAACTTCTGGTAACAAATGTACTTGTTTAGCATTTTTAGATTTATTATAGTACGAAAGGACCCTTCTTTCTTTTTACGAGAAATAGGTTCGAGTAGAACCCCCTTCCGTGCTCGGAGGGTGGAACATGAACTACCGCCCCTTTTGAAAGAAGTTCCTGGACGCCTAGACGAATGGGGTGAAAGGGGTCTGACTCCGGAATCTTTGTGATGAGAAATCTTCTTGGGGAGGGTCTGAAAATTGGATTCGGTAACCCGATTGTACAATTCTCAGGGTCCAGGGGTTTTCCTCTCCCAACAGGAAAAAACATCTTCAACCTCCCCTCTACCATGGCGTCACTGATTGTCGGTTCCTTTTTGAGAGGGAGTACCCCTGCCTTTTCCTCCTTTGGGGTAACTGAACCGTCCGGACTTGCCTTTACCACTATACTGCTTGTTTTGATTGGAAGGGGCACGAAAGGGATATTTTCTTTTATACACCTTTTCTTCTGGGAACCCCTTCTTCTTATCAGAAGCCCTCTCTAAGATTTTGTCTAATTCTGGCCCAAATATGTGTTCACCAGAAAATGGGATGGCACATAGCTTAGCCTTAGAAACTTTATCCCCTGTCCAGCATTTGACCCATAAGGCGCGACGAGCTGCATTGGACAACCCTGCGTCTTTGGCTGCAAACCGCACTGACTCGGCGGAGGCATCCGCTAGGAAAGCAGTGGCCGATTTTAATAGGGGAATAGCACCCAAGACTTCCTCAGACGAGGGATCATTGGAAGCCCTATTCTCCAATTCAGTGAGCCAGATAAACATAGATCTTGCCACAGAAGTGGCTGCCATGTTGGATTTTAATGTATACATTGCTGCCTCCCAGGACCTTCTCAGTAACCCGTCTGCCTTCCTATCCATGGGGTCTTTGAGTTGTGAGGCATCTTCAAACGGAAGACTAGTTTTCATATTGACCCTAGCCACCTGGGCATCAATTTTTGGAATGGTATTAAAGATCCTGGCTTCGTCTTCATCAAATCAGAGACGATTTTGGAAGGATCTAGCAATCCCCAATCGCTTTTCGGGATCTGCCCATTCGTCTAAAATCATTCCTTTAAGATTCTCATTAATGGGGAAAACTTTAGACTTAACTCTTAGTCCCCCAAACATTTCGTCCTGAACTGACGGAGTGGACTGTACCTCCTCCACACCCATAGTGGCCCTGACGGCCTTTAAAAGCTCGGGCATTTCCTCCAAGGAAAAATAGAATTTCCTTCTGCTCTCTAAGAATTCTTTTTCTGAGAGTTTTTCTTCGTCTTCAAAATTTTTGGAAGAGGAAGCGAATTCCCCAAATTCGTCAGAATCAGAGGATACAACATCAATCGATTTCTGGCGTTTAGGAGGAGGTTCCGAAAAAACGGGTTTCTCTCTCTGGAGCGTCGAGATTGCCGCAAGACAGGACTTAATCTCTTCTTGCATCATGGTCCTAATTTCGTTCATGAGGGACGGCTGTTCCTCACGGACAATTTTAGAGATGCAATCACCACAGTTTTTTGGCATGGTCATCAGGCAACCGTTTAAAACATGAAATGCATTTAGGTGATCTTCTGGGCTTTTTCTGCGAGTCCTTAACAGTCTGGAATAGCAAGAACAAGCCCATTAGAACCAGAACAGAGTTGGAATAAAAAAAATCTCTCCCCACTGGGGAACTTACGGATGGCAGAAAAGGAGCCTCATTAGGTTCTGATGCAGACATCCTGACCCAAATCAAGAAAAGGTATCAGGGAGAACATGCAGAGTACAAACCACCAGGACGCTGTAGACTGGTAGGTCCCTTTAAACATTCAAAATTCGCGCCATTTCCGAGGCCGGCTGCCGTCCGTGTCACTTCTGGTGACGTCATCTAGGACCGGAAGTGATGTTATCATAAAGGGCCGAATGGCGCGGAGCGCGCGGCCTATCGGCACATCCCGGGACCACGGGCGCACCAAGGAACAGACCTCAGTCATACAGAGGCGAGTATATCCTTAGTCTCCCCGCTGGGCAGAGGGATCCTAGCCCGGGAGGGGGAGAACCGGACATGTGCGCAACCCAGCGGTCCGGGTAGGGAGGCCTGAGGCCGTCAATGCTCCGGGAGCAGGCCCCAGATAAAACCGGAGGCGAGTCTCTCCCAAATCCCCCTGCCCAGCGTTAGTACTAGACCGCGGGCGGGCAGGGGGACCCGCTAAAAGCAGGTACGCGGCTCCTCATCAAAATGGATCCTTCATCTCCATGATGGCTGCACATGGAGACCTTTCTCCGCCCCTGTCCTCTGTAGGGACAGAAAACACTGGTGTTTGGTGGTGGGAGGGGGTATTTAAACCTCTCTGCTTCCTGCCCCTACAGAGGTCAGGGGTCAATTTCCTTGTAAGGACGTCGTGGTGATGCTATGGAAATAAATGATTTGTGCCGCGGGCGTTTTTTACACAACACTAATTTGGGGGGCAAATATGATCGGAGCCCCAGCATTACACTGCTGGGGCTCCGATCACTGCGACTGCCACCAATGAGGAGGAGGTGAGGGGACCCCAATGCTTTTAATACTGGGGGAGGGAGGAAAGGGGGGCACACTGGCCAATGTCTTTAATACTGGGAGGGGGCGCACTGGCCACCAATGAGGAGTGACGCTTACTATACAAATGCAGGCAGAAGAAACTCATTACCGGCACCTGCCGGTGACCGGGCGCTGCAATCAGCGGCAGTTAACCCTCAGGTGCCGCACCTATAGATCATACCAGGTATAGATCATACCAGTGTATTACAGTACTGTTAGCGGCGGCACGAAGCGCACGGCGTCATAGCAACCAATGACACAGCGTGCTC